>VZTN01015054.1:8231-29103 GCA_013400515.1 Erpornis zantholeuca | reverse complement strand
ACTGCATTACATTGCTCAGGACCAGCAAGCTCATGCCAGGAAAACCTACTGCTTTAAGTCAAGGAATTTGTACAAGCAGATAGAGATTTGAGTCCCTACTGCTCATACTTCATCACGTGGAAGGCCCGAGAGTCTGTCATGATGCAAAGAATTCGGGACAAAGGAAGATGTTCCTCCAAATCTTTGAAGCTTTTGACCATTGGAAAAAAAACCCTACCTCATAGTTGCCTATTATAGATGATTTCAGAACAAATTTTCCTTAATTTACAGAACACAAGCAGTATCAAGTATTTTAACTTTCTCATCTTCCAAATTATATCCAAAACAGCCATGCTACTATTTTCCCTGTTAAACCACTTCTCAGCAAAACTCTACATCTTGTCCTTACTTAATGAGGCAGGTAAGAAACAACTGTGTCTCACTGTAAGTAGTAATTTGCCAAATTCTAGGTGCAAACATTCTCTCCAAAATTCTAGTACCCACACCAGCATGGTTTTACCAAGACAGACTTGTAACCCTGTGTTTCATTTCAGTTGCAATATTCAAAAAATCCTCACAACCAAGGAGGAGCAACATCTTTATGCTTGTTTCTTTCTAAACTGACAACAAATTTCTTTACCTATAACCCACAGCTTTTAGACGGAATTCACATTCAGGAAAAGACAAGTTTCTTGCTTTGAATAAAACATAGGAGTTCTCCATAATACAAAACAAAAAAAAAAAAAGAGGCAGAAAATTGCTTGCAAAACACATGATGTTTGTAAAGCAGACATCAGTGTTTAGGTTATTAACTGAGAAGATGCTGCTGAAATTGCAAGAGCTACCAAAAACTGAAGAGCCAGCGAGGAAGCAAAGACAGCTGTCAATATCCAAGCTGGACAGAACATGAGGAAACAGGAGAGTAACTGAGAGTAACACAGTCTAGTTTGGAACATGGAGCCCAGGAAAGAAAAGATAAGCAAATGGAAAAATTATTTCATATGAGACAGATGTCTTAAGGAAAAAAAGAAAAAAACCTGTAATGCTGCTTTGGATAGAAAAATCAATTTAAGTATTAAAAAAATTTTTAAAATTACATTTTAGGTCTCTTTTCTACTTTTACATTGCAAGGAGATAATCCACAGCAGTCAAAGGTCTTTCAAAGCATTTTAACAGCAATGGTACCAGGTGCTAAGTGAGACACATTTTAAAGAGATTGCTTTATCTCACACTGCCACATGAACATGGAACAGATTAACTCATCAGAAAAGCTTTGGATTTGAGGAGACACTGCAATTTTAAGTACAGAACAGGCTTAGTTACAGAATTCAAAAATTTAAGAACACATGATTTCATTAGAATAGAACCAAGGATGTCTGATTTCTTGTTAATGACTTTTGGGTCCTTACCTGGCCTGTTTGTGGCAGCCATAATGAAAACCTGCTGCCGATTCTCCAGCCCATCCATCTCTGTGAGGAGCTGGTTCACTACTCGCACACTGGCTCCTGACTTTGGAAGGAGAAATTTGTCAACAAAATCGAGGAAACAGTGGGAATGTGAATATTTCAAGGTAAAAGAAACAAGACATCTACTAACTCCATGCACTGAAATATTACTCAAAGAAGAAGTTTTTTTTTCACACTTTCAATGTAGCTTCATTGTGGATTCCTTCTAGCATATTCTTAGCATGTGTCCATCCCAAATTCATGCTGTCTACACACTTGCCACATATTTCAACATGGGGCAAACCTTTTCTTTCCCATCAAAACTAAAGGACTCACTTCAAGGAGTTCATATAAATATTTGTACTAGTTGTTCTGATATCTACCTCAACAAGAAGACAAAACATTTCTCAATATTGACTTTTATGAGGGAAAAAGAGTTCTAAAATATGTAAACCCCTGAAACCACAGTCTCAGCAGGTGAGCTACTGAGAGTTAAATGTTAATGCCATAGTAGAATTTAAACTCAATAGCTTCACCGGAATTTCTTGGGATATTTTTTTCTATATATGCATACTAAAAACAGTATTAAGCTTCATAAAACTTGACCAACACATTTTCCCTCAAATGACAGAAAGCCCAGTAGATTGCTTTCCTTGGGAGATACCCTTCTGGGTACTTCTGTTGCCTGCAATGCCCCAAATGCTGTAACTGAGAGTATTTATTTGTAGAGATATTTGAAGGCAGACTCACTTCCCGGTCAGACCTCCGAGGGCACAAAGCATCAACCTCATCAAAGAATATAACACAGGGGGCTGAATTCCTGGCACGTTGGAACACCTGACGGACAGCACGCTCACTTTCACCAACATACTAAAAAAAGTAAGAGAAACAACATTGAAACAGTGTAAGACATGAAGATTTTGCTTGGGAAAAAAAAATCAATAGTTTTAAATACTATTTAAGGTACTGTGCAAGGGAGAAATGCAACCTACAAAGCACTTATTTCTGGTAACAGTCTCTTTTCTCTGTTTCCTTACTGATCAGGATTTACACAGGGTAAATCTAATAAACTAAATATAAAAAAAAAAATTAATAGTCACTAGCTGACTTTTGACAATTTGCAGTACATTCAGTTTCATAGAATTCATTTTTTTGGGGCAATAAATCTAAGTTGCCATCATTCTGGTGATGAGAATTAACAAACAGCCTTAACTAAGGACCCTGTTGTTCAGCTGCTCGTAAACAAATCCAGTGAGCAAAGCAAACACAATGAACACCCGAAGTTCATAGAAGTCATTGCCTAAAGACAGGGCCTTGGTGGTAGGGAACTGAAAGTCAGCCAGAATTTCACTTTGAATGCTGAACTGTAGGAACAGGGGCTGTGAAGTTGTAAATGCAAACACTTCATTTTTTCCATACAAACATGTTTTGATACAATTTATATATTAACACAGTCTCTGAACCACAGCCAACCATTTTCTCCCTATTCCACAAGGAAGTAGGGATCCTCATTAACTTAAGTGTTGAATTTCCTGCCTGTATTAGTAATTGAAGCAGACATTTAAAAATGTTCAGGAAGAGATCCATCAAACCCAGTATGGTGGTTTCAGCTTCCACATTACTGATATGCAGAAAACTGCCACAGCCTTCCCAGATGGGAGCTGCAGCCACCTTGCTCAGTTCAACACATTCTCTTGACTCTAAAAGGGACTGAAGTTACATCACAGCACTTCCAAGTCCAGTGCTTCAAAAATCTGAACTACAGCACTTTTATCTGTTGACATTTAAAATCTCCAGGCTACAGAAAAGCAGTGATGTATGTAGCTGGTCATTTAGAAACCCTACTTCAAGTCAAGAAGGCTCCATCTGCCAGGTAATTTAAACTAAGTTAAATATTTAAGCTGCACAAGTGTGATTTTTTTTCGAAAACGAAAAAAAACACAAACAACTTGGCTGCTAAAATCTTTACAGAGAGGTTAAATAAGGCAACCTTCAGTTGCACCAGTATCAGTTGTGTAATTATCAGGAATTTTGCTTGCCCCACATTTTGGACCAGAATTCCATAAATAACCTAAGCCCAGTGATTAGCACATACCATATTTAGCAGCTCAGGACCTTTCACAGATATGAAATTCAGTCCAGACTCGTTTGCCACAGCCTATGAAAAAGGTAAAGTCAGATATATATATATATATAGATATATATATATATAACACACATTTATCATGTCTTCTTTGCTTCTGTCCATGGAGAGATAAACATACACAGGGAAGGAATATAGTTATCAACTGTTTGCAAAATATAGAAAACAGTACAAAGTATAATTATATGCAATTAAAAGAGGGAGGGGAGCAGGGAATTTAGCAATGTATTCTCTGTCTCCGATGAGGCAGTTCCAGATTCACACCCCACCCCCTAGAGCAGCTGAAGAATGCCCAATAACTATGGGAGCTAAAGAGACATTCAACTCCATAAGAGCTCCTGAAGACAAAGATGAGAAACAATCTGAAATTTACACAACTATCTGCATTTACATGGAGAGGCTGTAAGAACTGAAATGCTCAAAGGAAAAGAAAAGTAATTTCAAGAAGGCAAATATAATCAATAAAATTACATATATATAATAGAGTGTAGAGTACTCCCAAATATATAATCTAATTACAGTGAAATATTCCATAAAAGTGGGTACCCAATAGTTTCTTCTCATCTTTGCTACTTTTTCCTTAACTTTTTCCTTCATCCCTTCAAGTTTTGCAGGAATTCCCTCTCAATTCAAGCAAAGTTGTAACTTTATGGAAGAAAAATCAAATAACTTTGGCACAAAGGCCTAAATTTAATTTTCTGAGGAGATGTGGTGCAAAAGCCCAACTTCTGGCACTATCATCCAGACTCATGCTACAAAAACATCCACTTCAAGAAGATTCTCCAGTGTTTTTAATGTTTAGAAAATGCATTACCTTAGCTAACAGTGTTTTGCCACACCCTGGAGGTCCTGCAAGCAGGACACCAGCTGGAGTAGTCAGGCCCAGAGCTTTAAACTGCTCTGGGTTTCGCACAGGTGCCTAAAAAACAAATTATCATTGTTATCTCTGGCATAAAGAAATCATGAAACTTTTCATTTTAGTTACAACTGGATGAAAAATCATTCATAGCAAGTTCTTTATTCCAATTTTTTTTAGGCTAAAAGAATAAAGATTCCATCAGCATCTTAGTATCTTGCACTGCTAATCACCCCTAAATGAGAGAAATATCCTTATGAAGAGGCCAAGATTTTATTTACCAAAGTTACCTAAAGGTGTTAATGTCAAATTTCCCTCTGACTGGCAGCAAGACTGCTAAGCTTCCAGCTAAGTAGTCTCCAGTTCTTTGTGTGGTAGTTGCATAACCAAGGTTAGTGGTACAAAACTTTTAGAATACTTAAAGATTGAGCAATATAAAAACACTAAAAGCACGAATACAAAAACCAAAATGTTAAAAACAAACACCAGACATGAAACAAATTCTAAAGTGAATTATACAAGCTTGACTGTTTTAAATAAAGATAATGTAGTGGAAAATACCACTATACCTTAAATAAATATTGAAAACAAACATAGTTTTATTTCCTGCATGGGGGTGGGGGGGTTGCAAAAAATCTTTGGAAGTAAGATTGAGATATACCAATATTGCCATAGTCAGCTCCTCCCGAACATCCTCCAGGGCTCCGATGTCTGCCCATGTCACATCAGGAATTGTGACAAAGCCTTCTCTCTTGGCAGAGGGTTGCACTGATGACAGTGCAACAATAAAATCATTCATCTCAATGCACAGCTTCTGCAGCTGCTCCTCAGGCAAGGGGTCTTGCTCCTTCAGCAAATCCAAAAGTCTCTGCAATTCATCCTTAAGGTACATGGAAAGGGAGAGAAAGAGATTATGCAAACATTTAAGGGCTTTTTCAAAGCCATTACTTCAACTGTCAATCACATTATCATGTATAATACACTTAAAATATGTAAATTGCTATTACTGATAAAAATGTTCCAAGGAAGCTCTGTGTGCATTTAACAGGTTTGAAAGCACTGAGCTAAGCATAAAATTTTGATTTAGATGCTACAGAAACTGAGCTAGCATGCCTTACAGTGTATTTTGCCTTCCAGTTCTTCCTACTGCTTCTCCCACACTGACTAGGAGAAAGCTATTTCCATGCTAAAATTTCCAAAATATGTGTTATTTATATGTATTAATTCTGCTTTTAATGAGAAACTGCTTTCAAGAGAAAGTGCAAAACTGCTGGACAGCACAATTCCAACAATTTGCAGAATATTCAGTTCTGTATAAACTGTTAAAACTCTTAACTCATTTCTAGAACATTCACTTTTATTTAACACCATCTGATTTCAAGACAACTTGTTTCCTCGGCCTGATTAGACCTGGTTCTGCAATCAGGCCCTGATAAAGTTTGGGCAAACAGAACAGAGATGCAGAGTAATGCTTTTCTACACTCCCCCATGTTGCAGAACACAGTGACCCAGGGAGGTACATTCCAATTTCTCCAATCAGTTCCATAATGGGGAAACTACCTGAGAAAATATTTCATCAAAGAACTTTAGATCTTCACAACACAAAGGCATTGCCATTCTAATACAGAAAGGCAGTATCAAAGCAAACTGGTACTGCCCTACAAGTAAAACTGTACCAGGATTTTCATTTTAAGACAGAGGGAGAAAAAAATAAATGTAAAAACTGTGTTAAGTTTCAACATTTTTCTTACAGGAATATAAACAAAAAATATCACTTCCTTTCAGTTTCAGCTAGGATAGCTCTACAGCTGGCCACAAAGAAATACAAGTGCTTAGAATGCCTGATACTTCTTTTAAGATCTCCCTCCTCTTCTTAACAGAGCCATTGAGAGAAACTCTGAAATAGCCAAGACCACTGGGTTTGTTTACTTGAATTGTGTGAATGATTTTTAAAGGTTTTGTATGTTTGTTTTTCCATTATAAACATAATACAAGGGTTTTAATGACAATACCCTGTATTAGGCTATGTCAACCTCCTGCCAGCTATCAAAACATGGCTTTGTTAGGATTAGACTTCCTCATTCTCAATGACCACTTTGATCATGGTGATGTTGATAAAAGCTGCAACTACCTGCCCCTCCCCACTTTCTTTTGGCTACAGCAGGCCCCAGGAAGCACTGGGAGGTAGAAGCACTAAGCTTATGTTACACTAATACAAAGGCTTACTACAGCTTTTTACACTGATTTCTGTCATCACAGCAACAGTGCTCTTTGACAGTCCCTCTAAAAACAGAATCTGAGCACAATGTGCATTTAAGCTCACTTGTCCCCACACACATCTTTAGGAGGCCTGCACATAATGAAGGCATATACAGACTCCAAATTTTGAGAAGTAGGACCAAGGATTTCCCTATGAAGTTGTTCTGCTTCACTAACCTTCACGTTACTTAGGCCAAAGAATAATTCTCACACTTGAAATACTATTTTCTGTAAAAGAGTTCTAGTTGTGCTGCACATTAACAGCTCACCTCTTCCTCAAACCTGCTACAGGTACTAGACACCACATGTGATTTACCTCAACTAATCACATAGCTGGAGGGCAAACAAAGGCTGCATAAATACTTTTAGACTTTGGCTTACTGTAACTCTACCAGATCAGGGAAGAAGAGCCCCAGGCATCATAATAGATATTTTACTGAGGGCACAGCAAACAAGCTTGTGCAAAATATTCAGTGGAAGTCTGATACTTTTAAAATTCTGTTACAGTCAATACACTTCTGAAGAGAGATACAGCCAATCTTTTAAACTCTGCTCTGCTAGAAGACAAAACAACACAGCACAAACAAAACAAAAAATCCCAGGGAAAAAATATGCCTTGTATAAAACATGATTGTGATTTTTAGGAGGACTGGAGTTCGGAAGCCACTTTTCCAGATGCATTATAGAGTCATTAGGAGTTAAGCTCCTACCTTAGAAGCTGATATTTCTAAATCTAAATTTAATATTAGGTTGGCCATGGATGTTTGGGAATTTATGAGCAATGACTTTCATAACTCTAAAATGGCTCAACTCTTTGGATGTTAAAAACACACACTTCAAGAAACACATACCTTAGGAGGAAGTTCTGGTTGTTTGGTGCCCTCTTCAACCAGGATGTCTGTTCCTATCCCCATGCTTCCTTCAGCTGTGTTCCCCCCAGAGTGTGTGTGTTCTCTCCTCTGCTCCTCAGATGTTATCAGGACCCTGTTGACCGTGCACATGGCTGCCTCACGACAGAGGGCCATCAGATCAGCCCCCACATAGCCCGGAGTCAGCCGCGCTAAATGACGGAATTCAAACGACTCTGGGAGCTTCAGTTTCCGGCACAAAGTCTGGAGAATTCTAATCAAGTAGAGGGAAAAAAAAAAGGAAAGATAAAGCTGGAGAAAAAGCTGTAACTTTTTTTTTTCCCCAACATGAAAGCAAACAGCATTTAATGTCTCTTTCAGTCCTCATGAACTGAAGTAGTATAGTTGGAAGCTTTCACTCAGCTAGGAAGTAACCAACACTGAAACCCACAGAACTGTGTATAAACTTCCTGTCAATTCTTAAAGAAAACCCAACAGCCTCAACCAGGCATTGCAAATCAGTGGTTTTGGTGACCTAAGTATTACAGACTCTTTCAACCTTAGTTTATACTCAAAACTGACAGGCTAGGTCTCAGGGTGTACCACAGAGATGCACGGAGAGTACCACAGAGATGCACATGAATTAGCTTATATATTGATATATTTAACCTTGTATTCCTAATGACCTGAATCTGCATTGCCTGTTCCATGCCCCCTTTAAAATTTATTTATTGAAGAACATCCACAACAAACTATTCTGGAAGAAGCAAATGAATGAGACTGTGTGAGGAGCTCTGGTTTAATCTTCAGTATCTTTCCCTGACCGCTGTCAGTGGAATAGAAGTGCAGATATTTCCTGGGTCCCCAGTGAAACTTCCAACAGGCAACACAGGGCTTCTGTTACCACCTCATGAGTTACCTTATCCTCATTCAAAGGTAAAGTTACACCTCCTCAGGCAGTTTCCTCACTAACACAAAACAGCTCTGTGTAGCTGACAGTGAAGAGCTACACTTCCCACTTTTAATGGGAGCTTTTCCCTCTTTGTATCACGGCTGAAGCTTTTAAGAATCTCATTGAGGGTCCACCAAAATTTCCTGCTGCTCTTCTAAGCCAAGGACAACTGAAAACTACATGACTTGTCAAAAAGAAAAAAAAAAGGCAAAAGGCAATGTCACTGCACAAACACTGAAGAACTCAGAGCAGTTGATCAGATCAAGTTGTTTAAAACATCAAAATACCACTTCACTGGGAAAGTATTTTAAAAAGGCAGTACAAACCAAAGAAGTCCAGATCAGTAACATACTTTCTAGTTACAATAAAAACTAGTTCAAATTATTACCAGGTCAAATAATGTAACTACAGAAAAACTATGAAAAAACCAAGTGATTAAATTATTCAAAACTCCATAATATATTTCATTTGTTTCCCTCCCCCACTAGCAAGTTCCATCATCTCTCTTTGAAATCTCTATTAGGGATAATAGCCTGTTTCTCAAGAATTTTTCAGTCTGATAAGACCTGTATGTAACCAATCGAGTCAAGGTGTAAACAGTTCAGAACTACAAATGGCTCATTCTGAATTTGCACAAGAAAGCACCAGGTAAAGCAAGATCTCCAGGTACACTTTCTCATCTCACTCCACCCCCTAAGGCTGCAGAACCACGACCAAGCACTTCAAATCCTGCCTTCAGCAAGACTCACTTATCCAGTGAATCAGCACACTGTAAGGACTTATAAGGTCTATATGACCCTTTTATTTTAAAATAAAGGAACAAATCCACACCAATGTGCCTTCCACAAAACAAAACAGAAAGCAGGGGGAGGGAGTAATTTAAAAAAGAAAACAAAATCATCAGTAGCCTACACCTCCAGGAACACAAATACAAACAAACAATAATATGAATGCCTGGGACTCCACTCTAACTTGTGAATGATCTCTACACACCACGATGGCTCTGCTGTTCACAACTCCTGTCCTTCTGCAGTGCTATTTCTGGGAATATCATCATTTTAACGTGTTCCTAGGAACCATCAGAGAATCACAACTCTCTTCAGTTAACTCTTTAATTCTGCCTCTAATGATCTGCTTGTCTTGCCCACAACCAAGAGGAACATAATTACTACAGTAAACCTGGAGGAAGAAGGGACGAAAAAAAAAGGAGGTACGGCCAAAAGAAGAAAAAAAAACCCCAGGGTGGAATAATTGCCAGAGTGCTGTCAACACAAAGGGAGCAATACTGCAAAGCAGAAGTGTTTGTCTCTTCAAATTAGAAATACAATTATTTGAGCTAAAAGAAACTTATCCTTTAACCTTTCTTTCCTTTCCACAACAAGATAAGCTACAAGTTTTTCAAACTTCCCTTCCTGTGTTTTTTGCTGTTGTGGAAATGAACAGCAGTTCCTTTTTAATTAAAAAAAGCAAAAATGGATTTATTTCCTTTAACCTCATCTAACAGTCATAGATCTTTGGAGTAAAAAGGGAGAGTTGCATAACACAGAATGACTGCAGCTCAGCTTAATGCCTGGACTGATATAGTGCCATGAGGAATGGAATGGAAGAATCCACGTCTATTGAATAAAGTATGTGCTTGAGTAAACTAACAAATGGGCTTTACTTAATTTATATTCCTAATTTAATAGTTACATAGGGAGCACCAAAGACAGAATGTTAATTTCCTGAACACAAGAAAAGATACATTTGACTCCATCAACTGTAGTGTTAAGGCACTTGGAAAGCCATTAACATAATGCTAAAAGCAGATATGCACACAAGAAAGGAAATCACTCCAAATGTAGGCACAGCTATCAAGGCAAATAGATGCACATTTAATGTCTTCTGCAACTTTTCAGTGTGTGCTGACCTTCAAGTGTGTAGAGGTACAAATAGAACTATACATGATAAAGTACTTTTTCTTAATTTGTATGTTAACTTACACATTGTTTTCTTATTTATCAATGTATCAAAAAGGAAGTTTAACTTCACAACACATACTTTTCTCTTGCCCCTTCATCTGGGATCCCTAAACAAATTTCTCTGTCAAATCTCCCAGCTCTCCTCAGTGCAGGGTCCAGTGAGTCAGGTCTGTTTGTTGCTCCAATAACAAGGACTTGGGTAGTGGCAGCCACATTATTCAAGTCTAAGGGAAGGAAGGAAGGAAGGAAGGAAGTCAGTACTCACACTCACTGTCCCAACTTTGTTCCCATATCTGTGGCACTTTGTTTCTGCAGCACATGATAGTACTCAGCAGAGATAAACTAATCAACAGTCAAACTGAACTACCGTTCATCTCTATCTCTACTACCTAGAGCTTGCATTTTCTACAATCAAGCAACAAAAATTTTAAAATTAACAGATTAATTAGTTATTAATGGAATTTACCAGGTTCCCACATTATTCTATTTATACAACAGACAGGCTTATATAACGCCATACAACCACTGCAAAAATATTATAGTAACACTCCTTCAAATTTATTATGATCTTTCCACCACTCCCCAGGCAAACTGTGCCAAAATATGAAAAATTATTGCCACTATCTCCTCCGAAGTGAGCACAAGTCACAACTGAAGGAAAGCAGACAGTGAGCTTGATAAGTAGAATCTGGTCTTAGCAGAGCTGCTCCTGAAACTCACCATCCATACAAGTCAGGAACTGAGCCACAATCCTCCGCTCCATGTCCTTCGAGGCCACTTCTCTCTTTGGGGTGATTGCATCGATCTCGTCAATGAAAAGGACGCAGGGAGCACTGGACTAGGAACAAGAAAAATTCATCATTACAAAATTACACTGACAGAGTGTATTACAAGAAAGAAACATTTTCTGATCTGTAACTACTACTGGAAATCTGCTGCACAATCAAGTCCTGGAACAATTCTGTTGCTCTTGCTGACAATCTGGAGAGCTACCAGACTATGAAACTTCACTGATCTGAAGCTATGGAATAATAAAGGCATGAGATTTAAAATGTCTCTACACATTGTCTAAAATTTAAATATTCTTCTGTGTTACTTTATGTTTTCCCTAAATATTCCATTGTGACTGCCTGCTGAAGTCCATAAACGAAAATCACACAAGAAAGGTTTGGTTTGGTTTGTTGTTTGTTTTGTTAGTGACATTAGAGCTGTGGAATTTCAGGAGTAGTATTACTGACACACAGAATGAAACAAAAGGAGCAGTAGGTGGTCGTGGAACTTCAAGACTGCTACAGAGCCTGACCATGTTCAAAGAGTAAAAATGAGCAGTGAGAAACTCCCACAAGTGTTCTAAAATTCCATGAACTTCGTAAAAAGCCAACAACAATACAGATTAATAATTAGAGTAACTAACAGAATGGTGCTTAGAGGATGTAAGATTATTAATATTCCCAAAAAGCACTAGTAGTGCAAAGGATTATTTAAGGAAGCCAGTGGAATCATGTTCCAAAAAAGTCCCACGTAAAAAACCCGTGCTGTACATCCGCTGTGCTGTTCCCAGGCACCAGCATCACCATCTCGTGGTCATTCCCTTTCCCGCTGTGACAGAGGGGGAAAGGCCGCAAAAATTCCACAGCACCTGAATAACGAGGAATCGCTGTCTTTTCACCCCCACAAAAGTTGCTGCAAAAACTAAGTGGAAAAACTACTAAGGGAATGTGAGAGACTATAAGAAAGGCAAGAGATTTTATTTTAAACCTATTTTATGCAATAGATGTTATTTCTGTAACAATATTTAGAGCAACCTCCCCTCAATCACTACACATACAAAAGATGTAATTTCTAGAAACTCTTTGCCATAGCTTATGTAATTCTATGATAAAAAACTTCTTAAGAAGGCTCTCTACAAATTAAAATTTAGCATGAACTGGAAACATAACAAACAGCTTCACAGTCAGCCTTTCTGCCCATTTAGGATTCTTTTTTACAGGAACATACTTTAAGTATCTATATACAGTTGTGGGGGAGAGCAGAAAAATGAAATAAAGTTGGAAAAGCAGAACATTCTCAGAGGTCAGGAACAGAAAACTGTCCCCATGAAATAAAACATATGCCACATACTAAAAAGCAGAAAAATCTGCATTTGTTTAAATTAAAATTATCTCAACCTGTCTTGCTCTCTTTGCTTCCTACTACACCCACAAGTCCCAAAAAAGCAAGACTTCAAATTTATCTTTTCTCCTGCTCTTATCATGTTTGTTCCAAATTTCCTGTTTTTTACCTAGACTCCCAAAGCCTAAAGCCTCTGACATTCACTCAAATTCCATGCCATGCAAAACTAGCAAGAACCTCTGGTAACAAAAAAGCCCAGTGAACTGCTCCTAATTTTTTTCTTTTATATATCAAGTCAAGCAGATCCAAGCATGTAAATAATTTATGTTGCTCTCTTTACATTGCTATGATGAAGCATCTTTTGTCAAGGCTTCAGAATAGTAAGCTTTGTGCTCTGTGACATCATGAGAGTACAATGGAATTCTGGTCACAGAAAGGGAGACAAGTCATGTGTGCAGCAGGATAAAGATTCACTCACCAATATTTACTCGAATTCAAACCATGGCAACGAAGTATAGATCTTTACAAAGAAAAAACCAAACTATTTACTGAGTTATTTCCAGTGGGTGCCTTACCACAGCCTGCTCAAACAGCTCTCTCAGCTTCTGCTCAGATTCCCCTGACACTCCAGACACAATCTCTGTTGCTGCCACTTTCAACATCGGGAGCTCAAGCTCCTGGAAGAAATAAGGAACATTGTATGATGTATCCAGAGGTTAGAAATGCTGGCTGTCCTTGAGGACAAATATTTTTCAATATCACATCTTTTACATCTACAAATTACGTACTCAGGACTAAATCTCAAAGAACTTTTTAAAAAGCTAAGGAGAGTCCTTCAACTTAAAATGGGTAACAAAGCATTGCTTAGCAGTCTGGAAGGTATTCTGGAAGGTTTGGTTCCCAGAGTCCTGTTCCAGAAATATCTGAGCAGGACTGTACAGTAAGACATCTTTAAAGCTCACACTCAAAGTGTTCTGCTATTAAAAATAAATAAATACAACTGCAACTTTAATAGACTGTAGCACAGTAGTGCTACAGGCTGTTGCAGCATATTTCAAGCTCTTTGAATTACATATAAAAGAAAACTAACCCTCATTTATACAACTCAAGGACACCAGAGACACTATGGCTCAAAGAAGATAATCTCCCTAAAATAGCACTACTGAAAATCTCTTTTTAAAGAAAAAAATATTTAAGAAGCAGTCATTAAATTTATTTTATCTCCAAGTTTTGACATGTTTCTTTCCCCAAATGTAGTACTCTTCCAGGATACAAATACCCACTGAAGCATTAAATATCATCAAATCATTCAAAGGGTTCTGTTTTACAATAAGGCATTAGAAAGAAAACATCCAAATATTCTTAATTAAAATATCTGAAGCATAATGTCAGAAGGTGCAACCAACATTTAAGGAATAAATATCAGCATTTCTTTATCTGCATTACAAAAGTTAGTAATTTTCATGCATATAAATTTAAGGTTATAATCAGTGACATTTAAGGAACAACTCTATTGAAGAAAAAGAAAATGTTCATAGTTATCACTGAAGAGCCCTAAACCTAAAGCCCTAAGTCCCTAGATTTATATCCAAAACAGGAACAGGCACAGCAGCTTCACCACACCCCAAACTAATAACATCAATAGTGTCATATGCTCTGAAAACATCAGTATGACACAGGCAAGGCAACATCCAGTTTTGGAATTCAGAAGTCAGCTGTTTTAACAGATGCCACCCAACAGAATCAATGTAATGCCTCATAAAAGGTGGTAAGGTTGAGTCTAGGCTTGAAATACTATGGAAAATTTCACCAAAATTTTATCTTTCAGTTATACCCTTCTCAACACCCATGCCTGTATTGCTCTGTTCTAGGAATGCCTCATAACAGTTAAATCAAACACAAAACCTCATCACTATGACTCCTCTTTACATATAAGGGTCTGTCAAGTAAAGATTCAGATGGAACTCAAACAAAGGAAGTAAAGATTAACATATTTCAGACTATCAGAGGATGGCTAAAGAAGCAGAAAGCTCTAGTGTGCTATTATTCAGTTTCTCTCTAAATGCAACTCAGAAAAGGAAGCAGCTGTAAATGTGAAGCCATCTCACCCCAGCAATTGCCTGTGCCAGCAGTGTCTTCCCACATCCTGGTGGCCCGTGTAAAAGAAAGCCCCGAGGTGGAACCACTCCTAAGTGGTTGTAGACCTCAGGGTGACGGATGTGAAGGAGCATCTTGCATATTTCCTGGAAAGAACAAAGGAGCCCCATTCAAATTGCAGAAATTAGTATTATAGACTGCTACACACAGGGCAAAATAAAACAAGTTCTGTTTACCAATCTGATTTCAGTGATTACTTATAGAAAGAGTAATCAAAATAAAACCAGCAACCTTGTTACTGTTGGTACAGGCAGCTTTTCTCAGTGCCATGCAGGTGAACTCTGCAATATTTCTTCTGTGTCATTTTTAATGTGACATTTTCTTCAGTGCATTCTGTAGCCCACAAATAAAATTTTAACTAACCTTTAATGTTTCATCATTGCCTCCTACATCCTCAAATTTCACTGAAGGGTGGTAAAGCTCTGATCCCTTACTTCTCACTGTTAAGGAGGAAAAGTCACACAAATTTAGCCAAACAAATGTAGTTGCTAACACTGCACAGAAAGAAACTCAGCCTAAACAAATAGCTAAGCACACAGAATAGTACTATTTTTTAGTAGTATACACAGGACTGCAATATTTTTTTAGTACAACTTTTATTAAGACTAAATTTATTTTAAAAACTGCCTGAGGTCACTTCTCTGCACATCAGAAAATACTTCTCTGGTAACAGATCCCATGATCTCATACCATCTCTTTGTTTGGAGTAAAACACCAAAAATAACTTCTCACCTTTCTTAAGTAACATGGATTCAATTTCTCCATCTACATCTGGAAATTCTCCTTTTCTTCTTTTTGCTCTTCTGCCCTTTGTCTTCTTTCTTTCACTCTCCAAGACAGAAAATTCTGTTGATTTCTAGGACATAAAACCAGAATTATGTACACAAAACCTTACAAGTCAGTGAACTTCTGCAAAAACTTAAAAGAACAAAACATGAGTCTATGATACTTAACTTACACCTATTATAGAAATAAAGATGAGCAAGGCAAGAATTTATCCCATTCTTTTGGTAGAAAATCTTTTTTGAACTTAGGATTTACCTTTTTTAAAATGGGTTAATTACAACAGTCACTTTTTTTGTTAAGAGAACGTAGAAATAAGCAAAACAACCAAAACCCAAACCAAACAAACCCCCTCAAATCTACTGACCCAAAAGACACCAGTTACTTGCATGCTATGGAGGAATCCATTTTGCAGATGAATAAAACTCTACGAATGTATTTACTCCATTGAAAATAATTTTTATTACTGGTAAGTCATAAAGGGGTGTAAGAAAAAAATTATTCCATCCTAACACAAGTTAACTGCATATGAGAGAATGACTTTTACAGGATAAAAGAAATAAAAAGTTCTCCCAGGGTCACTTAGACTTTACCATTGGCTAAGGAAGACCACGTGCTATGGCTACAGCAAGCCACAAGCCACGTAGGCTGGTCACTGGCAAATGGAATAAATAACAGCTACATTCCACTCATCTTTCTCTCAGGACACTAATCTGGGCCTCTGTAATACTGAGCACTGCATTTCCCTCAAAACAATCTGGAAGAAACTCATCATTTGGTCACTTTCTACCTCTTACACAAACATGCTTGAAATAGGCCAATTCTATTTATACATCTACTTACAGGACCTTGGGTTTGTGAAACACAAAGTACCTCAGAAATCAGTTTCTTCTCCTCTCCTTCTCCATCCTCAGAGAGGTCAATGAAAAAGTCTTTCCCATCAGGAGTTTTATCAATGAACCAGCCACCATCAGAGATTCGTCTTTCACCTCTTGCTTCTGGTGTGAGGGTGCTTGTTTGAGGTGCTGTTCTCACAGGAGGAGGGGTCTCCACTGAGTCATTTTTTGGAGTGGGTGGAACAGAATCAGGATTTCCCTTCTTGTACAAGCTCAGCAGGGAACTGTTCATGTGATTTGTAGACTGCAGATTCACACATTCATAAAGTAAATATCCAGGAGAGGGTTATAACTTGGATTATTTCTATTAAGAGGTCAATGAAAACTATTTCATAAACATAATTCAGCATTTTCCCTGATGGAGAAAATAGGCAATGCATCTGCCAACCCACTCCTCTGCAAACCAAATGACTGCACATAAAACTACATGTGGTGGCTGAAGGGGCCTTTGCAATGCACCCTGGAGTGACTCCTGCTACTGGACAGGCACACCTTTTGGCAGTAGCTGGAGATGTCAGTTCCCTCAATCACTTCATCCATTTGATAGCAAAGCCCTTTAGGCCCTTGTTGTGCCTTCTCAAAAGTGATTCCCCACCACAAGTTCCTCTGTTTCCTTCAGAACAGCCTCCTTCCAGCTCCACAGATTCTCAATTGGAATCACCAACTCTGACTAGACTTTATCTCCCCCCTTTTAAACTCTTCAAGGGCAATTTCACAACACAGAATCATATATTATAGAAATACAGACAATCATAATAAAATACAACTTACTAGATCTTCTGGATAATCATCAAAATCAGAGTCATCTGTGCCACTTCCAGTAGTCCTTAACATGGAAGGAAGACAAAAACTATTAATTTATCAGAGCAGAATTGCAAGTAAGACATCCATATAATAAAAGCAACTTCCACAGTGTGGCTCCCCACAACCATGATATATGGCCTAATGCTGGAGAGAAATTCCTGAGTCCCATGCTCTCAATCTTTCACTATGAAAAGTTATAAAATGCATTATTTCCAAGCCTGTGATGAGTTGGATAGATTTGTCAACCTATCTGAAAGACAGACCTATAAGAAAGTGATGTAGGTTCATTCTGATTCAGTTCCCCAAGGGAAGGAAGAGAACCAGACCAATCCTTCTGACAACAGCGTCCTATTTTCCCATGAGATCCTTAATATCTATCCCAGATTAGAGAAAACAGAACACTCTGTGAGACTATGAATAGGGGTAGGAGTCAGGAAATCTTCATTCCAATCTCACATCCACTGGTGAGTCACTCCCAATAGCTTTGCCTTGTAGTCTCATCTCTCAGATGTGGCCAGTATCTCTCACACCTCAGAAAGATTAACAAAACAAAGGAACTGAAACACATGAGGAACAGGGCATTATGTACAAAACTCTCAAGGAAGCCTTAAGGCTGCCCACTAATTCAGGGCTGTGTGTTCCCTACGACAGAGAAATCATGACTGGCTCTAGTATCTGCTTGTCTTCAGTGACAAAAGGGTTTCCAGTAACTACAGGCAAGTTCTGAAGAAGACAAGCCTATGGGAAATCAAGGATCCACCTGCAACTTTGAAACAACCAAAATGTAATAAGCCAGAAACAGAAAGCTTTAAAGCAATGATAACAGCAATGGCATTATTAATCTAGTAGTAAAAATTCTTCTTACTCATTTTTCTCTTGTTGTCTTGCTCTTTTTGCCACATGTTCAGATTCCAGAACTGCCAAATCTTCACGTTCCTTTTCATTACTGATTATTTCGAACACTGCAAGAAAAAGTTCAACCATGTTAAGAATTAAAACTAAAGCATAATCAAAGAATTTGGCATCTTGGACACAATATTAAGAGATCTACCTTTTGCAACTTGTATTCTAAAGGCATTTCTTTTTCTTCTTCCATAATCTACACTGAAAAACACCAAAATAAACACGTTACACCAACTGATTTTTCCCTCAACATAGTGTCATTCCCAGTGGAAAACGTACATGGGAAGTTGATTCCCCAGCTTCCACACAGGTTCTAATTAAAAATTACCTGTGTGAAAATGTGATTGTCCTGCTGAGCAACCAAGCAGGATATCAGTGTCTTACTGGATCCTGTATCTCCCTGCCATGTCTACACTGAAGTGTTATTTTCCCTCATATTTTAAACTCACTGGGGTAAATCCCAACATACTGCAATGCATCTGTAGCTCTTTATTTAAAAAAAGAAATCAACCCAAACCATAACTAGATCTTGCAATACCAATTCATTAATAAAATATGAGTCATTAAATGTATCAGCATAGTGGAAACACTGGAGGGGAAACAATCTTAGTGCTTCCATCAACCTCAACAACTGGCAATGAAGGTAACACAAAGAAATTTGTAACTTTTATAATGAATGCAAAATAACAAACTAATACATTCTACATTTTGAACACAGGATATAGGAAGACAAATCTTGGCTCACCTGTAGGTTTTCTGCAAATCAGATGCTAGAATTCCAATGTCAACGTACTGCCCACATTTACTACTTGCAAGATACTGAAATGAAAAATTTTAAGCAGGGAATAAAATCTTTGTCAATCACTTCACCAGAACAGCTCGACCAAATATGCCTATTTTAAATTCTACCCTCCTTAGAAGTCGAAATGAAAACAGAATCAGCTTTGACTGCCTTGCAACACACCAGATAGTATGTCCCAGTGAAATGGGAAATGCTTATTAAAGCACAGATTACTGGGCAGCTCTGCTTCCCAGGGAAAGGCAGCACCCTACATCTGGGGGTTTTATGACTTCTGCTGGATCAACTCTGCCATTTTTATTTAGCAAGAAAGCTGACTTTGTAGCCCACACATCATCTTGTTGTCTTGGTTCCTGTCAGTTATCCTCCTTTTGGTTTAGATCTCCTACCCTAAAAATGAAGCCATCTATATCAATCAGCATGGATACTGTCATAAGAACAACTTTACAAGATATTTCAAAGAATGCTACAGAGAAGTATATTAATTTAAATGAATCCTATCAATCCTTTTATTGCTCTGACAGCAGCTAACCCAATCCATTTTCAAACCCCAGTTAAGAAAGCGTGAGAAAATGTACTAAATTTCATGTACAACTGTACTCCACTTGCTTTCTTTCCCCACTCTCCAAATCAGGAGCAAGAACTTCTAATACTGCAAAGGTGGCTTCCTTCTTAAAAAAGAGGAAGAAAATACAAAATCACCCTAAAAGATGTGGTATCGCAAATGTCACAGCAAGGAGAATTTCAAACCCTCATTTAAATTAATACGTCTATACAAAACATTTAGCTTTTAAAATGATATTACACTTCAGATCACCCATCAGATCAGCTCCTGCCCTGAAGAAACATCAAGCCTACCATAAAATCAGCTGATTTTTCCACTTTGGAATAGTCAAGGCACAATCAATGTGATCTTGTGAATTAAACCAAGCAAGTACCCTCAAGCAGTCACTCTCTCATTGTAAGGAATTACAAGTGGAGTACACTTACAGAGAGGCTCAGAAAATTGGTGTTCGAGGTGCAAATTCATTACAAACTATCCTAAGATGTGACAGAGCACTGTGCCACTTGAAGGAATCACAGTTTTCCCTGTCCTTCCCACATGTATTTGGGAAGTAATCCCATTTCCCCCCTTTTCTCAACCATTCAATAAAATCACTGAACATGCTTCCAAATACAATCACCACTTGCCAATATCGCAGAATCATAGCATCAGTTAGGCTGGAAAAGACCTCTGACACCATCGACTCCAACCTGTGACCGAACACCACCATGGCGAGCACACCACAGCACTGAGCGCCACGTCCAGTCCTTCCTTAAACACCTCCAGGGACGGTGACTCCACCACCTCCCTGGGCAGCCCATTCCAATGGCCAAGCACCCTTTTTGTGTAGAAATTCTTCCAAAGCTCCATACATACCACATACATACACATATTTATATATCTACTCACATATGAATACGCATATATATGCACATATACATACCGTGTGTGTGTGTATATATATATGTGTGTATATATATATATATACACACATATACCTGTATGTATCTATCTAGATATACTTTGAGAATATTACTTTTGCCCTATTCATTTCACCCCTAAAGCAGCAGCCAGCCTCAAGACCAGAACTACTGAAGGGGACAGAAGAATGAGAGAAAACAAAACGATTTTCCAGAAAATTAAAACTGATTAAATAAGCAAATAGACCTTTCTAAAGCCCTCAGAGGCAGGGACGGGGTTTGGCCCTCTCCTGCCACTGAGCGGGCCGGGTGCTCAAGGCCCATCAGCCAGAGGGGGATGCACGAGCCCCCCCACCGGCTGCAGGTGCCGGTGGTACCGGGGGTGCCGGGGGTGCCCCGGAGGGCGAGCGGTACCTGCTTGATGCGCTGCTTCAGCCGGGGATCGGAAACGCGGCCGGGCCGACACCGCATGGCCACCACCCCGCCTGAGGAGGAGACTCCATTTCCCAGC
>VZTN01015038.1:8448-25574 GCA_013400515.1 Erpornis zantholeuca | reverse complement strand
CAAGTCCCAAGAGATGTTACTAACCTTTACAGAAAAGATAGTAAAGGGCAAGATGTTGACTGTAGCTCTTAGGTCGGCAGTCTTCTTATCAAGAGCTGCAGTAATGTCTCGGTTTATGCACTCCATTTGCTCTCATTGAAAATGCAGACCAAGCATATCACGTACTTAACATTCAGCAGGAGTGGAATAACTGCGCCTTACAAGAAGTTACTCTGTCTTACAAGGAAATGCCTGTTAACAATGTGTTAAGCTGAACTTGAGAGGTGATAAGGACATCTGAATTATGAAAATCTAGTTTTTCATAATATTACAACAGTAATACTCATAAGTGAGTCAATCTTTTTCCAGCAAGGCCAAGTTCTTGTCTTTACATAGCCAATAACTTCCATGTCTGGCTTATATTGACAGCTATATTATAAATGTTTAATTCTTTTTAATGCACATTCCATTTTCATCTTGTCCTCTGAGAAGATGGTACAGCTTTTTATACTAGTTAAGGAATGAGAACAGCAGTCCCTGTCTCTCTTCACTGTTATGTTTTTCAACTTTAAATTCCTTCTAGGCCAAATATCAAAGAATGTAAGCTCACTAACAAGACCAATCTGGCTGTGATGAGGGAAAACCTTGATTAATAATTAAATGTATATTTTAGGCAGTGTTGTGGCCTGATGTTGTTGTAGACTGTGAGGCTTTTTTTCTTAGTAAAAAATATTGTGATATGATATAGACTCAATAGTTTTGAATTGTGCCGCTTGGAAAGTATGGTTATATGGGGTGCTGAATTCATAAACTAAGCACTGACATTAGATTTCTTTTTATGTGTGAGATGGTCCACAACTGTGAAACAAAACAGCTTTTTGAGTCACTCAGATACAGTACAGAGTGTTGGAAATTTTTTCCTCTCATCTTCCTGAAGTCTCCAAAACTACATTAAATATTGCAGCTGCACCATTCTTCTACAGTCTAGTAAATTTACAGGAAGCCTGGAAATTTCGTCTTGATTTCTTCATGTTTTCACTTTTTTCTTCTGTCATGAAATTACCATAATCAGTTGTTTGTTTTCCAGAGGCTAATTTTAAAGGTAGTTTTCAAAAAGAAAGGTTCTTTCCCCCATTGTAGAATGAGAAATGCGTCTCCAGAGTCATACCCTGACTTTTTAGTACTTTGTAAGCATTTTGCAGAAAAGTGATGGCATGATGATTATACAGAAAAAGGTGCAGAGAGTATTTCTTGCATTTTCTATTTCTGTTGCATCTACATTGCCTTAGATAAGGTAATTTGGTGGAATAAAATATGTAAAAGAAGAATAATGAATCTGCAGCCCACGGACAGGAGTAATGATGGATTTTTAGAGCTCAAGAAACATCCTTTTTTATTTATCTTGTATGTCCTATAAAAACCTGAGACAAAGTCGGGGTTTTTTCAGAATTAAAGTAATTACATGTTTTGTAAACAGCTGGGGAATCTTCTGCCCTCCCTCAACAAAGTTGGTTTTAATTTATCCTCCTAAGGTAACCAAAATAAACTAGTGGTATGAAGATCTTCCTTTACTGTTCACACCTAGTTTTTTTCAGGACCTAGCTTTGAAGTATAGAAAATTATTATTCCTGTCACACCAGGAATAAACTAAGTTGCACTTAGTTCAATCAGAAATTCCAAATTATCAAAAGTAGAAGTCATGTATTCAATTTATTCTACCTTATAATGGCTTCTGTATTGAAGTGTTCATATTTGCATAAAATGTTGAAAGTTTATTATAATGCTACTTTTTTTGTTTTCTCTCTTGTGCAAGAAAATGACAACCATTTCAGTAAGCATTTGTGTCAGTTATATGAAGATATTTCAGACCATGTTATAATGTGTTCTAGCTTTACAGTGATTTAGATGAAGCAGAATTTCACAGTCTTCATTTTCTGTACAATACAAATAGCATCAGGAATTAAATAAATTGGGAGACAGTCACCGTAACAGAAAACACCAGGGATTCAAAACACTGATGATTAAGTAATTGATGACGTTTGTGTTTAGTATGGACAGTTTGTAACATGATGATTCTCTGTACTGAATCACACCTCAAAAAGAAAAATTAAACAATACTGCAAATGTATATGACAAAAGTAATGCAGTTCTGAATGTAGCATAAAGGCAATTCTGCTAATTTAGTATGTATAGGAAAAATTTGTAGGAAATACAGGGGAAGGTAAGCACATTTTAATTTAACTTTAATAATCCATAATAACATGGTTAATACTGCTTAATGGATGTGTTATCACTCTATTCCTGAAAACATTAAAATGTGTATCTGCCATTTATACTTTTATACTTTATGAAATGCTATTAGATTATGCAAGTTGTATCTGTGGTTTCTTTCTTATAATGTACTAACGGATATGTTCTCAACCCTTCTTTGGAGCATTCTTCTGTACATGAAACCAAAAAAAGCTTTCTTTCAAATTTTTGAGAAAGTTTCTCCTTGGAATACAGTAAATGTCTGAACAGTCAGAAAAATGTTTTTTACCATTAGATATTTCAGAACTAGTGTAGAAATCCATAACTTTCCTGTACTAAACCCTCTAGTAGGGTTCTGACATGAGCTGTTCTCCAGATCAATATATTTGGTGTCAAACTGCAGATTACTCATTTGGGCCTCCCTAATAGGTCCCACATTTTATTTCAAGAGAGAATTTTGTTTTAATCCTGCGGCTTCTGAAAATAGGTTGTGATCTCTAGTTAGGGCTACTCTAAAAGTTGCCCTAAATATATTTGACAGTGCTAGTTGCTCGTGTATGGAAAACGTAGAATACCTTCTAAGCTGTCTAAACCTCTGTTACTTGAACAGAACAGTTAGCAATCTTATATGAAAAGTCATAGTCAAGTGCTTTTGATGTCAGCCTTGGGGCCCCGTATCAATAAATTGATTTGAAAAGTGTCTCTCTTCCACTNGATAGGATAGGATAGGAATAGGATTGAGTGGAATGGAACAGAATGGAACAGAATAAAACAGAATAGAATAAAATGTTTCAGATGGAAGGAACCTACAGTTGCTATAAATGTTCAAAATGTTATTTGAGTTGTATTGGGGCTTAGTCTAGTGTGTTTTTTTAAATTGCTCACTAATGTTAATTAAGTTAAGCTGCGCCATTGTACGGGTGTGGTGTTTCAGTTTGGACACTGGATGGGACTGTGCTGAGGAAAGGCAATGNCACTGGATGGGGCTGTGCTGAGGAAAGGCAGTGGGTGGAAACATCTAGAAAGACGGTCACAGAGTACATCACCTCAGGTAAAGCAGAATGGATTGGACAATGGCAACGACCAATCACACCGGGAGTTGGCCAAATGATTGGTCAGGAATGCACCTTGAAAACAGACCAATCAGAACCCCTACAGACGAGCCCTTCTGATTGGTGCATTCCTGATCCCCTCTAGGGCTATAAAAGGACACTCGCGGGGAAGGGTGGGGTGCTCCGGAGGCGCTTTGTGAGGCTGCTGGAGCGCCCAGCGTGGCGCACGCTGTTAAACTGTCTGCTTTGTCGATGGGGTCTCGGGCTTATCTTGGGCCCCAGTTCTCAGTTGTTGTTTTCTATCAATATACCAGTTAATCTTCCAAAAAAGGTGACATGCGTGTTTATGTCAATTTTGTTTATAAAACAGTGATCACCTAGTCCAGCTCCAGTCAAACACTGAGAACAGAAACCTGCCAAAATCGTGTCGTTGTAGAATTGGTTCAGAACCTGGGTTACTACTAGAAATAGCAATTACTTTTGTCTGGCTACAAGACCACAATCCAGATTTTGATAAACAATGAATGCCCTCGATTTTTTTAGGCTGCAAAACAAGATTTTTTTGCCTGTGAATCCAGCAGGCTGTTGAAAACTTTTCAGTGTAGTTAAACTCCTGATTAGGGCCAACTCTTGGTGTTTTTGGAGGTCTATGCTCTTTCCTGCGTAATTTAGTGTCACTACATCTACAGAGGTCTCCGAAGAACTCACATTGTTTACTTGCTTTCTTCTTCCACACTCATCCACTTCTGAGATGAAAAAAAATGGAGCCACTTTTAACTGTTAATACTCTGGGTCTTCTATCTATGAACCAAGAAACCGCAGTAGCATGCCTTGGTTGTGACAAGGTTATTTAAAAGGTCAGAAGAGGCTGTAGAATGGAGAGATCTGCAAGTTCTTCAGGAACCAGTGAGAGTTACAGATACTTTTTTCTGGGGACAGACTATTAAGGGTATCAAATTGCTAATATTGTGGTTTCAACTCTAAAATTAATCAAATACTTTTCTGATTTCTGTTAATGCAGGTATCTGCCTTTTCCTCTTTCCTTGTGTCAAATGCATATATCTTGATAGGTTTAATTTTAAGGTGGGGTGAAAGAGTAAGCTGTATGATTTTCAGGTAAGAAAGCACTAACTATAACATAAAGGGAGAATAAGCCCCTTTGTGTGTATCAGTTCTGCCTACTTTCCCTCTGGGATACAAACTGAGCAATCTGTAGTCCTGTGACAACTATCACCAAGAATCTAGAAATTGTCAGCTGAAAAGCAGAATGTCTTTATGTAGATCTCTGGAAGGCTGTGATGTTACTTTTTAAATAAAACTTCAAGCACAAGCAAGTTTTAAATTAGCAGAATAGAGAGGATAGCATGGGAATTAACAGTAGAATGATGAACTAAGATGAACATTTAGGTCATGGTTCTCTGTACATACCAACATAGGGTCCTGGAAAGATTGTTTCATTTCTTTCTGGTTAATTTTTTCTTTGCAAAATCTAAGCTAATCTTTTAGTTAAGGGAGTATGCCCCCCAGAATGGGAATCTTCTTTGTATGGTGTCAACATCTAATGCAAATGGATCCTGTTTCCTACCCACTTCCTTTTCTTCTGCAGTAGTGACTTCAAAACAGCTTTGGAAAATTACAGGTATTTGCATAGGAATTCCTGTAATATTTGAGAAAGAAAATAAATTTCTATTCATGTATCAGGCTACATTTTCATATTTGCTTTTATAAGAAAAATGAAAAGCTATGTAGCTGCATTAATTGATTTATTCTCATTTAGGCATTTTCTGAAAGTTTTATAAAAATGTGCTTTATATTAAATATAGGTTATCTGGAATTAAATTGGTGAAATAAGTACCTGAGATTTCACTGCACTTTCTAGTTGCTTCATAATACATGTTAGTTTTGCTGCTCTGTTCAAATGTGAGTTAATCAATAGCATGTTTAGCCCTTTTTAGCGGGATACTTTACGGCTTAATAAAATTAAGCCTGTGATTTCCTAGACTGATTTCTTGTTCTTCCCACTGAAAAATTGGGAAATAGAGTATTCAAATATATCTTTTATTTAAATGTTAGGCCTCAGGAAATCTTAAAAATACATGATATATTTCAAAAAGCTATAAATAGATGAAAAATTAATTCATTTTATCAGATTACATAATAATACATAAAACTGAGGAGGTCTAAAATTTAAGAGTTCAATCTTACTGCAACAGCTATAATAATTTGAAATTCCTACCTTTATTTCAGTAGTGCCAAGGTTAGATCTCAAAAATTATTCAGTGCATGCAGTTCACAAACCAGAAAATCTCTGAGGGATTTAGGTCTGAGGATTTTCTGAAGACTGAAGATGCCTTTTTACTTTTGAGTTCTGTTGAGTTTTCAGAGAAGTTGACAGATCTCAGCTGAGATCTGAGAAGAAATTAACTCCATGGGGTTTCTGCAGTATCAGTCTATCCTTTTCATTCACATATACCTTGACCTCTATTTCTTGATGCTGTGGGTTAATAATATTTATTCAGGTGTTTAAAATTGAAGTACTTTATGTACTCTTTAAGTACCAATATAAGTCCATACTAGACATGTTATCAGTCTAAATCATGAGAACGTAATGATTTCTCAGTCCAAAATATATTATTACTTATAATAACTTATGTCAGATGACAACTCTTTTTACTATTAGAAAATAATTAACTTTTTTTTTTTTTTTTAAGTATGGAGAGCAATTTGCCATCCAGAAGACTAGATTAAGAAGTTAGATTTCCTATACTGCATTTCTGGAATTTCAGATTTACAGTCTTAAATGCCCAGATGTACTTGCATATTGCTAGGAACTGAGCATTGCTACAGTCACTTCTAAAGATTTTTCAAAGACCATAAAAAATTTTGTCAAGTATTTCTATTTTTTCAGTTCAGTCTATGAAAGTCAACTAGAAATTTTTCCTGTCTATTCAGTCTGCCTTGATCTGCTATTGCAAAAAACCAAGGCTCTCTGAAACTACACCATCATAATTTTCAAAATCAGAAAGTGTTGAATACTTGAAGACTTGTTTTATCAGGTTTTGTGCAAAATTATCTATTATATTTGAAGAAACAATTTATTGTAACATGAATCCCTGCAGCCAGTGTTCTGACTGTCTAAAAACTCTGCTATATGAAGTCCTTAAAGTGCTTCAAACATGAAGTTGATAATTATTCCTGCACCTAGGTATTCTTCCTATAAAATCAAGGGAACTGCTTATATACAGACACAACTGTTTATGTACTAACCCAAGTCTTCCAGCCTGTCCTCATAAGAGTTGTGTTTCATGCACCTCATCATCTTTGTGCCTTCCTCTGGACTCAGTTCAACAAGTCCAAATCCTCCTGGGGACCTCAGAGCTGGATGCATTGCAGAGAGGCAGGATCCCCTCCCTCACCCTGCTGTCCTCGCTGCTTTGGGTGCAGCCCAGGACACGTTTGGCTTTCTGAACTGTGAGCACACATTCAGCTTTTCATTCACCAGCACCTCCAAGTCCTCCTCGTCAGGGCTGCTCTCTATCCGCTCATGACCCAGACAGTATCATCGTTTGGGATTGCCCTCATGCATGTGCAGGACCTTACCTTGAACTCGCTGGACTTCATAAGGTTGTGCAGACCCACTCATGGACCCTGTCAGTGTCCCTCTGGATCTGCAACTATCCCTCTAGAATACCAGCCACACTTGAGAATCCGTCATGGAGATCAGTTATGCAGTTTGTCCTATCTCGGGTTCCTGAATTTTCTCCATAAATATTCAGGTAAGGAAGAGTGTAAGAAAATGAGAATGTATAGATTATTGCAATTGATGTTGTGACATTCTGGACTGCAGATTCTCTCAAACCTTGTGTATTTAAGGTTACATGAGGTTTCAATTTAGTATTTCTGCATTGCACAATATTCTGAGGCATTTTTCCTTTTCCTTCTAGTTCATATCTTATTTATTTTCTTCTTAAATGTCTTGCTTATTTCCTCTGTTTAAAATTAGGTTCTTCTCTGTGCTAGTATTATAGTACGATATACTGTATTTTTCTTTCACTGCATATTACATGATTATTAAATGCATCATTTTATTTACGGATTTTTAAACACCTTTCCATGTATTCTTAATTATAATGATGATGTTTCAGGAAGATGTTATATTACATTATATTATATTTGATAAAATCACTAAGGTTGATACATTATATTTCTCTTAGTTTCAGTGAAAATAAGTTTTACATTGTTTTGCTCTTTGTCAGGAACTAAGCATGTTTTCTTCCTCTGATACATTTATGTTCACTATGATACCTTTATAGTCACTGCTGCTTCTAATAGCAAGTAATCTTTCTGTCTTTGTCTATCAGATAGACAATTCTTTGATATGAAATCCTATATCTACTCAAATCAGAATTTGAGTAGAGAGACCTTTGTTAGGAATTCCTTAAAGAGGGAAGTACTTTGCAACACAGAGAAGTTCTGTCTTGAATACCTATTTGTTTGAAAGAATGTAAGTAAAAAACAAGTTAGGTTGTATAGTTTGTGACAAGGAATTTGGATTCAGTTCTTCAGGCTAGTAAGGGAAGAAAGTTTCTATGTCATGCAAGGAAAGTATGTGGGATGTCCATTGGATAGTGGTAAGAGTTAAGCAGGGAAAGGGGATTGTTTTGTTTGTTTTTTTGTTTATCATTTTCTGGTTAAAATATGAGAAAACAGAGATGAAGTTTTCCAGGAAATGCTGGGATGCTGCATCCATACAACATATTGAATATTCCAATTTACATACTTTTCATGGAAACTATCTAAATACATTGAAGGCAAGATATGAAGGTGAGGTAGACACACATATCTGAAACAGCGAGAGATTAGTAATCTAGTTTAGCTAAAACTGAAAGCAAAACCCTGGAACATTTTGGTTCTCAAGCTTATCTCTTATGTTAAACATGGTAGCTAATTTCATGGTTTTGAACAAAAAAAGTCATAGAAGTTGTTGTGTGCCTCTTGTTGTCACATCACACCAAAAAACTAACCTTCTTTGCAGAAAGCATCTGTTAAGCATGCTAACTTCAGCATGATGTTTAGAGTTGCAAACTAATAGGAGCTAAATTATCATGTTCAATTTTTTCAGATACGACATTCCAATATGTTGACTTGGCAGTGCTGGGCCAAGTCTCAAAAAAATTTTTTAAGGATTTCTTTTTTTCTAAATTTTGTATTATAAAAATTCATTGTATTTTGCAATTGGATTTGGGGTGTATTCTACATTATTTTTGCTAGGGTAAGAAGCTACTTGCATCCATTTTTTTCTTCCATGAAAAATTAGAAGAGTTGCAATTTTCTGTTCCCTTCATGTCATCTGCAGTTGTTCAAATGGACTGTTTGCTAGACAATCAGCCAGCTATTTAAAACTCCTGCAGCACTGATAAGGCAGACTGCTCACTGAAAGAATTCTGTCATTACCTGAAAAGTAGGATATGTTATGGAATCTTCTGAACGTTAAGTAATTAACTAACTGACTAGGTTTGCATTCTTAATACTGGCAGAAACCCTTATTTGCTATGCATCTTGGTATTAAGTGCATTGTTCAGCATTTTGCTGAACATTCAGCTGACTCTTTTATATAATTGTCATACTGATTGTTAGACTGTGTCAAGGTGATTAAACTTCTGTTTCTTTCATACTAGTTCAACTGTATTGCTCTGGTTAATATACTTGGTTACAGGAAGTGAGATGCCGTCTGCAAATGAAAGCACTCAGTAATATGAAACCATAATAAATATCCTTCATTTTGATTTTTAAAACATCCCTTTTGCTCGGTTGTTCAATTCAGAGACAGAATGCATCAGCCCTAAATTTCAGAAGCAGCAGATACTATTTTTCTCTTGCTTTTGCATTCTGATTCACTCTTTTTCCACTTTTTCAAATCAACTAATCTGATATGACTCTTGGCAGCAATGATTGTATAGAAAAAAGGACAATCCTTTAGCTAAGAAATTATTCTGAATCCTCATTGTGAAAAGGGAACTCGACTCTTCCAGGCCCATGAATAAATTTAGACTTTATTTGTCTGTGTTATAAAAAAAATGCAGGGAAAAGACCATTGCTGAAACAATGCCATTGGGATTTGCACAAGATCTTTCAGGAAAATACTGTACACACAAAAAAAATCTGAGTATAATTTCAGTGAAATAAAATCTGCTTTAGAATTGGAATATTCATCAGGGCAGAAGGGAACTTTATTTCATTGGTGCCATAGTATCCTCTTAGCTCCCAGATACAATGAATTTTCTAATTTCACTTGGAATCTCAAGAAAATGTACACATCTGGGTCATGGTCAGAATCCCATGGTAACTTGGTCTTGTGACCTTTCTTGCCCATAGAGAACCAGAATTTTTATATACAGAATGAATTTTATTTGCCTGAAAATCTAAGATGCAGGATCAGACTTGTTTCACAGGGGCACTTTTTGCATTGTATCTAAAAAAGGGGAAAAAAGGTTCAGAGAATCACAAAACATGCAGAGTTGGAAAGGTCTCACAAGCATTATCAAGTCCAGCACCTGTTCCTGAATGGCACCATCCCCAAGATTTGCAAGATGTGCTGAAAGGCATGCCATGAACCCGAGAGTTTTGTCCAAATGATTCTTGAGCTCTGTCAGGCTTGGTGCTGTGACCACTTCCCTGGGGAGCCTGTTCCAGTGCCCAACCACCCTCTGAGTGAAAAACCTTTTTTTGATATCCAGCCTAAAACTCCCCTGATGCAGCTTCAGGCCAATCAGTGCCTGCCCCATCTTTTCCCTCACAATGAAATTGTAACTGCAGTGAGGTCTCTCCTCAGTTTCCTCCAGGCTGAACAGACCAAGTGCCCCCAGCCACTCCTCATATGACTTCCCCTCAAGACCCTTCACCATCTTTGTTGCACTCCTTTAGACTCTTTAGCAGCTTTATATCTTTCTTATATTGTTGCATTCAGAGCTGCACACAGGACTCACTCAAGGTGAGGCTGCCCCAGTGCAGAGCAGAGCAGGACAATCCCCTCCCTTGCCTGGCTGGGGATGCTGTGCCTGATGTTCCCAAGGACACACGTGGCCCTCCTGGCTGTCAGGGCACTGCTGACTCATGTTTAGCTTGTCATTGACCAGGAGCCCCAGGTCCCTTTCTGTGTAGCTGGTTGCCAGCTTCTCATTCCCCAGTCTATCTGTACATCCAGGGTTGCCCCAACACACTTGTTCTTGTTAAACTTCATGTTGTTGGTAGTTGCCTAGCTCTCTGGTTTGTTTGGGTCTCTTCACAGGACCTTCCTGCCTTGGAAAGAGTCAGCAGCCTCTCCCAGTTTTTTATAATCTGTAAATTTATTTAGCATCCTTTCCAGTCCTTCGTCCAAGTTATTTATGATGACCTTGAAGAGCATGGGGCCAACTGCTCACCCATCACATGCTATGTGAGACTGAAAGGCCTCCCATTTCTGCCATCCTCCTTCTTTCCCTTTTGGAAAACCAGGACATTTGCCAGCTTTCAATCAGCTGGGACCTCTCTAGGTTTCTAGTAAACATAAAGCACTGCTATTTTCTTGAGTCCAGAAGTCAAGCCATATTTCCACTGGTTTAGCCTGTACTTTGAGATAGCAGAAGTCTCCTGTAAGGAAGTCTGTGAGAAATAATGTGGCCAGCAGGACCAGAGCAGTGATCAGCTCCCTGTACTTGGCACTGGCGAGGCTGCACCTTGAACCCTGCATTCAGTTTTGAATCCCTCAGTAAAATAAAAACATGGAGGTGTTGGGTCACGTCCAGAGAAGGGTGATAAGGCTGGTGAAAGGTCTGGACCCCACCTGAAGAGTGGCAATGGGGCTGGGCATGTTTAGGCTGGTGAAGGCTCAGGGAAGACCTTATTGCTCTCTACGACTATTGGAAAGGAGGTTGTAGAGAAGAGGATGTCAGTCTCTTCTCCCAGGTAACCCGTGACAGGATGAAAGGAAATGGTTTTAGCTGCTCCAGGAGAGGTTTATATTGGAGAGTAGGAAAAACGTCTTCACAGAAAGTGTTGTCAGGCACTGGAACAAGCTGCCCAGGGAAGTGGTTGAGTCACCACCCCTGTTACATGTGGCATTTAGGGATATGGTTTAGTGGCGGACTTGAGCAGTGATGGGTTAATCACTGAATTTGATGTTCTTACAGAATGTGATACGTTCCTTTTTTTTCTTTTTTCACACCACTAGATTATAGTTATTTTTATTTATAAGGGAAGGAAAAATAGAAAAAGAAAAAAGAGCTCATAGTAGTGGTTATGATGATATTCATTTTTTATTTCAAAGTATCTTCTTTTGATCATGATTGAACTTGTTTAGCTGCTGCCAGTCAATGTTCTTTGAAGAAAACTGCCTACTAGCAAAGAACGGAGTTGTGTCAGAAAATCACTGTGAAATTAGGGTGACAGAAATAGAAATATGAGTCTGAAACAGAAACAGACAACAGCAATGGTGTTTATTGCATTCGCCTTTCCTGTGTATTCCGGTATAAATATTTATGACTTTCCCTTTAACTGAGTTTGGCTCAGCACAGTTTTGTGCCAGGACCAAGGGCCTGATAGTTCCTGCTTTTTTTCCCCTGCTGTCTAGTGCTAGATCTAAAAGTCTGTCTGTCTCTAGCTGAGGGGAAGTTTCAAAGGTATCACTGTTAATCACACTTGCTTTTTTAGCAGGAAGAGCAGTACTGAGAATTAAACATAAAGCATACTGTCTTCACTACCTTCTTAAGTGCTCTTTGGTATAGAACTGTCTGCCAGTGCTAATGTAGGCTTATAAAAGACCACAGTGTGAAGTGGTCTTTGTAAGCGAAGTACCAGTGAAGAATTGGTATAATGTCTGAACTTTCTATTTTGTCATTCCATGGCCAAAATGATTCTGCTCTAAGGACACAAATTAAATGTACAAAGACTTTGTCATCTGTGTCTCTGCTTTGCAAATTACATAACTGTGCCAGATAATTTCATTATTTACAAAGAATCTCAAGTGACTGAAGGTATGAAATCCATGAGCACAAAAATACTGGGAATAGACACTCCATGAAGCTCAGTGGTTTAATTTGCATTTATGTGTATTTCTAAGACTTTGCTAGCAGACCTGATTTGCAAATAAAGACTTCTTGGAAGAGACCTGTAATAAAGGCTGAGAGGGAGACAGAGACCTATGGAGGAGCACCAAGTGTGACTTAGGATCTTTCAGAGAATCACAACCTGCCTTCAATGGATTAAAACCACACACTCTTTAACAAACACACTTAAATTGTTGTGGGGTTTTTTAAAAAGATATTTACTGTAAAGCTTGAAAGCATCTTTATATTCCACCAGTAACCATTTTTGTACAGCCAATGCCAGAGGTGTTTTCTCATTTAGGGATGTTGGCTGACCCCTTTAGATAACTGTTCCGCAGTAGTACAAATGTAAGGCTCTGTTAATCAGTTATGTCACATGCATAGGTTGGAGAATGTAAAGAGTAGACTTATTATCCATCAACCTCAACAAAGAGGGTTATAGCATATTATATGACTTATGTAGAATATGAAACAATTGAGGATTAGTTTTAAAGAGAGCTGGTGTTCAGAAACAAAAAAGAAATTGTGTATTAAGGTTCTTCTCTATGTATATGCTCTTTTAGTCATCTCATCTAAAATTTGCAGTTTGCTTAACATGTTTTACATTTTTCATAACTGAACTCTTGGATGTGACTGTAAGTACAGAGAGGTTTCTTGGAAATGCTACAGACATAAGAACTATATCTAGACGCTGAGGAGAACATGTGACAGCTAACTCCTAAAGTTTATTCCTAGATCATAAGTGCACAGAATTTGGCTGCTAGTTCAAAAATTTCAGAGGGACAAATGTCTGCCATAAAGTTACTTCCTTAAAACAGATACTGATTGGTGCTTTTAACTTCTTTTGTTTCATGAGTAAAGCATTAGGAATAATTTTGGGTTAACCTAATGATTTTTTGTTTCTTGGAGCAGAAACTGTGTTTGGCATGGCTGCATTAGTTTTCTTTAAATCTCATACTAGACAATTTATGTTTTATTAAGTACCACAGACAATTGTACTAGAATGCAAATACAAGTAAAATTAAAATTTGGGACATTTTTTTTGAACTTGAAAAGCAGTGAAGATTCATATTTGGTCTCAGTATTCAGGTCCATGTTTTGGGAAGTTTTTTTAGTGAGGTCTGTCATAAAACACTACTGTGGGGAGCTAGGGGAAGAAAACACAAGATTTCAATCCTTTCTCTCAAGTCACATGACCTAGAAAATCTCAGAATTAAAAAAATCTATGTAAAATCACTATGATTTGAGGTGAATACTGGTGGTGTAGATATTGACTTAGGTGGAAATGCTTGTTGTGCTCCTGAGCTATATTATACAGTAACCAATCATCAGTTTTTTAATTGTCAGTGTTAATATTCTGCCAAGATAATTAAATTGACATGGGTATCAGTCTCAAACTCCCATTTTAAATCATGAAAATAATTTCAACAAGCAAAACCAAATAAATATGATTTAAATTGTCATCAATGGCATAAAATCAGTAATTCAAAGGAAAACAGAATTTAGATACTGGTTTAGCCACAAAATTCTCTGTATATGTGGATGTAATGTCTTCCCAAAAATTGCGTATTTTATGGTACCTAGTGTTTGAACTCTCAAACAGATCAAGGCTCCCATACAACATGGTCTCCTCTGTAAACTGACTGCAGATACACTCAGTCAGGTCATTGGTAAAGATATTAAACAGAACTGGCCCCAGTACTGAGCCCTGGAGAACAGTATTTGTGACTAGTGGCCAACTGGGTTTGACTCCATTCGCCACCACTCTGTGGTCTGGCCCAACCAGTGAGGAGTTCACTCATCCAGACCCTGAGCAGATACAGAATTGGAATTTCAGTCAAAATCATGATAGGAAATATCTCTGCAAGTTTTGCCAGACGCCTACTTCTCAGGTTACAAAAGCCCAAAACCAACTTGTATACTTTTTTTTTTTTCCTGCAGATAAACCTCTTTTTCTTCTAAAAGAAAGTAGTATTGTATTTGCAAGAGGTATCTAGATCTGGTCCTCTATGAATAAGCATTTAGTATAGAATATATGCTGGTTGTCAAAAGTTCTACTGTAACATTCATATCCAAAGAGCCATTAAAAGTGTTTAATTAATATTGGACTAAAATCATTAATATTTTGACAAATTACATTACACTACTTAATGAAAACAATATCTGTCAGATATCAACTAGGAAATTGATACAGAAATTAGTGTCAACTCTAGTTCAAATTTTCAACCAGAATTTCTTTTTAAATGTTATTTCATGAGATGTTTTCAGTTGATCTGTCATTCTGAAATAGTGTTGTTGAGAGATAAAAAGCTTTATTTAGACTTTCTGTATATGTTCTTTTGGAGGCAATGGTTTTAGAACTTCATAATGGATTATAGTCTTGATGGAACATTTATTATTTCACTTGAATGAATATTCACAATGGATGCTTCTGCATTAAATTATTCAAATATATCAATATATTAAGTGTATCAGTATATTATCTATCTGGAAGACACCTTCTCAGATGTCCCTTTTATATGTGTCATAGAGATGGGATTCAGATCTATACTTAATTAGCAAAATATTTAATGTTTTAGAGAGCAGAGCTTCTAAGACCACAAGGGTGTTACTGATAAATCAGTATGTTGTCACAGAAACATGCAGTGCTGAATTCAGTTCAAGTAAAATCCAAATTCAGAACAGCAGGAAAATAATTGCAGTGCAAAATACTGCTCTAGCAGGTGCAGTAGTTGTTATCCACATTATTACTGTTAACAATCCCATACATAATGGATGCATGTTGTTTCTTGTAGCTTTGAAGTTTTACTTTCTACCACAAATAAATTCTGAGAGCAGTTAAGACATGTTGATGATGCTGGCATTTGCAATAAACTCTAAATTTCACTTCTTGTCCTGATCACAAATTTAAGTTATTTTGTTTAAGTCAAGAAATATTAATATGTTTATATTTAAAAGCTACTAAAGCTTAATCTTTTTCATAACTTGAATATATTAGCTTCACAACCAATTTTAATAGATTTAATTAAGCTCAAAGAATAGGATAGTGAATGTTTAAATGCTCCAGTTAACTAGAAAATGGCATCATCTTCCTTTCACTCTCCAACACCACTTTTAATTATTCCCCTGAATTACTATTCGCTATAATTAATTTTTTTTTCTTGCAGAGGTGCCACTGAATAAAGTAGGGGGAAATGCTTGACTACTACACATGAAGACAGTTCATCTCATAACTATTTTCTGAAGCCATATGATTGAATATAATATAAAAGTGTTGCTTACAATAGACCTATTTTAACCCCAGAGGAGGTGAATTCTATGGAAGTTCATGGCATGCTCGTTCTAAGAGGTAATTAAGGGCTTAAATCTTCCTTCCCTTCGTTACACTCCCATTTCCAAATCTCAAAATATTCTGTTAAATTGTTACCTTAAAAAATGGAAGTGACAAAGCTTAACTCAGTACATTAGGTTTGTCTGAACTTTTATTAGTACAGCTCTTAGTTTTTCTGTTCAAATTAATTACTTTTCACAATGAGTATTCTGTCCTTAAATTTAGCATCCAAACTTAGAGTCTAGACTTTCACAAACAATGGGTAAGGGCAAAGATACCTAAAGTGCACTCTAAAAATTGGGGGGGGTGAACAAAAATTCAGTAGTTCCAATAATTTGCAAGAGGGAGGCTTGCAGAAAATCAGCTCCTTTTGCATGTGAAGTTTTTTTCTTTTTTTTTTTTTTTTTGCTGCTAAGGCACTGGGTTTTTTTACCAGTTTCCACCACTAATAAATACAGCTGCAAAGGGCTTTAGTTATAGGCTTTTGTTATAAAACTTACATCACATCAGTTACCATCAAGTACCTGCTATGATTTAGTGTATGATTGTATAGCGTGTTTTTATCACCAAATGTTCACTTGATATGCCTCTAAGGTACTAAAGAACCTTAATTTCCTTACTAAAACATAAGAAAATAAGTACCAAAATGTCCAGCTCTGGACTCTGGCAAATGGCTGTTTGGTATCCTAAGAGTAAGGGTAGAAATTGTATGAACCAATTACTTACTTTCTGAGAAGATATATTTGTTTTCTAGGATAAAANCACTTTCCCATGTATTTAGACATAAAAAATGTGGGGCTAGAAGCAAGGGGAGGCTTCAGTAAGGAGCCAAACCAAGAGGGGAATTACTTCATAAACTGTACTTCTATAATGGGGATTANGTAATAATGGTGGGATTATCCCAAGAATCACGGTGAAATTAAAATAATTATTTAGTAATTAATGGTTATTAACAGGAAATTACTGCCCTATTGAACTTGTTGAGTCTTTTCAGTACTGGTGGTAGTAATGCCAAAAGATTTTTAGTTTTTATGTATTTTTCATACCTTTGTAGCTCTGTAGACTATTATTGTACAGTTATACAGTTTCTTAGCTAACTTCAGTACTTTCTTATTCAAACACATTCCTGGAATCCTATTTTAATCTTTCTTTTTCAGAAGCCATGTCACTTTCCCATGTATTTAGACATAAAAAATGTGGGGCTAGAAGCAAGGGGAGGCTTCAGTAAGGAGCCAAACCAAGAGGGGAATTACTTCATAAACTGTACTTCTATAATGGGGATTATTGTCAATTGTGCTAATTTGCTGAATTTATAGTGTTGGTGCCCTATATCACGTGTGCATTCTGTCATAAGAGCACCTGAAGGACCTTCAATAAATGATAACTGGGTTTTTTTTTTACTTTAATCTTGTTTGGCTTGTGATTTTAGGG
>VZTN01015036.1:0-13994 GCA_013400515.1 Erpornis zantholeuca | reverse complement strand
TTTGCTACTTACATATAGTGACACCTTTACATTTTGTCCTGCACAGTTAAAAGGACTACACATATGAATATTTCCAGTATACAGTTTTGAATTCTTACATTGTAGTGAATGGGGAGGAATAATTTAATTTTAGATATGTATGCATATATTTATTGATTGATTTACTTACTTACTTGAATGCTACCTAAGCCTATAGCAATATGGCAAATAAGATGGTAGTTTTTTCCTCAAAGATTTTCTGTATATAATGATATATAACCTGTTCTGTATATAAGAATATATAACCTATTTTCAGTCACAGGAATTCCACCTTCCATGCTGCATTTTATCACAGTGACTTCCATAAGCTGCAGTGTAAAGAAACAATCATGGGACTTCTGAGAGGATGACATTTCTCTACAGAAAATTCTAACTTTCACCCGTAAAAAATCCCATGCTTACTAAAAGGTAATGTTCTAAGGCTGAGGGAGAAGCAGTTAAGACATAAGCAAGGCCCGAGTATTACTTTTTTAAAACTGGAAAAATAACAAGAAAACTTGTTAACTGCAGCCTGTAGAAAATAAAGTTTTTTATGCACTGTTCTGCAGTGATACCAGAATTTTCTTGCCCTTTTTGTTTCACTTGGACTAGTTATGATGCTTGGAAAAAAACCAAACAAATAAACTAAACAAAGAAAAAAGTAAGGAATTTAAAATATCCTCAGTAACTTCTGTGAGTGTGAGGGTTAATTAGGCATATGTGGTAGCTATGTCTAAGGGCATTTTATAGAGTATTGAGTAATCAAATCTATCACATTTGTAAAATTAGACAGTGAATAAAGTTACATATCTTCTACTTCCAAAAAAAAAAGGCCAGGGGATCTAATGAAATATATCTATTAAAATATATTCTGTATAATTAACTATTCTCAGATCAGTCTGGTACGTCTTTGCATATATTGAAATTAAAGCTTGTTTAAAGCTAAACATCATTTGACCCAGGCTATATATTGCTCAGTATTGAACACACAAAGAAAACATAATCTCTATATAAAGAAATCAGTCAAAATGCTTGCACTTTGGAAAAATTGCTTTTTTGATAATGCCTTCTCAATAATAAATGTGAAAGACGTGATTTATAGAAGAGAAAGTACTGAAACCAACAAGATGTAAAGAGAAAGATCACACATGCAGAAAAAACATCATTGGTGGGAAAGCTTATTAATCACACACACAAGCAGTCACACATACAGAGAGCAGTTTGAAAACAATGCATGAAGTTGTACCAGATTTTCCATAAAATAGGAAAAGAAAAATCAGTATTCTTCACAGGGACAAAATATGCAAACGTAGTTATTAGTGAGGTACTACTTTGTCTTTAAGTGTATTCTCTTTTTCTCTCTGTGTTTCCTACTTTGGGAACCTCAAGTGACATCATGCCAGCAAAATCAGCAATGAATAATGTACTTTTTATGCAGTCCTTTCCTTTGAAGAATCCAATGTTGAAATATTAATTAGTTTTCTTGTAAGTCCCAGATAGCTTTTCCTCAGCAAAGCCTTTACAGAACAAGGGAAAAGATTCATCCCCCACCATCCTAAAACTCTAAGTAGAACAGGCAGTAAATGGTGTCAACGTATTTTGAACTAACTAAAAAAAAAAGTGTATTATTAAGTCCTTGTAGAATTTCAGTCCACAAATACTTGTGAGTCTCTGTGTCTCTTATGACACATGATTCATTTCTGGACCAATTTCTTATGGTGTTTTGAATCAGAAGAACCTTGCTTGCAGGGTTAGCCTTTATTGCAAGTTACATACAATTCAAATTCTAAACATTCCTGTGACTTCTGATCCCTTTCAGTGACACACAAAATGTAAATTACTAGAAAAAAAACCCAAACCTTTTACATTAACTCTTATTAAATTAGCACTAACCAATATTTTAAAATTTCATCCACATCAGATTTGGAAATGTACATATATGCACATCTTTTCCTAAGGATTTGGATAGAAATTAAAAACTATGCACTGATCAGGGTGGGGAGGGGAGGTTTATTATAAATAAGAGTTAAACATTTTGTTTATTCTTGGATGTTTCCTTTAAAAATTAATATTGTTGAATCTGGACAGGTTAGCTTCTGAAAAGTCAGAGTTTCAGTGAAGGCAAGGAAAAAACACAGAATTATAATTTCATGTTGATTTCTTGATTTTTATTATGCAGCCAATAGAAAAAACTAAGAGTTAATAGTCTTCATACTTCAAGGTGTTTATAAAAATTTGTTATTATTATTATTATTTTATTCATTAACTGTAAATTAAGTCTGAGAAGTTTCTATATGGTTTTGAATATGCCTGATACTTCAAATTGCTCAACTGTTATTCAGTCTTCCTTCATTTACTGTCTTGATTCTAAATTGCTGGATGCTTTTCATCAGCTAATACATAGATATATCAGAATTATATAAACACATAAAAATGCAGTAATGCAAGAACTATTGTTTTAAAACATGATTTTTTAAAATCCCATAGGACCTTCAGAAAAGATGTATCTTCAGCATTAGAAGATCTACAGCTTTTTAAAGCTGCCAGAACCTCTTTTAAATGAAGTTGCCTTTTTAAAACATGCATTTTAATGTCCACAAATATTATGTTTTATGCAGATTTCATTACCACTATTTTATTTTACTTAAGCAGGAAAACATTGCCCTATTAATCTGACATGTTTTGGTTTAGCTGTACACTTATGCAGGCATTTGCAGAGGCAGACAAGCAGTCATCCTGATTGAACACTAAGAATAGGATGCACTTTGAAAACATGAGTATGTGTTCTTGGCAGGTTGCTGAAACAGGGAAATGTCAGCTCTGTAATTTGCAGTTAGTGCCATTCAACACCACACTGGTTAAGCACAATTCTGCACTTTCATGTCTCGAATCAGTCAGGTGTCTAACAAAAAATGGAAAAGGGAAAAAAAGGAAAAAAAGAGGAAAAGGAAGGCAAGGTGAGGTGAGGCAAAGAAATGAAAGGAAGAGGAAAAAAAATTACTGCATTTATATTGCAATGGTCTCATGGTATCCCAAATAAGATTAGGAGCTGTTATTAAAGACATAGACACTGCAGATGTCAAGAAGTGTGGTTTCTTAGAAACGGTTAGGAAGGTACAGAACTTTTCAATAAAATCTTATCTATTCTAGTTGGTGCTAGATTTGGCATGATTTGCAGAGGGGAAGAAATTAATTACTTTCTAGCAAGGGAAGGCTCGAGGGTTTTTATTGTTCTTGGGAGAGGTAAGAGTGTAGAGCTTGATGAAAAAAAATTAAGAGCTTAAAGAGATTCAGTCTTTAAGCCAACAGATTCTGTTATGTGAAACATAAGTGCTGAGAAATAAGCCACAGCAGAAACCACTTTTTTTCTTGCCAATACCCAGTTAGACCTTTGGAATAACTTATTCTCAGTTTGGCTTCTGGTCAGTTACAGAGGATGCACTTTGAGTACTTTTTGTTTCTTTACAATTGCTTTTTGTAAATAAAAATCTTTGTTTTGTTTTTCTCCCACAGGATTCCATGTGGTGAGGGAAGAAGTTATTAGCTCCCCGTTCTAAAATGATTGCCTATTTAAAGCCATTTAGAAGTTATAGGCATTTTCTTTAAAATCTATGCAGTGTACTCATATTAACTTTGGCAAACTTAAAGAATTATTTGAGAACTAGGAAAAGGTTGGGGGTCAGTACATTAAAAAAAGTCTCTTCATGGTTTCTCTGCACTAATTTAGCTATTATTTAAAATGTCCTCTGGCAGCATTTGTAACATTAATTGTCTAATGATTTTCTCGTATTTAAACCATGGTAATTAAATTGTGCAGAGAGTATTTCTTGTTCCTACTGCAATAAAATGTTTTCACTTGATTGAAGCTGAACTGCAATTTGGCCTTTATGTTATAAGGGAAGAAAGCCACAGGACTGCTGGGAGCAAATGGATCAATTAAACAATGTTCTTTTGTAATGAGGGTTACATCATTCTGCCAGTGGTAAAAATCTGTAACTGAATCTGTCACTAATGATATATGCCATCTTTGTAGCCCCACGATGCTAACCTATCAGGAGGCAACTATAAGGCTTAACTTTCTATTGATCCTTGCACATTCTGTTTCAGAAGTCAGTAAAAAAATGAAAAAGCAGCTCATTATAAAATTTTAACTTTATGATCAGAGGCTACCAGAGGCTGAGAACAGCAATATGATTGGGATGGAAATATAATTTTGGGGCTTGGAGGCATCAACCACCACTCCAGGATGCCTGTTCCAGTGTTTGATCATCCTCCAAAAGAAGTAAAGAACCATTCCCATGCATTTTACCACTTGATTCTAGGGAGAAGATCTCAGCACCTCCCTCCCCAATTCTTCTCCTCAAGAAGCCACAGAGAGCAATGATATTTCCCCTGAGCCTCCTTTTCTCCAAACTAGACAAGCCTAAAGTCTCTAGCCATTCCTCACAGTTTGTGACTTCCAGCCTTTCACCTGATTTGCTGCTCTGCATCAGATGCATTCAAGGACCTTCACAACCTTCTTAAATTAAATCCTTCCAAAACTGCACAGAGTGCTAAAGGAAAGGCTGTACCCATCCTGACTACAGTGGGATAATCACACCTTTTGACTGGTCAAGCAAAAAAAGGTCAAGCAAATGCAAACAAGCAAAGAAAACCAAAACCAGAAATGCATTCACTATTTCTTCTGCAGAGTCAGGAGGTGTACTTTGTGGAAAGAAAGTCCTCAGCACTCATAATGTTTACTTGGAAAGACAAAACTGGAAAATAAAACCTGGGGATTTCTTCTATTCAAGACTTTGATCTATCCAATCTCTACAACGACTTTTATGTCCTTACTTTCCCACTGGTTTGCCTTTAAGGATGATTTTGCTGAGTGAAAAAGGCTACATTCAGGATTCCAAATACATTTGTAAAGTGCAGTTATTTTGGATTTGAGGAGAGGACAGCAAACCAATTCATGTGTTTGGTCAGCAAACCAAACCAAACCAAACCAAACCAAACCAAACCAAACCAAACTAAAAACAAAACCACAAACAAAGCAAAATCTGCTATTGCATACCATCATGATATAACCCCAGCAGGCAAATAAGGATCCCTAAGCAACCCACTTATCAGATCCACCTGTCCCCCCGATGGAGGGCAGAGAAGCATAAAGAAAATGTAAAACATCATAGGTTGAGATAAAACCAGTTTATTAATTAAAACAAAATAAAATACCACTACTAATAGTTGTGAGGAGAGAGGAGTAAAACCCAAGAAAAACAGGTAATACACAACAACAATTGTTCACCACCCATTGACCAATACTCAGTCCCTACCTGAACAGCAATTAGCAGTTCCCAGTGAAGTCTTCCTAGTTTATAGACCGAGCATGACATTCTGTGTTGTAGAATATCTCCTTGGCCAGTACAGGCCAACTGTCCTGGCTGTGCTTTCCTTCAGGTTCTTGTGCACCTGCTGTTGATATCCAATCATTATTAAGGTTCTTTAGAAATTCCTCTGCCCAAATTAAGGTGCAAACAACAACATATGCCAGTGACAATAATATGGGTTTTATTGTATAGTAAATATGAGAGAAAGAGGATATGGATTTTATTGTATAATAAATGGGAGAGAAAGAGAAAAGAAAAGGAGTAGAAAATAGGTGGGGGGTGGACAGGAAGAGTGACAAGGACAGAAGAAAGAAGATATCACCACTCTGTGGATCCCAGTGATGTTCTGTTGATCCTCTCCAGCTGCTCTTCTTGGTGGTGAAGGTCCCCCCAAAAGGTGCAGAATCCCCTGGGTTTATATCCCCTGGAGCCAGGTGGCAATGTCCCTGGGGAGGGGACAGTCTCTCACAGCAGACTCTGGGTCTGTTCCATCATGTGCAGCCCTGGGGTGCAAGGCCCAGCACTTTGGGGGTCTTTGATGGATTGTGACTCCCCCTCAGCTGCCTCTCACGTGAGAGTCCCATGGATGTGGCCTGTGGGGTTGGGGTTCCAGAGCTGGGCTGGTTTGTGTAAGGGAGGATGAGTGTTCAGTGCCTCTGGCCAGAGGTTACACACACACCCGAAACCTTCTCCTCCCCCCTCGGCTGGGGGAGTCTGTGTAAACCTGGCTCCTGTGAGCTGTGCTCTGCCCCCACCCCAAACCTGGCTCCTGTGAGCTGTGCTCTGCCCCCACCCCAAACCTGGCTCCTGTGAGCTGTGCTCTGCCCCCACCCCAAACCTGGCTCCTGTGAGCTGTGCTCTGCCCCCACCCCAAACTCAGCAGAGGATGATCCTCAGCACAGCTGGTGGCTTTGGCCTTTTGGTGGATGCAAACCTTTCCCTCTGCCTGAGATGATTGAACAATGGTTTCCCTTTATCTAATCAGCAGTTTGACTTGCAAGTTCAAAGTCCCAGTCTTCAGGGAGGCTTTTTGGTTTTAACTTCCTATAATGAGCAAAACTTAATATCAATGTTTGAGGCATGAACTATTTTCAGTCTCTGACACCTGCTCACTGGCAGAACATGAGACATTGAAAAAAGCTTTATTTAAAGTAAACACCACTGAGCAACCACCAAAACGTCTGTGCCTCATCAGCATTATTCTCTCTCTATATATATACTAAATAAATAACACATCACTTTAGCTGCTACTGGGAAGAAAATCAACTTAATCTCAGGTAAAATCAGGGCACATACTTTCCCAGAATACCTCAGGATTGCCTCAAGGGCAAATTTGATCCTTTAAAAGTATTGGAAGGCTGAGTCCTCCTATGGTTTCTGTACAAAGAAGGGGATCTCTGTTCACAGACCTGCATTCTCAGAGATGGATGAATTTTAGAGCTAACAAAACAGTGAGACAAATTGTGGAGATGAGGTAATCTTATCTCTGCATAGAGAGGCCAGAGGAATATATTTCTCTTTTTCTGGGTAAATGCTGATAGTAATTACTGACAATACATCCATTCCTAAATATTTCTGTTGTTCAAACATTCTTCAAAACCAACAAAATAAAACTGGTGATATCATAGGCTGGTAATCACCATTCAGTCTACTCACTATTTCCTCATTTACTTCAGATGGCAAACATAATTTAATCCATTCAAAAGCAGGAATTAATCCTTTAAACTATGTTCTTCACTGTTTTTTTTCTTCCTTTTTATGTGTTTTCTGTCAAGCCAAGATTAAAAAATGTTACAGATAGTTACCCCTAAATTTTATACAAATTTTGCATGTAATATTCAAATCTATTTTACAGTCATAAAAAGAAGCCTTATGTAGAAATAAAGACAAGAATTTATTGCCAATGCAACTGATATCTTAAGAGTCTAAACTAAACATTATTAATACAAACCTGTTTCTCATAGAAAAAGAAAGTATAATCATGTAGTTNACTTATTATATTAAGTTATATGAACCTACCCTGTTTCTTGCAGTTGTGTTCACCCTTCCTCTGCTCCTCTGGGTGCCTTCACTCTGCTGCTGGTGATTAATGCCAAAGTTAGAAGCTAATTACCAGCATGCAAGTCCTTTGCCAGGAGGAATAACATATTTATGTTGATGGTTTCTTATTCCTCACCCTGGGATCTACTTTAAATGTTTTTATATGTTTGTTAACATATATTTATACATTTTTTGCTTTCTTCATTGGTCTGCAGCTTCTCATTACATCCAAATTTACTGTATATGGTACCTATTACATATTAGAGACCATTACTTTGAACTCATTGTTAAACCTAAAATCAGTTTTTTCAAGCTCCAGTTTTCCATGTCTTTGAGTATTTTGAGGAGGTTTGCAGCTGTGGGTTCTCCAGTGCCATAAATGTAAAGCCGAGTGGTAATTATATTTTATAATGGAACACAACAAATGAAGCACAATGAAATTGATATTAAAAATGGAGGAAGGTAAGAGAAAATCTAAGAAAAACATGGAAGGCAGGAAGGAAGGAAACTGACTTGAAGTTCAAGCCAAACCCTAAGCACTTCTAAGGCTCGAGGGAATATTTTCCAGTTGGCATCCCTTCAAATTTCTCTTTTGTAAGACTGCAGACCCCATCAGTGAACAGATGTCTTTGAGAATTTCTGAAGAGCTGTCAGTACCATCAGTATTTCTTTTACTTGTCTGAATAAGTCTTACAAAGCATCAGTGAATCAGGCTTTTAAAATGTTCTGTGCTGTGATTTGTGTGCACCATCTGAAATATCATTCTTTATCATTTTAGGAGGTGTTCTTGCCCACAAGAGAAGAAAAGGCCATAAAGCTTTTCCTTCCTATTATGGTTTTAAGTAGAAAATATATTGCTATGTACATATAATATATTTGAGTAAAAGTTGCCCCTGGGACTTCAAATCTTTATCATTTCTGTATTATTATCACTTCAGGGAGTTCAATGATAACAATATCTTAACACAGGATTGTTGTTTGTTTTCAAATATTTGTTTATCTCTCTCTGATATAGGCAACTAACTCTCCCTATTGAGAACTTATGAATTTAACAAGGCTGGACTGGGTCAGATTTTGAGTAGAAAACCTCTGCAGTTTTCTTTGAGGGGGAAAAAAACCCTGAAGTGCTTTACAAAGTGGGACCATAATACAGCATTGATAAAAATTTGCATTACACTTGTAAGAAAATTAAATAGAATTTAATTTGCAGTACATGCAGTATAGAACATAAAAATCATATTATTTAACTTATGAAACAAGATTAATATATAATTTATTATAATACCTTGTATTTTAATTACTATATTTGTAATTATTATTATATTTCTTGTACATCAGACACTTGAGTTTAAATTTCTCCCTTGCTTATTGGCATGAAAGATACATCCTTACATCCCTTTTTTTAGTTGTCTTTGCTTGAGGCTGTGCCTGCAACTTACAAAGACTATCAAAGGAAAATGGTGACTGAGATTCAAACTGTACTGAGCTGGAGGGATACAGCATTCTTTTAAAGTTTACTTTAGAAGTTTGAGTCAAGATATTTTTTAAAAAAATCAGTCAGTTTCAGTCATCTCTAATACATGAAACAGCATTTGAGTTTTGCTGGTGAGTTTATGTTTCGTTTTCTACAAGATTTGCAAAGAGTCTCTTAAAGAGGAGAGGAAAAATGAGCTTTTAAAGTCCAATAGCAACCTGGAATACTTTTAAGGTTGAAGTGGAATATGACATTTTTCTTTGTCACTTTTTTGCAAAGAAGTAATATTTTGGGACACACAAAATGTCTTGCTTGCTGTATAGTTTCTCAGAAAGAGAATCCATAAAGTTTTAAAAAAAATTTAATTTGGTCATTGTAAAGATTATTAGAAAGTTAAAAATAGTAATTTCTTCCATGATAGGAGGAAAAAAAAAGTGAAAACAGAATTTTTAACATTGGATTATGGAATCAGGCACTAGGGATCTGATAAATTTACATTTTGGTTGTAGACAAATGCTCTTCGTTCCATCACGATTTAATAGTTTGTATCTCCTCAATCACTTCCTGGTTTATAGGGCAGGAGCATCTCCATATTTCCTTGTCAGGTATCCACCTTTGTTAGCAACCAGCAAGGATGGCAGAATTTCCCAGCTGTCTAGCTGGTCTCATATCTTGCATTGGCATTACATGCTGCAATTAGAAGAAAAGCTTGACTCATACCATGCATATTTATATATGTTGCAACTTCTGTCCTGTGCTGTCCAGAATCCCATTCAGGGGTCAGACTGCATCACATCTCCTTTTCTTTACGCACCCCTCTGAGCCCTCAAAAAGGAAAGGAAATGTGAGGGAAGTGTTTGTTTGAGACCTTTATAAAATAATTTTCTCCCAAAAGCATTTCGATAAATTTCCATTCCATTGCACCACTTGCTTAACTATTTGACACTTGAATTTAGGTGAAATTAGAGTAGTTTTTGTTCATTTAATTTCTCATAAATGTTAAATTTGTATACTATTTTGAGTGACAGCACTTTTCTTGAAAGAAACAAACATGCTATTGTATATGACACATATTGCTTCATATCTGAGAAAAAAATCATCTATTAAAAAAGTGTATACGACACTATAATGAGTCTTTCTAACTTTATTATGATATTGAAATTTGAAGTGTGTGTCATTTTTTTCTTATTTTTGTCTTAGAAAATAATTTTGTGAAGCTGAGATTTTGTGTTCTTCTAGTTCAAAAAGCCCTCTGAGAATTGATCTGCTGTGCTTTGCCTCAAAGAAAATTTTACAGCAATCACAAGTAAGCTGACATACTTTCATCAACCTTTGTGTTATTTTTTAGAAGCAGCTGTTCCAAAAAACACAAGTGGAATCCACATTAAATGCTTTGCTTCTTGAACCCAGCCAACACAAGAACGAATCATCCCTGCCAATCTACTGATTCCTTGCCTTTGAGAAAATGTATTTTCCAAAAACAGCATCTGTGCCACTATCATAAAGGAATAATAAAGTGTTAGAAAAAAACTAGAGCTTTTTCTTTCAAGAATTCCACAAAGAAAGCTTTCTCCAAAATGAAACCCGCATATCATTTTGTGCCTTTACCTCTTCCATGTATGTGGTGTAAAGGAAAAATTAAATCTGACAATCGTTCCAGTAGACGACACAGTTCTTCAAGGTGCTGAGTGCCATCTGAAAGCAAAGGCAAATGCATACAATTCTTCTGGGATGTCAGCAAGACTTTGACAGTGGTTAGCTGTCACCTATAAATAAAGCTTTGTGAAGGAAAGGCCTTGTAAGAGCATGGCTCTGGCCTGTTCCTTAGGCTAAGCAGAAGAGAGCTGTGGGAGAGTGACTCAGCCAGAAGAGAGGAAGTGAGGCAGGCTGCATGTGGCAAGTGGTGGTTGGGTAAAACTGGTTTGTTGTCCCTTAAAACTATGTAAACTGATAACTCACTAATGGCATAAAAAGGCCAGGTTTTTGCCAATAAAGATCCTCCTCTGCACCTGCCTGGGGACTCTGTGTGGCTTCATATTGCAGCAGTTGGCACTTATGAAAGAAAATGACTTAGTTTTTTCCTCCAATGGCAGAATGCAAAGAGATCCCTCATTTCCACTCATACCTGATAATATGAAAACAAACATAAATAAAAATTCAAGCTGAAATCTTGTCCCCATGTGTATTAGAGCATGGGTCAGAAAAGGTGGCTTATTGCCCTGTGGTTATTCTGAATAACCCTGAACACTTCTTGTTGCAGAATCCTTGCCAGGGATTGCCCTTGACTCTTATATACCTTAGAGATATGAAATATATTTCCCTAACAGTTCAGTTGATGGATTTCTACCCTAATATTAAATCCAGGCTGATGAATTGAGCATTCTATTACATTGCTCCCTATATCCCACTTAGGACCCTTATTTTTTTATAAGCACAAGTGGAGCCATCACAGCAAAGAATTCAGCCCACAAAATTAAAATTTTTGGTGTTTTCTAATTGTAATTTTTTGAGTTAAGTGTAAACAACATGTGACATTAAAAATGTGCTAAATAAGGCATAGCACTACTCAGGCCCATGGGCTCCCCCTTGTTTAGAGACGCTCTTCAAGTCCAGTGATGCCACATACTGCTTTCCAATTTAAATAACGTGAAATATATCAATTGCTACCTAAACCTATGAAGATAATTAATGCATAGTTGTTAGCATGTCTGACTAGACATACTTCTGTGTCATTTTGATCAAGTTTTGTCAGTAATTGATTCAACTTTTACTTACAGTTCTCTTTATTTAAACTGTTAATACTTCTGAGCTGGCAGAGGAATAAATAAACCATCTCAGAATTATAAGCAATTACAAAAATTGCTTAACTGGTGTAATAACTGTGTATGAATTTCTGTGCCTGTTTGTCACATTTTGTTTGAGTTCAGTGTGGCATAAGTTCAGCGAAAGGTCCTTCAGGTAGTAACCCAGGAGGTGCAGAGCGGACTCCAGCTTCTGCAGGATTTTCAGCTCTGTCATGGGCTCTAGGAGATGATTTCTTGGGTAACCTTGTTGACAATGGGGAAGAGTCCTTCCAGACAGAAGTAGGTGATCTTCTTTTCACGTGGGAAATGGACTGTGCAGGCATTTAAAGGTAACTGCAGCTTTCTTCCAGCTTTCAGCTATTACAGCTGGCACTTTATTGAGCACTATGATCCCAGGAACCTGTGATGAGGACACAACATAGAGACTTAAGTTTCAACAGGACCTGTATAATCAAAAAGACCTACACATCCATTAAGTCCTTTAATATTCCTTAAATACTTAGGGAATATAATCCCTCACCTTGGCTAGAAGAAAACTGATAAGAGCCTTGAATACTTGCAGTTCTCTCTTTTATTTTTTTTTTAAGTTTATTGTGTTTTGTTATTCCTGCTGACATTTACAACCCTAAAGTTGGCACTTCCTTGTTGTTTGGTTTTTATGCTTTTAAAAAGTAAAGCATCAGCCTGCTGAAAGATACACAGTTGGAAACAAATAGTTTCCCCTTTCTGAAAACAGCAGGATTTAGCAAATTTGCTTTAAATAAAACCTAGAGTACAGGAAAACCAGAGTCCCACTACTACAGTGGAAGCAAGATCTGCTCTTCCTCATAATTTTCTATTTGTTCTTTATTTTTCTTCTCTTTTGTTGTTGTTTTGTTTTCTAGTACATAAACCTATTCCTCATTATTTATATTTCATGCCATACGTATAATAGGGGCTTTAGAAATTGAATGATATTTTGAATATATTAAAACTTCCTGCATTTAATTTTCAGGATTTTGCCTCAGTTCTTGTCAGAAACATGCTTTGGGCATTTAATAAGTCTCTGTGACCCATACCTGATGTGCCATATGTGCTTGCCTGCAGGCTTTTAATTTACAGCAAGGTATCCTGCTAATGAAATCTCTTTCTACATTGTTTCTCTTTCCTTAAAAATCCACCCAGGTATTGCTACAGTGCCTGTCAAAAATAAAAATATCCCCTAACTCTAGTACTAAATTTGCTGCAAGAATATGAACCCAGAAGAAGGAACTGAAAACTTGCTTACACATGTAATTATGTCCTCTGAATACAGGGGTATCTTAAGTTGATTAGCAATAGAAATTTAAATTAAGAAAATTTTAATTTTTTATATATTTTCATATATGATTTCACTGTTTCATTTCATCAATATACTGCTTAACAAGTTCCTTGTTTCCCTATTGTACCTTTACAATGTTGCCCTATAAAATGTCCTGTTTTTTTCCCTTTCATCTCCCTTATTCCTCCTTCTTTTTAATTAGCAAAAGCTTAACTTCAACAAACTTTCTTCAAGGTCACCCTGATGGGAAGGAAAGTGGTCTCATTTTCCTCGCAGAAAGGCTAATTATTCAAAGCTTCAGAGATCTTGTTACTCTGCCTCTACAAATGTTGGACCCGTAGGAGATTCTTAATCCAAGAAGTACCTTAGCAATTGCCACTTCTGTTGTTCTCGTGATTGAACTCATGGGAAGGGGTTGCCTCCAAGCAATATAAATATGCATTTTTAATAATACTTATAAAAGGAGATCTGGAGGAACCAAGAATTATCCCAAAAAATGGTAGGTTGTTCCATGCTATTGCTTTGAATGGTCCCATTATACTTTAGTTATTACACTTGAGACATTTAATTCGAGGCAGTGATTACAGAGTGATCAAGTGCCTCCTCTTAATTAAGGCTTCAATAAGACTTCCATTAGTAGCCTGCTTTATATCTTCTTTCTTCCCCCTCTCCCCCCACCTTTTTTTTTACCTCTGGGTATTATTTTTGTCTGATTTTTTTTTTTCCAGATGAACTTCTAAAGTGGATTAAAACTATCCTGAACGTATGACTAAAATTGATCAAGTTGTTCCCCAGAGGGTAATTCAGAATTGTTTTTTTGAAATGGATTTCAGCCAGGTAATTCTTTTCTCTTGTAAGCACTACCGATAATCACTTTTCTGGGGGGAAAAATAAAAATTACAATGTATCTTTATCCTTAATTCCCTCAGAAACATGTCCTTTGTTTGGTGTACAGCCACACAAACAATGGGTTTTCTCACATGGTT
>VZTN01015030.1:0-12287 GCA_013400515.1 Erpornis zantholeuca | reverse complement strand
ATTACACTGTTAATGCTAACAATGGTGCATCACCATCCCATGGGGCTGGTTGTCCCCATCTGTATCCAGCTAGAGCCACCCTATGCTCAGCCAGGTCTCTACAGGACAACTGCTGTTGGATTTGCCTTTGCTCAGGGCTCCTCTGGGTTTTTTTTCCCATTGCTTCCTTTAGGAATGGTGCTTTGATCCAGCCCCATGGGAGCAATTAGGTGAAGTAGAGGAGAGGGTAATTGGGGGAGAAATTGAGAGGCAATGGGTTGTACACAGAGGGGCAGGAGGAGCAGGGGGAGATGAGGGTCCCTGCATACTCCTTGTAGCATTTCCATGGGTGACATCGATGTACATGGGTGGTGGCAATTCCTGATGGGATTTTGGGATGCAATCCCAGCACACTCCAGATAAAGTGTTTGCAGAAAGTGTTCAAAAGAGAGAAAACCCTTGTGCAAGATTCTGGGGATCCAAATGGGAAATGCAGGTATCAGGAATCACCCAAAAAGGTGAGTGCAGATGGGGATTGGCACAAGGACAACTCATCATCCTCAAGGGAGAGACATCCTCAGGTCTGGAAAGGGAGCCAAGGTGGCCAAATGTGACAGCACAGAGATGGAGAGGGGAAGGAGCCCTGCCTGCAAACACAGAAGGACCAAACAGAAATATAAGTTGAAGGACAGAGAGCAAATGGGGGGGGGGGGGGGGTAAATTGGGCTGAAAAACAGAACCCAAGCACCAGAGCCAGGTTATTTGGGCTTAGCCCCCTCAGAGAGTGGTGAGCCCCTGCGGTACCACTTTTAAGCGCTCAGAAAAGCAACAGAAATGCAATTTTCTATAAAGAACACATGCAGTGTCCATGCAATGATTGTAAAAACTACTTGCAGTCTCCACATGCAACACTATCCCTCTCCCAAATGTTTCATTGCTCTGAAAAAAGAAGACTGCATTTATCCTTAGGAAAGCAGCACAAAAGTGTTCTCAAACAAACATGCTGCATTTTTGGTGCTTTAAAGGAAGAGCAGAGCAGATCTGTGAACCAGGGGCTGGTTTCTTACACAAGTTCTAAAATCCAGCCCTAGAGTTAGAAGTCACCTTAGCTGTAAAACAATCAATCAACAGGATTTCACAACCTTTGTCACCTCTCTCTCCACAGAAATATTTTACAGTGTTTGCCCTCAGATGTGTAATTACCAGCAGACAAGTTTTTGGTAATCCATCTCCTGGTGGAGTATTTCCTTTCACACTGTAGCTGCTGATTTACCCAATCTGGCTTCTTCCAGACGTGCTGTGAAAGGTGAATTTGAGTTCTTTTGGAGCTCAAAATTTAACATTATCAAAAAATATTATTTCAAAGTTGATCTCTGAGCCTGAAGGGTGCTCTTCTCTGGAAGTGTTCAAGGCCAAGTTGGATGGGGCTTTGAGCAACCTGGTCTAGTGGAAGTTGTCCCTGCCCATGGCAGGGGAACTGAAACTAGATGATCTTGAAGGTCCCTTCCAACCCAAACCATTTTGGGATTCCATGATTGTATGATCAAGGCAGGGAGTAATAAATGCTCATCAGGATTTCTTTCAGGTTTTATCCCATGGACAAAAAAAGTGCCAATGACAGGTAATTTGGCTGTGGTTGACACATGGGACCTGGGGAAACCCTAGCTCAGCTGATACCTGACCACAGAATATCAGGCTGATGCTGCTCATGACCCACCTGTGCATGGCACCCTGGCTCCAGTTCCTGCACAGGGGGTTGCATATCTGATGTTGGAGCATGAGACTATATCCGTGTGCCAAGAAAGCCCAGGATACTGCAGAATTCACTATTATTATTTTTAAAGGTGAGAGAGAGTTGCTTGTTCCCCAGCTCCAGAAATAGGACAACAGCCAGAAGAAATACCTCCCTGGTGCATGTAAGATGCAAAAACTGATGAGATTTGTCTCTTGAACCCAACCAATACCCCTGTGAGCATCCCCCAGATAAAACCTAGGCTCAGTGCTGCCTGTGGAAGTGTGGAAATGCTCTCCATAACCACTGTCTTGGACTTTGCAAAGGCCCTAGACACTGGGGACTCTCATGAACCACTTTTTCCACCTCTCATACACCTGCAGACACTCGCTGCAGCCCAGTTCTTTAGCCAGCTGTATTCACATCTCCACCAGTTGCAAGACACTGATCTGATCTGCTCCAGGACCTTGTTTCTTCTCAAAGCTCCATCACTGATGGCTGCTGCAAGGTCACCAGCAGCACTGGTGTGGTCTGTGCAGCTCCCTCCCTGTCTTGGCTGAGGCCACATGTTCATGTCATGCATTTGGGCCTCAAGAATGACATGTGTGGAGACAGAAATTAAATGCAGCACATTTCCCTCCATCGGGGCTGGGAGAAGAGGCATAGAGCAAGCCCAGGTCCACACAATGCACATTGGAGGTGATTGCTGCCATCAGACCTTTGCCACCTCCTAGTGTCACTTTCTTAAAGTGGAAACTTTTGACAGGAAAGCTCTATGGGAAGTTATTGAAAAGGTCTGAGCTAATAAAGTCCAAACACTTTGTTTAAATGTTTTTGTTACAGCAAAATAACATGCATTGAAATGAAATGCATTGGTGAAAAACTCAGATGATTTAGGACAGAATGGAATTTTGAAATCTCAGCATTTCTCTTGAGAGGGATTTTGCATTTCTTACCATTAACTCACTGGCATGGGTACAACTGGTGGGAAATGGTTAGCCAGCTTTGATTTGGCATGGGATAAGGCATCAGCTTAGCATCCCATCCACCAAGGCTTTGTCCTCTGACATGCTGCTAATCCCTCTGGAAGGCTGCAGCTCCAAGGGGAGTGATGACTTGGCAAAGGGCAGAGGAAGACAAACCTCCCTACAAAAATTCCATTTTAGCGTCCTGCCCTGGGACCATCCATCCTTGAGGCCCTGTGAGGATAACCAGCATATCTCTCCAAGAGTTATAGGCAGTGTCTGCATCCCTAGAAATGTTTAAATAATTAAATTTTAGCCCAAGGATGTAATACTTTTTTGCAGAAATCTGTCTCTAGGAATTCAGAGAAGCCCTGAGGAGTGGTATAGACTTAAAGCCAGGCTCAATAGTCACATTTATGTATCCACTAAAGTATTTGGCTTTATAATTAGTGATGACAATGTAGGATCCAAGAGTCCACATAGTCTTGTAATGAGCATTATTGTTTTAATACCATTGTTTTTCTTGTTGCACCCCAAGAAATAATATTTTAAGCTACAGTTCATCCTGCAAACATTGCAGCAATGCTGTTACTTAAGCGTGAATATCCTTTGTCACTTAGGATTTATCTTTGTTACCCATTTTGTCACCAGCATGAGTATCTAAAACTCCTGCTTATTATTCAGTATTAGAAATGGAGCTGTTGGAAGAGGAGTACATCCTGCATCCTGGCTATTTGCAGGTTTGACATGTTTTAGGAAAGTGAAGCAAACTTACTCTAATCCATGGGATTTCTTTTTTTGCTTCTGTCTGGGTTTTTGGCAGTGACAAGGAATTTAGAGAAATATTCCTACATCTTGAAAGCTTCAGCCATCCATCTGCTCCAAAATTTTGCTTTACTGCAGGTTATTTTCTCATTTAATATATCTTGGTGGTGCCAGAGGCCCAGGGACTGTCTTCAATCTTGATTTTTCTGATCCCAGCCCAAGTCCAGTGCTGACAAGCTCTTTCTGAAGCTGATCCAGATGCTCACAGCCTTGATTTGGTGGAACAAGCCAAACTCCAACTGCAGCTCACCCTGGAGCAGTAAGGTCTGGGTGTAGGTTGATGGGGATATTTAAAAATGGATCCTTGAAGGAGGTGGCTTTGGAGGAGAGATTTGGATGGTTTTAACTCTCATTTAGCAGCAGTGATTTGTCTTATTTGCTGCAAAGCTCTCCCACCCAGTTGATGCAGCAACAGAAATAATGGGAAGAACCCAGGCGTACTTCCCAAGAGAAGTAACACAACAAAACCAGTTTCTACTGGGTCATCTTTTCAGTGTCAGATGGCATGAGCCAGTTTATTGTTTTTCCCTGTGCTATCAGCAAAATAATCCAAAGCAATGTCTGGTGATTGAAGGACTAAACATGGGGGTTATATATTTCTATTTTATGCAAACATCAAGGAATGACCCCATTGTTCATCACAAGACATTTTGTGTAGGAAATGGGAAATCTGCCTTCCATCAGCAGAGGTTTTATGAGCACGCTGGACAAACTTCCCCAGCAAGTGTGCTGGTGTGACTGGTCCTGCTTTGTGGCAGAAGGATGGATCAGGTGATGCCCCATGTTGTGAGCAACACTGCCTGGTAGGTCATGTCATCTGTGTCAGTACAAAGAAGATCAGATGTGGGGACACCATTGTCCCTTGAGCAGGGGACCCTGCCTAGGTGTGTCACACAAGGGGGCTGCAGCAGAAATGGGCTTTTGGGGGCAAATAAAACACAAAGGGTTATGGAAAAGAAAAACATAGTGGATCAACTCCATTCCATTGAGGACATGGGTCACTCTTCAACACCTGACCTTGGCTATGTCTAATTTACTAGCGTGGATGTTGCTTATGATGACTGAGATCTTGACTATGGGCAAAAGAGCAGAAAAAGCAAGCTCTTTGGCAAACTGAGTTAAACTCATGTAAAATGCTTTGCATAGACTTTAAGGTTAATATCTAGCTTCTAGGAGACACAAGAGAAGATGATCCTGAAAGCCAGCCACACAAACCAAGAAGCATTTAATAAACCCAAGGCTCTTTCCCTAAGCGGATATGGGGTTGCATGGAGCACTGGGTGACTTACACGGGTTGCAAGTGGCCTGCACCTCATTTTAATGTCTCACCTATTTATTCAAGGCCTCACAGCCATTAGCTGAGCCCCCAGGCAGCAGCAGACATCCCTCTGCCATGGCCCCAACTTCTTCCACCTGTATTGCAGTGAGCTCTGAGCGCACGTACATGGTCACATCATAGAACTGTAGAACCATAGAATGGTTTGGGTTGAAAAGGGCCTTAAAGAGCATCTAGTGTCAAACTCCTGCCATGGGCAGGGTCACCTTCCACTAGACCAGGTTGCTCAAAGCCCCATCCAACTTGGCCTTGAACACTTCTTCAAAAGCAGGAACCATTTCACCTCCAATTTTCTGATTGGAGCACAATGACACACCAGCACAAACCACTCACTTCCAGTGACCTATTTGGCTTCTCAGGCCAATGTGTGCATTTCAATTAGTCAAAAATTAATTGGCTTAGGCTAGAGAAGGATTTTCCAGGGAAGACTTAGAAAAATTGCTTTTTCGATTTTTTTTTTTTAAAGGAGGTTGAATGGGATAAAAGGACCAGGAGAAGGGCCCAATACATCACTCATGGACCTCTGAGCCCTTTGCACTGCTCCCATGGGCTTCATCCTCACCTCTGTGAGAAGTAATAGGGAGAGGGATCAACTCCAACCAAAGCTGCAACAGGGTGTGACCCAACACCAGGAGCACAGGCTGAGCCATGCCCACACAGCATTTCCAAGCAGACACCATTAGGGATATTCCCCCACCCCATTTTCTTTTTCCTCCATCCTAAAAAAAAGGACGGTCTCTTCCAGACAAGCAGAAGTGATAGAGCATGCCCACAAAGAGATGGGGAAGGGTGAAGCTTTAAACATTTATTACTCAGTTTATGCATTTTATAGCATACAGTGCATCTGGATGTTCTATAAACAGACTGAATTTCCACAGATTTATTAGCTCCCTTGTTTTTAGTCTCTGAAATTCTGAAAATAATGAGTTCATGTTTTCTCTAGTATGAATATCTAGTCTTTATTCTCCACAACACCTTTTTCCTTTAAAAAAAAAATTAAAGCACTTAGTTTAACAAATATGATTAAATTAAAAATGCTGCTTTTTCAAATGCAAGTAAATAAAAAAAAAAAATTGCTACCCTTAACTCCATGTTCTGCAGGACACTGCAGCTCCCTGGGCTACTGACAGTGAAGTTTGCAACCTTTAGAATGGTTTCTCCTGAAAAAAATACTGTAAGTATAACTGGGTCTGGTTAATACCTAACACCAAAAAGAGCAAAATCGGTGTAAAGCCATAAAATACCTATTGGGGAAATAAATTTTTAAAAAAGTATTTAAGATTTTGAGAGACTTTCAAGTGCCAGATGTTATAAAAATAAGCATGAAAATAAATCATAAGTTATTCTGACAAGTTTTCTTTCAAAGCCATCAATCATGCCAAGAATAGATACTAATTAATCTCCTTGGAGGCAAGAGAGGAACCAAGCAAATAACTTACTTTTCCTTTTTTCGCCCCATTTTTGTTTCATCTCCGTATACATGAAACTTCTCCAAACAAGGGTGAAATCCCTCATGGGGAAACCAAGCAAGTCACTTTCTGGGTAGCATAAATCTTCAGTTTGGAAAGAATTTCACCAGAAATTAGGTGAATTAGATGCTGGGGTGTCTGGCAGGGAGCTGGCAAACCTCCTCTGCATCCAAGGGAGACTGGCACGGTGGTGGTGCAGAGCATTGCTCCTCTGCAGATGCTTCAGCCACTTGTCTTCACACCAGCCCAAGGTTTGGTCCCACACATATTCAGCCCGAGAAGGTTATTTTCCCCTTTGCTGATGTAGTCTTATGGGGCCAACATATTAAAACCCCATGTGGATACTTTTATTGAGCAGTAAAGATCAGATCTGGTTAATTTGGGGAGATGTAGTTTGTGCCTTCACACCTTCAAAAAAACACATTGGAGAATTATACTCTTTGGCAACTGTTTCTAAAGAAAGCTGAAAAAAAGAAAACACTCAATGACATTCCTAGCTGCTGTCTCCAGGGACCCCAAAAAATTCCCAGTGTTGCTCCCTGGCTGCCCATCAAATGACCTCACAGTGTCTCTTTTCCCGACATGGTACCATGGTTAACAATGCCACATGCCTGCTGGCTTCCTGCTGATATATTTCAGAAGAATACCACTGGCAGCATGTAATTTTGGGATAAAAAAAATTTTGGTCCACATTTTGATTCTCAGACATCAGCGGAGTGACTCATGTACCAAAGCAGTTAATGGGTGGATGAACATATGTTAATAATGGAGATAAATGGCAAGACATTAAAAACCATAAGATTTCACATAAAAGTTCTTTGGTGGGAAAAATCCTAGTGTTGGGGGGAAAAATCATGGACCAAGCCTGGTTGGTGGGGCTTGCACGATGGCCCCCCATGGGAAAATTGAATAAATCCCCATGGCTTGCACGGGTAGGGAAATACTTAAGCAGAAATATTGTCCTGTGGCTTATACTTCACCTCTGAATGCCTCCTGATGAAGAACAACCTGGGAATCTTGGTGGATGACAAGTTGACCATGAGCTGGCAATGTGCCCTTGTGGCCAAGAGGCCCAATGGTATCCTGGGGTGCATTGGGAAGAGTGCAGCCAGCAGGTTGAGGGAGGTGATCCTACCCCTCTACTCGGACCTAGTGAGGCCACATCTGGAATACTGTGTCCAGTTCTGTGCTCCTCAATACAAGAAAGACAAGGAACTACTGGAGAGAGTCCAGTGGAGGCCACAAAAATGATTATGGGTAGGAGGTAGAGCTGAGAAGGAAGAAGTGGTGGAGGGAAGGTGTTTTTAATGGTTTCTTTTACTTCTCATTATCCTGCTCTGATTTTGTTAGGAATAAATTCAATTCATATCTCTAATTTGAGCCTGTATTTGATGAGTAATCTCTCCCTGTCCTTATCTCAACTCATGAACCCTTCGTTATATTTTCTCTTCTCTGCCCAGCTATGGAGGGGAGTGAGAGAGTGACTTGGTGGGTGCCTGACATCCAGCCAGAATCAACCCACTACAACCACCTTAATCAAGCTCAGCTGCTCATTAATTCAATCAAACACCATTGCTACTAATGAAGCTGACCCAATGCAAGGTGCCATCACCATGCGAAGTTCCTGGGCTTGAATTCACAAAGAAGAAAAGAAATTTTCCAGACAAGTCCAGTGCACTCAGCAATCATTTTTCTGCTTTCTGGGTAGACAGAAAAGCCGAAACGCCTGTTGGTTGCTACTGATGCTCCATGTGCAGAATAAAAACTGCATCAGCAGACAACCAAATGAAAATTCAAATAATATTGAACCACAGCATCACGACCTAAGCTGCACCAGGGGAGGTTTAGGTTGGACATTAGGAAGAAGTTCTTCACAGAAAGGGTGATTGGGCATTGGAATGGGCTGCCCAGGGAGGTGGCGGAGTCACTGTCCTGGGAGTTGTTTAAGAAAAGACAGGATGTTGCACTTAATGCCATGGTCTAGTTGACAAGGTAGTATTAGGTCATAGGTTAGACTCAGTAATCTCAAAGGTCTTTTCCAACCTAGTTAATTCTGTGATTCTGTGTTTTAATAAGCAGTGTCATTAGACAACAAATAAGGAGACCACCAAGTCATCATCATTTGAGGAAGGATGCAACAGCATGGCATTTCTGTGTACCAGCCTCCTTGCCCTCTGGGCATTTTCCTCATCCAGGAGGCATCTTGCTTTCACCTCCCAGCAGCTGCCCTCTCCCTTGGGATGCTCTAGCACAGAGCAACCCGGGTATTCTGGAGCAATCTGGGGACCCCTGGGCAAACTCTCCCCCTCTGAATATGTCACCCATCCCTCGATTATGTGGTGCCACTTACACCAACCACGGGACAGAGTTGCTCTTGTACATTGCCCACCTAGAAACATTAGACAGCAAATTCAGCTAGTTAGAAGCCAGACTCAAAACTGCTATTTTTGGCTTTTTCTATTTTTCCCCTCTTTTCATTCCTCCTTTTTTCCATGCATTTCTTGTCTTCTCTTTACCAGTCTCCAAAGAAGAACATTAAACCTTCATTTCTCCCTTGCCCTGTACGTTATTAGGCCTGACTATAACAGGCCTGGATTTAAATGTATAATTACAACCATGACAGTAATAACAATAAAGCACTCCTTCAATGGAAAAAAAAAATATTACATTAAAAAATGGGTTGTAGTGGCTGAGGGATAATGGTGACTCGAAAAGCAAGAGCCACAGAATTCCCTGTTTCTTAGAGCTCCCAGCTCAGAGGACATGATTCTCAATCCATCAAGAAGGTTACTGGCAAGATGATGATGGCTGTGTTACTTCTGCAGTGGCTTTTGGGCTCCTTTAAAATAGTCCTTCTGCTTCAGCATCTTGACATAAACCATTAGTAAGCTTTTGGGAAGGCATTGCTTTCCTCATCTCTGAGCTGCTCGCAATTGTTCATTCAACAGTACAATAAAATAAGAAGAAATTACAAATTGTAAAGAAAAAGAAAACCCAGTGCAAATAAGAAAGTTATCCTGTTCTCCAATCCACTTTCAAAGGGGTGGCGAGTAGGTGGGGGGGCACACAGAAAGTTGAAGACAAGGGGAGGGGAACCTAGAACAAGGCCCTCTTGACAAAGCCATCACTTAAGAGCATCTGGTGTAGCTTGTCTAGCTTTGCCTTCCCAAGACATCTGTTGCCTGCTGTCTCCTGCCAGTTGGCCAGGGCAAGGCAGGAGGACAGCATGAAAACAATACCAGCCCTCACTTGGATTAGTTGTCTGGTTTTTTTTCTTTTCCAATTTCCAAATTCTCGGTCTTCTTTCGAAAGCCAAACAATAACCTGGTGGGACGCATTGATGCTGCTTGAACAATGAGTTCAGAAAAAGAAATCCAGTGCGGCTGAAAAAGAAACATGCTTCTCCATCCCCACCCCACAAATGTATTCTCAAGCATGCTGGGGTTTGGTCTCCTGGGGAATTTAAATCAGAAAAGCTTTTGCCAGATCCCTTCAAGGTGCATGTTTTCTTCCTGTTCCTTCCCACCCCACCTTGTCCTGCCCCTCAAGACGTCAGTTTTTGGAGGGTCTTGTTGTAGTACTGAGTGATGGTGGGCATCAGGGGGTTCCAGTTGTTGGCGTGCAGCTCGATGACCTCCAGCAGCAGGGACCTGGTCAGCATGGACTCAGAGGGACACAGCATCTTGTCACGGGCTATCGCCAGCAGCTCTGTCATCATCTCGGGCAGCTGCTCCTCCAGCAGCTGGCCAATGCTCTGCAGCTGTCAGGAGAAGAAGGGGTCAACCATGGATTACTGATCCTTGTGTGTCCCTTCCAAGTTGAGGCATTCTATGATTCTATCATTCTATAATATTCAGACACCTAACTGGCTTTTACAAATGTGCTCCATTCCTCCAGTTCTTCCCTGCTTGATGTGGCAGAGCCAACGGGCAAGGTTAAAGGCATCTTGACTTTTGAAAACCAAAACCACTCAGCAGCAGGCTCCAAGAGCATGAAGGGCAAGGTTTTCAAAAACATCTACGCTGGGCTGCTAGAGGAGCAAATGGTCCAGCTATTGATGACATAAAAGGAGGCTTACTTTTGAAAAAAAATAATCCCACCTAAAAATCATGCTATTCTCAAAACAAAGTGCAGGCTGTGATGTCTTATTCTTGCCTTCTACCTGGCCCTTCATTTACTTGCTGATTCACAGCTCACAGTAACTCCCAGTCATTAATCATAATAAGCAGAACCCTCCTGTATGCATAACAAATCCTGCTCTGACAGGATCTGCATTTATGCCTGTCATGCTGCTTCACTGAGGACAGCCAAGGGGTTTTTTTTTAAAAAATTACATCTTGGAGAGCCTCCATGGAGCAGCATAAGCCTTAGGTGGTTCCACAGAGGAGAAGGTCCAAGCTGGCACTGGACAGCAGTGAGTCCACCATCACGGAAGATAAGTGGGTCTTGAATGCGGAGCTCCTCAAAGTCCTCACCTTAAAAATTCAAACCCTTCTCCTCAGTTGCCTGCCACTTTGCTGAATTTCAACCATTTGGGCTATAATTTCAACCGCTCTCTGCAAGGAAAGCATCCATCCTCACAGGCAAATCAATTCCCAAAAAAAGATACTAAGGAAACTCTTCTATATTTGTACAAGCATTTCCCTGAAAATCTGCTGCTGAGCCAAACCAACCTGTCTGTGTGAGCCATGGGGCAGTTTTAGCTCAAATACAGGTGGTTTTGTGCTTAAAAAGTAAGTGCAAGGTGAGATTCGAAGGAACCAGGATGATATAATTTTGTGATGGGACCACAGCTACCAAACCTTTTGCATCCATGTGCATGCATCAAAAGCCCAGTGATAGAGTCTCAAGGGCCATCTCTTATCTCACAGTAGTGTCTTTTATCTAGTCTACTCTCGTGAGACCCCGACTGGAGTACTGCGTCCAGCTCTGAGGTCCTCAGGACAGGAAAGACATGGACCTGTTGAAGAAGGTCCAGAGGAGGCCACAAAAATGGTCAGAGGGCTGGAGCACCTCTCTTAAGAGGACAGGCTGAGAGAGTTGGGGTTGTTCAGCCTGGAGAAGAGAAGGCTCCCAGGGAGACCTTAGAGCACCTTCCAGTACCTAAAGGGGCTACAGGAGAGCTGGAGAGAGACTTTGGACAAGGGCATGGAGATATAGGACAAGGGGCAAAGGCTTCAAGCTGACAAAAGGGCAGGTTTAGATTAGATATTGGGAAAAAAATTCTTGACTGTGAAGATGGTGAGGCACTGGCACAGGTTGCCCAGAGAAGCTGTGGATGCCCCATTCCTGGAAACAGGATTGGGTTTCAAGGTAAGGTTGGACAGGACTCTGAGCAACCTGATCTAGTTGCAGATGTCCCTGCCCATGGTAGGGGGTTGGATTAGATGCTCTTTAAAGGTCCCTTCCAACCCAAACAATTTGGTGATTCCATAATGCAAAGGGGCAACACAGCTGTTTGGGTTCAGAAACATGTAATAGCTGCTTGACGTGTGTGGCCAAGGACAGAAGCAGCAAAGCAATGAGGACTGGGGCAAGTGGTGTGGGTGCTCCCCTACCTCCATGGAGCAGCAAAGCACAGCATCTTCCTTCACATCCTGAGATTGCAACAACTGCAAAAGAGAAGACAGGTGGTGAGAAATACATGACCTCCTCCCTTACAACCTTCCTTTCATCTCTTCATCCAGCTTGACTTTTGCCAGTTCCAGGAGGAAAGGACATAAAATCAGAAAGGGAAGAGGAAAGAGATAACACAAAAATTAAGATAAACAGTGACAAAATGCAGGGTAAAGGGTATCACCAGCCTACCCACTGCCAAGAGCAATCAAGCAGGGCAGAATGTAGACTTTAGATTAACAACTTTCAAAATCAAATTATTTAGGTTACAGTGCTTTTTTTATTCCCCCAAGAGGCAATGAGAAATCACACTAGTTTCACATACACAGTGTATTGGTTTTGCATGGTGTCCTGGGTTGGAAAGT
>VZTN01015029.1:18740-30658 GCA_013400515.1 Erpornis zantholeuca | reverse complement strand
CTTCTCTTGCCTCTTACAGCAGCAGGTTGTTGTCTCTAGGGGAGAGGGACAATTACTGCTAGAGCCACATGGTATCTGGCTTTTCACGTGGGCTTGTCAATCACACTTTTTCACGTTAATGAATTATTTTCTCTATGAATTTGGGAATTTGACTCTTAACCATAGAAGCATAGAATCATTAAGGTTGAAAAAATCCTTTAAGATAATCAATATGTTGTCCATTAAAGTCTTTCCTATTTAAGTTTCATTTTAATATAGTTATTATTTATGATCATTTATGATTTTTAAAATTGAATCAAATAATGAATTTGTATCCACTTAGATTTTTGAAAATGGGAAACTGTTTTGTCTAATAATTCTGTAATGTTGCACAAGCCATTTAAACTTGAAATCTAGTATGTTCTATAAAACAATATCCTTTCTCTTCCTACGTATGTAGTGATTTGCTTTGTTTGAATAACAGTGATGAGCTTCTTGTGAAGTAGTTCCTTATATTTCACTATAAAAATATATGATATATCATTACAAAGTATCCATTTCCTACATCCAGTCTACTACTTTGTGACTTGATTGTAGAAAGAAATAGTATGAAAGTTGGTCGGGTTTTTTATTTTTTTTTTTCTTTCCCTGGATCTGTTGGCAAAACCTGTGCAGAGACAGGAGAAAGTCTAGGAAATTAATTTACTTGCCTGTTTCTGAGGATTGGAAAGAGAGGGCAAGCCCAATAAAATAGACCCAAATCAGAATTTAATTCAGTATTTTTCAAGAGGCCCATTTAGGTTTTGAAATAAAATCAATCTGCAGTTGAAAACAGAACAAACCCTCAAGTCCTCTTTCACATCCACTGGGAATTAGTCATGCATCTCCTATTAGTAATAGCTGAAGTCTTCTTTCTAAATCCGAATTAAAGCTGTACCCTGCTTATCCCTAAGGAGAATATAGGAACTGCAGGCCAGAAATAAGAGGAAATCCCTGGCTCAAGGAAAGCGAGGTTAATCTTGGAAGCCAGTGGATACCACCACATGTCCTCGCTGTCTCAGATCCACTCTCTCCATCTGCTGCAGTGATTCCCCTAGGTCTGTGTCTGTCCTGGTGTTGTGGTTTGAGGCAGGGTGTTAGGCAAAGCACCCAAACCAGGTTTCCTTTTTTCTGTGTGGTTATTCCTGCTTTACTCCCTTTAGATCAGAAATGGAAATACTGCTTCCACTTGGCACTATTTGATTAGCATGGAAGATTTGATTAAAGTGTCAGGTTGAATGTAATGTGTCGTGAACATAGCAACATAACTTCGAGTATATTTGGACAGCAACCAGCAAGAAAAAAGGGCTTCCCTGCTCTGAAGCCATTAAACCAGGCATAAATATTGAGTTACAAGTAATTGATGGTTCACATACCTTAGTGACCATAAAATATAAATGCTGTTTCTTCATACTCCCCTTTCATGGCAGTCAACATTTTTCTGCTGTTTAAAGTCTTGTGTTTATTATATATTATTTGATAGCAAGTTTGTCAGTGGACATAAATTTTGCTTTTCTAGTAGTACATCATATATGTAAATAATCAGTTATTGATAAAGTATTTTGTAGTATATAGTACTCCAGTATATCATTTGAGGGCAATAAAAAAGTACATTTAAGGGCAATAAAAACTTGGAGAAATCATTCAAAAAATTTGATTTAGATGCTACAGTGATTTTTATCTTGACCAGAATATTATTCCCTTGATGAATTTTTAAAATGTTGTACAGTTTCTGCTTATCTTGTGTATCTCAGATTAAGAGCTTGGAAAGAAAAAGTATTCTTTGGGAACAGCAGTGTAGTGGAAGGTGTTCCTGCACCTGCATGGCAGGGGTGTTGGAACCAGATGATCTTCAAGGTCCCTTCCAACCCAGTCCATTCTCTGATTCTGTGAAAAAAAACCTTAGAAATAATGGGAAATGAAACCATGATAGTGACAATATTCCTCCTCCTCCAAAAACCCCCAACAATTCAAATAAACTAGGAAAAAATGTGTTATCATTTATTCATTGAAGATCTTATGTGTGGATAATTAATAAGTTTTATTAAGGAAATCAGATATTGATAAAATGTTGTGTAAATATTTTGGCTCTCTCCATTCACATTCATTAAATATCTTAAGACACAAAAAGTTAGTGTGTGCCTTTTTTTGTATTTAGTTTAAATAGCAGTTACAGACAGGCAAGACACTTTTATTACTTAATTGGTTCATCATATTTTAAGATTAGTGCTCTTGGTGTATTTTTTGTGATGGCTGGAAAACTGAAGTTATTGAGAACTCTTTTTCTCCTGGTTTGTTGTAAGGGATAAATGAAGAGTTCAGGTTTACTACAGCGGAGACTGAAAAACAATTGTTTCAAATCTCTGATTTTGTGTGTGTTCACACCTTTAAATCTGGAAATAGATACTATGTATGTCTCATGCAGATGGCATGTGAAACTACAGTAACTTCTTAGTTTGTTTTTTTTTTTTGTATTCTCCAGTATTGTAATCAGTGAGTTATTTTTGAAAACATGTAATGAGTGAAGTAGACCTTTAAATGAATTTCAGTGTCAGCCTGTTTTAAATACCAAAGACTATGGCTTGGGGTAACTATAAAGCAAATGTTAGTTGCAGCTAAGTCCCTAAGTACTGCCTGGTTGGTTCAATATTAAACCTGGAAGGAAAATACTGATGCAGAAGTTTAAGTAAAGAACTCTAGGGTCAGTATTGCTTTTTATGCTCTGAGAATTACAGCTGGGGTTTTTTATCCCCCAAGTAGCTTGCTAAACCTCCCTGAATTAAATAAGCAGCAAAAAAATAGCTTTTTTAGCTTGATGAAAAAGCTTGTTTCTGTCTCAATCAAGAAGGCCAAACAACTTGAACAGTATCCTCCATTGCACGGATGTACTTACATGTTGGTGCTGGGATTAGTACCATTAGTTTAGTTGGGTGGATGCTCTAGCATATGCACTTGACATCAAGCTGACCATGACTTCTGTCTAAAGTTTTAAAAATTTGAGATAATAAGATAGAATAAGGAAAGACTTTTGTGTAGCCAAGGGCAATTTTTTCCTCCTTGAAAGACTAAATTGATTAGGTACATTCTATTTTGAAAATGCAGGTGTAAGGAATTATCCATGCAGATTTAAAGCAATCTGCCTAATAATGATGAATCACAAAAATGATACAATACCATATTCTCACACTGAATATTTGAGAATCCATTTGGGCCTGGACAGTTTATCCAAGACTAATTGTTAAAAGTGACATAAGGTTCTTAATGGGAAAAGAAGTAGTGGCAAACCTGCAATAAAACAGGTTATTAAAAACTCTCATACTCTCCAGGTACTCTTCTAGACTTGCATTTTCTTGTCTTAAGATGTTTGAATAGAATTTTCAGATGTTTCTGCAAAATGAGAAATTTTTTTTTTTTTATTTTAAGAAGTAAATTTAGAACTTAAATGCCCTAGGCTTTCATAGAGATGCAGTTGTCTAAACACAAATTTCTACTGAAAGTAAGTTTTCTGAAATACCCTACCTCTGAACTGAAAAACATTTGTTTGAAATGAATCAAGGGTTAGCTGTTTACAATCAATATGATTGATTTTATTTATTTGTATGTATTAGTGTGAGTGCTGACTGAAAGACAGCATCATGAGATGCTTGATATTTAACACTCATCTCATTTACTGAAATAATTCTTTTTTTAATCTTCTTGAAAAATAAGTTTTTATCTAGAAACATAGCGAGGAACTTATATAATATAATAAATTACACCCAAAATATTTGGGCCAGTGTTTGAATTGTACTAGGCTATGTTATTTGTCTCAAATTGGAAAGAACAGATAATGATTTTTACATTTCTCTTTGTTAATTGGTGTTGAAGAATTTTCTCAGCTACCGGTTTAAGTACTTTTACAGCTTAGAGCTATATTTTAAATATTTTACATCTATTCTAATCATTTAACCTGGGAAATGAAATACTAAATTCAAGCAAACAGTCACAACTCACTAGCAATTCATGATGGCAATTCTTTATCTTGGTTGAAGGCTTTTATCCTATACAGTAACTTGTTACAGGGATGAAAAGAAGTTACAGGGTTTACTTTTATGAACCTTTGGAAAGAAATTTTCTTTGTATTGTTGTGGTGATCTTCTTTTACCAGATGCTATTTTTACTTCCAGTTTTATTTTGCTATAGATCTAACTTTGGCAGAAACAATATTTTCATTTCCACTGCCAGCTTTGTTTTATGGGTAAGATATTGACACTGCATGTCTGTACCCATGCAGATATTCTAGTTTTCTCTGTTTCCAGGGAGTCCCAAACTTCATGGTTACCATCTGTACTTCATTACAGAAATGCACTGAATAGGTCTGTCTCCTGATATATTAGATTTGTATTTGTCTGGTACAGAAATTTACCTTGTAATTAATACCTTTTTAAAAATCTCTTTTCCAGCCTACTTTACATTTAGTGAATAAATATTTAAAGATATATTTAATTATAAAAGAATCCCTATATTGGTAAAACATAACTACTTTAGGGTGTAGTACTGACACAGAATTCCCCATGAAAACCTTATTCCACAAAACTAAATCGCATTTTAGGATGTTAAACCTTGTTTCTTTTTAAATGGAATAAAATATAGCAAGAATTATTTTTTCTATTTAAGTCTCAGAAATGGTTAATTTATTTCCTTTTTGCCATTGGTATTGTTCATGTTCTTTTTAAAAAAGAAGCAAACCCAAAAAATACTGTGTTTGGGTTTTCAATAAAACAACACAGGTGTTAGGCATGGCCCTAATCCACAGCTGTGGGCTTTTTTTACAGTGACCCTGTTGGGCACCATTAACTACCAAATTTCCTATATTATGTCTTTTCTGTTCTTATAAGTAGAAGTTCATCTGCATGGACCTCTGACATGATACAGCCTTCTTAAGTACTCAAAGGATATGATCTCCTACTTGTTTAGAATTCTTAATATGACAGTGAGCTGTGAAAAGCCATCTCAAAAGCCAAATTTGGGATACCTGGTTAAGCTGATCTTTGTGGTGTGGCTGCAACAAATAGAATGAGGAGCTTTTCCTTCCCTTTGATTTTGGAAACTCTGGAGTTTAAACAGAAAGATGCCAAAACACCTTTGTGTTCCTATTTACTTTCTTTTCCCAAACTGTGTAACATTAGTTTGCATAGTTTTTTTAAAAAAATAAAAGTGTGAAAAATACTTTTCTAATAATGGAATTCTGATTATCATTAGCATTCAGCATAGCTGCCTCTCACTGCAGATTTCTTGACCAGCCACGTGGTGTGCATCCAGAATTATCTTGGACTTTATAGCAGGTCCTGAGATTCCAGTGCCCATTGGGCTGCTTGACTGAGTAATAAATTTTTAAGCTGTACATACTGCCAAAATCTGTTTTGGAGAACAGATGATTGCTGCTGCTCCTCAGATCCCTTTTCATTTCTTGTGCTGTATTTTCTCCCTCATGCACAGCTTGGAATAGCAATTAGTATTGAACTCTCCAGTACCATAAGGGAAAAGTTGGCTCTGCAGCAAGATTGGCAATGTTTTTATGGTAGAAATAGCTAATGGTGGCCTTTGTATTTTTGCAATACAGACTGCTAAGCAGAACACTGAATATCAGTAGATCTTCATTATTTGACATACTAAAAATATAAGACAATTTTAATGCCCACCAGTAAATGTTTATGTGTGTTTCAGTTTGTTAAACAAGTAGATATGATGATTTAAGTTGGCTACTAGGAAAAAAAAAGTGCTAAATTGCTTGAAGTAATTTATATCTAACTAAAAAATAACAACTTGTGTGAATCATGTGAAAACAATTAAAGATGTTCTAGCTAAAGGACCTTAAAACCTACCTTAAATGGAAGTGTGAGGGGTTTGGAATATTCCTTGGTTGTCCCAAGAGTTTGTCAATTCTTTTTTCTCCTCAAACAGGTTTCCCTTATTTTGTTCTCAGTTGTACTTTTTGGTTCAGTGTGTTGTGATCTAGATCAAGGAAGGAGGAAGGAGAGGAGAAGGGAAGGGAAACTATGGCCTCCCCCCTTTCCTTCTGTCTCAGGTCTGACACAAGCTGCCAGCTCTGCTCTGAGCTGTGCAGGTGACACCCTCTGGGACCCTGTGCAAAGCAGGAGAAGAGCCAATGTGACTGTGCCCCTCTGGCATGTGGTTGTGCTGTCTGGGCTGAAAGTGGGCATGCAGAGCACAGACTTGTGCAAGGACTTAAGGATGAGGACAAGGGGATTTAAAGCCAGTAATACAATATAAACTGCAGAAAATAACTAACATGTTAGTTATTTGTGCCTTATGCATACAGACATACCTTCTATGACCCAAAAATAATGTATTAGAATAACAAGAGTTTGTTTATTCTTTAATCAACCCACACAAATTATGAGGAATTCAAATAAACTATCTGCAGACTGTCATTTTTTTCACTTTGGCAGTGTGAAATATTTTGTGTGGAACCATCCCTCTACTAATTAAATTTCTAAAACTGTCTTGTTGTTTTGTCTTGGTTTTAATATCTAAGAGGTGTAATATGCTTATTATCAACAGACTTCTGAAAGATTTCCCCCTGGAAAGACATCTAGTTTTCCCTTGCAATATTGCAAAGGGAAGTTTTCTCTTTGTAAAACTAATTATTTACTAATTGGTCCTCATATTTCAGAATGTCTTGTATTTCCAGCCTGTAATAATGCAGCTGTGAATTTTGCTGTGTTTATGGCAGCCTAGCTCTGAATTATGATTTTTTTTAACCTCTACTGGTTAAAAATTATATCCCTGTGTTGCATGATGAATCCTTATATATCTACACTCTAAAAATACTTAATTGATTTGATTCTTTCAGAAGAAAGTGAAATAAAGTTGTTACATTTTAGGTGGACAGGACATAAAAGTTAAATTCAAAGTACTTTATTCTGCAAAATATTTACCATGACAGATAATATATTTAAAAGAAAGGTAATAAATCTGGATACTGTTGGAAATACCCATATTGATAAATTTATCATGGTTGATTACCAAGAAACTGCTTGTAAAATCATGAGTAGATTAATGGATTGAAATACATGTTCTATAGTATAATTTTAGCAGTGCTGCATATCCAGCACTGTAGTTATTACTATTTTAAAAGTAGTATCACCTTCACAAATGGTACATTCAGTTTTAAGTGAGGAAGACAGACAACAAAAAGGAAAAGCTAGAAAAAAAATATTATGTAGTCATATGTGGATTTTAATATACTTAGAGAGTGCCTTTTTGTGGATATGTCCAATATTTGCATTCTTGAAAGGTTGTAACAACATGCAGAATATAATTTAAGGATATGACTATTATTTATTTGTTACTAGAGACTCTATTGCATACTGGATTTTCCTATTTTCTCAAATTGCATCTTTAGCAGTTTTTCATATCCCTGTTGGATAATAAAGAATTTCTGCCATACTTCTGCTTAAGGTAATAGACATTTTGCATCCATGGCATGCTGTCATCTTCAGTGTGTCCTTTCCCCCTCAAGTACCCTCTTCCTTCATGCTGTCTCTCTCTTTTAGTAATTGGCTATTTTACATAATGCAGATATTTGAAAATAGATATCAACAATTTAAAACCAACATTATTTCTGCATTTTTGTACACAAAGATTATTCATTTTTATCTTACTGGGATAATTTTCCATGGAAAAAATACATTGGGACAAAACCCTGAACGTTACCCAGTGGATATGTTTACATGGATTTGCACTGAATTCTGGGTTAGTTGAATGAAATTTAATAAGCAATGTATACATTTGTGTATGAAGGACATTTCTTGGCAGGACTTCCAAGTTCACACAGGATGTTGCATTGAGACCATTACCTACGCTTGCCATTGGAGCCTGTCAGACCTCCTTCAAGTAACTATTCAATTTTTCAACAAAAACATTTAGCCTAAGTGTCTGCTGTAAGATTAGATCAGGACTTTTCCATTAATCAACATGGTAAGATTAGTTACTTCTAACAAGGTCACACATCTCATTGAAGCTCAACTTTTAGGTGAAAAATTGTTTATTGAAATTATTTTTGGTCTTGGAGTTAGATATGCCACTTTTTAAAACAGTTATCTGTATAACTGTTCAGTCTGTAGAAGTATTTCATGGTAAGGTATTTATATTTTTTGACCTCTTGGTCTGTTCCTGTGAAAGGCTCTACATCCTTGGTATCCATTTATTTTCAGTAGTATTTGAAGTCACTCAGGCCCATTTAGGTCAGCACCTTACTGTGCGTTGTTGAAAACCAATAAATAGTTGCTGACTGGAGGAGAGTAGGAAAGGGGAAAAAAAAATCTAGACCTTGGCCTTCTCAGCTGGCAGCTGAAAATCAAAAACAGATGTGGGTAGCTCAGCTTGATAGGTATGGCAAGTGACAGACTGTCCATAGCTGAAGGAAAGAACAATAATGAAATCTTAAATTACAAAATCTTCCAAAACCAGCTGATAACACAACTCAAAACAAATTAAAAAGCAAAAAAAAAAGTCACATAGGGCTTGGCAAAGACAAAGAAATAGGAATGGGAATTGGGAATGCCAAAAGGCAAAATATTACCCTTCGAGCCTTTCAATTCAAGCTCTCATGGTTTACCATGTGAACTTGTTTCCAGAGAAGCCTGGAAGTTTCCTGGTTAGCTTTGGAGGTCCCAAGAGACGCTGATGCCAGTAGGTATGTTCTGTTTGGCATGCACACAGCAGGATGGAAGGGGTTTTGGCAGCAGTGCTGCTGCATCTGCTGTTAGAGGTGTTTTCAAATCAGGTGTCCCTGCCCATGGCATGGGGGTTGGAACTAAATAGTCTGTAGTGTCCCTTCCAACCCAAACCATTCCATGATTATATGACACTGTTTCTATGCCTATGGTTCTTTACGGAAGAACAAGACTTAGATTCCTCATTAGAAATAACCAAATAGGATTTTATGGCCCTTGTTCGCACATATAACCACTTCTTGGGGTAAGAGAAAATAAATGGGGTAAGAAGAGTGTAACAGAGGGGCTACTGAGCTGGGAGCATGGTGCCAGGAGATGTTTTATTTAGTATTTCCCAGTATTTTTTCTTCTGGGGATGAAAGGAGGCTTAGTTTTTTGGGCTGTCATTTTGCTTTATTTGAAATAAAAATTCCAGGAATCAGCATTTTACTATGAATCTGACTGAAGCCTGACCATACCAAATACATACTTTGTGCATTGCTTCAGTGTCATTTAGTTGAAGCCAAGTAGAAGTGCTCAACTCCTTGGACAACATCCTGAATATCAAATATCATTGGTTTCATTCCTAATTTGCAAAGGCTCACTAAAACTCTCAGATTATTGCATATCTTGCAAGATATCTGGTGTATCTTTACTGTTTTTTTCAGCTTTCTAGTCAAATGACATGTTGCTTCACCTTCTTAGATCGTATCTGGCTTTATCTGAGTTTGCATTTTTGACAGGATTTTGTTCCGCAGTAATTGCAGGTCAAGGCAACAGTTGATCTTAATGTGTTATCAACCTGGATATAACAGTAAATCTGATTTTTTAAGGAAACCTAAAGATGTAGATACAGCAAGACTACTAATTACCTCAAATTCCCTTTAGCTTTTCACAATCAGTGTACTGATTTTATTTGGATTAGTATTACACATGAAGCATCTAAATAATAAAAAATGGATGCTAACATTTTTATATTATTTATACACATTAACTACTTTACCTATGAATATATAGGAATATGAATATTATGAGAACTTTAGTTCTCATAATAAATTATTAGTTGAAATTATAGGAAATATAAAATTAAACACCCTAAATTAGTGTTAAAATACACATTGTGTTAAGTTTTGGGTGCCTTGTGATAGTAAAATAATAGGGAATCAAGTGATTTCTGTTCTCAACTTATATGTGAGAAGGAATTGTGTCTTGGTGATTCCATCAGTCCTATCTGGAATGTAATAGTGTGGAGAGTGAATAAATGAGATTTCATGCCTGCTCCACATCTAGAAAAAATCCGCCCAGAGATAGTGGTGCTGATTTTTTACTGACCTTGAATATAATTTCCCGCAGTTGTCACCAGCATGAGAAATATATAAGACTTAACCAGGAAAATCTTTGTGCTTTGCAAATCTTAATGCAATGTGAAAACTATGTTTTGACATATAGTCTGGATAGTTGCAACATGTATTGTTAGGTCAACAAATGTAGGTGGTTGTTGACTTGATTTTAATCATAGGGTTTGTATCCAAAATGATAAATATTATTTGCTCACATATAGGGAAAATGTTTGAGAATGAAAGAGAGTTTGCCCAGCTTTTTGAGCAAATGTATTTGCCAGTGAAAAAAGATGTGGTATATATCACTTTGTTTTTACAGTGTTGTCAAGTTTAGTGAATTGGAGCTCTGGCTTTTGCTGGGATCTGTCATGCTTTTGTTCTTTAGATAATAACTTCCAAAAACTTATTGTAATTCTTAACTCAAGGACAAGGCATTTGATTAAGTAGTATGTAAAGTGCCTATTTGTGGCATATTTAAGATTTAATAATCTATAATGTACTTTTTCCTCTTATCCTTTCTCTGTATGTACTTGTGCTCAGTTTGTTCTCTGTGTTCTGAAAAATGGTTTTGAAAAAAGGAAAAAATGCAAAAATGAATGATTGATTTCAGAAGTGGGAAAGTTTTTCAGAGCTTATTAAGTTGTTTTTCTCTTTTTTTTTTTTTTTTTTTTAAGGTTAACTGTTTCTAGTAGTCCTTGAGAAATGTGAATCTCAATTATGTCTGCCCTCAACAAGCTCCATGATGTTGAGGAGTCACAGCCCATCTTTTGCCTATCTTTAAAATAATAGTGGTTGTCCCTTACCCTGTGGTTGTTCCTTATCTTGTGTAAGCCTGCAGTGAAATAAAAAAGTTATCTGACGTTAAGTAGCATCTTTTCTTCAGTTAAATATTTGTAATACAGAAATTAATTACTTGGTTAAGAATTTTGGTAATACAGAAGGCATCCAGATTGTCTGCAACAAATTGGATATTGAGTTAGCTGGGGATTACCAGGCTGACAGGTTGCAAGACTGACTGTAGTAAAAGTCTTGGTCACCAGCAAAAAAACCTCTGTGCACTGTTTTTTTGGTTGTTGGTTTAGGGTTTTTTTGTTTGTTTGTTTGATTCCTGGTTGTTTTTTTTTTTTCTTGAGAACAAGCTTAGCAAATAGCATCAAGTCTCTTGGACAGTGTTTGCTGTACATGGGTGTCTGAGACTGTGCTGGTCTAATAGAAAGTCACAGGATAATAGCCTCTTGCCACTAGCTTAAGTGAAAGGTGAAATGGAAACGTTTATTTTCCAGATGAGACATTGATTTAGTAACAGCTCTCTATTACTGCAAATTACTGATATAGAAGTTAGCATTTCCCCCTCTTTGAAGCAGCCTCTTGTGTTCAGAATGAGTTACAGGCTCCAGCAGCTAAAAGTGGTTGACTCCAATATCAGGCTTTTTATCCAAAATATGGACCTCAATCACAGGGAATGTAAAATCACAGTTACTACTGTAGAAGAGTGTCTTTCTTCCCCCCCCCCCTTTTTTTTTTTCTTTTCTTTGATATGCAGGGAACATGTACACTCTGGAAATGGTAAGAAAATAGATCTGTTTCCTTATGATTTTCCAGTATCTCATCCTTGTTTTTATTGCTTGCTTTATCAAGAGTTTTGTTGCACGTTTAGCAAAACTTTATTCCTTCATTTTAGATATAATAAAATTGTTTTCCTTCTTTTTACAATGTTTATTTTAAGGTGTTTTCAATTGTTCTTTCCCCGTGGAGTCATCTTATCTGTAGAAGCTGAGAAACTGGGAGAGCAATGTCAAAATTAGACTATTTCTCAGAGACTGGTGACTTCCTGGGGTTT
>VZTN01015029.1:0-14726 GCA_013400515.1 Erpornis zantholeuca | reverse complement strand
TACATGGATAAGATGCATTTTCCAACAATTTAAGAATGAGAAAAACTACTTGAATTTTCCTGAAAGCAATATATTTCACTGCCTACTTAAAATAATTGTTACTGGGGTGGTTTATAAAACATTTAACTACTTTGTAGAGTGTCCTCATCTGAAGGTGTGAGTGACCGATAGTTCTGCACATCAAAGCATTCATGCTGATCACTTATTTTTTTCCTACTATTTCTACATCACAGTCATTCTAATATTTTCATTGCTATTAGGTCAGTAATTATTGATCACTTGGTCATTCAGCATAATTCTACAGCAATACTATGAATGAAGGTACAAATCAATAATGGAGAATAATTCAATTTTATTTTAATATTTTTTCTAGGAAGGTAGAACCAAACACACAATCATTTCTGAGGCTTAAGGGATTTGGATACTTAAGATATCATACTTTATTATAGCTGTGAGGTGGCAACTTAGATTTCTTGTTTCAAAAACCAAATGCTTAAAGCTTCTACTATAAAATGATTGATACATGTAGAAATAATTCATGTGCTTTTCTGGAAGGGACAGAATGCACAATCAAGGCCAGTTTCCCAGAGCCATAGCTCTGTGTCACCCATGCTGATGTCACCAAGGGGAGAATTTTTCCAGTTCAAATGACAACATCCTAAAAATCATCCACTCCTTTGATACTGCGAGATGCAAGTCAGAAACTAAATTCCAATTGCCTTCCACTTGTACTAAACTTAAGAACTAAGTAGGAAATCAACGCCACCATTAAAGTCTTTCATGGGAAAAAATATGTGAGAGATTAAGCACATTTTATTCCCACACTAGAAGTACATTTGCTAAGTCAAAATGTGAAATGGAAAATATCACCCATTAATTTAAAAATAACTTAAAGTAGCTACTGGAGGACTCCCAGGAAAGAGTTCAAAGCAATGCAAGCATATATTCCCCTAATATACTTCCAGTTTGCTGACATTTGTGGTGCTCCCTGATGAGGATTAATGTCTTTGTATTTCATATTACTTTTTGTTTTTCCTGTGTCAATAGGAGAAATATAAAGCCATATTAGCTCTATCTCTTCACAATTAGATTAGTATTGCAAAAATCAATAAATGGTTTAATTTTTTGTCACTTAAGATACAGTGCTGCTACATTATAACTCTGAATTCTTTTGCTCTAGTCATAATTTAATTAGGTTTCATGTTCCCCATATTCAATTAGTTATCCTCTACTGAGACCTCTACTTCTTCCAGGATTTGTTAAAAATACTGAAATTATGACACACACTTTTACATTTTCTTACCTGCAGCCAAAGCAAAATTGCTGTGGATATGACACAGCAGATGTGTTGACTAGTCAATACTGCTCTGTTTGATACTCTGAGATGGTTCTTTTTAAAATTGCTTCAGTTGTATAATTCCTTCTCTGTGCTTTTGCATGAGGTGTGGTGCAGGAGTGTCTCACATCTCTTCCCTTTTAGCTGAAAAATTATATGAACTTTGACCCTACTTGCCTGACTGATCTTTTGGAAACTCTTGAGAGCTTTACTCACTTGCATGGTTTTTGTGCTTATTGTGGTCGGACATCACCAAACAGTGATGACTCTGTTTCCTGGGCCATTGGTTTTTTCCTTTCTGAGGCTTACCTGAGCTGACACTTCTTTGACCATCTTTTGTCTCCTCTGACACTTGCTTCAGATCAGTGTGAAGGAGGTTTAAGCTTAATTATTTATTCCAGCATGAAAAACTACCAGCAACCTCTCTCTTGCTGTTGTTGGGGTCTTCTCCAATTGTATGTATTTTAGTTCCCAGGATGCCTGTAGGATTTGTGGAGCTTATAATTCGCCTATTTTCCTTAGTACTGTTTTATAAAGATTTTAGTGATGTTAGTGTGATTTTCCAGAATTCTCTTTCCCATTCTTTCAACTAAATATGTACATATATCATCCTGACATCTCTCAAATATTGAAAGAAATACTGTCTTAGGCAGTCTCAGAAGAATTACAGTATCATCCATCCCTTTTGAATTAGCTGCCCATTTTTCTCCATTTTCTGCCCAGTTTTCTTCATTTGCCACTGCTTGTTTTTCCTTTGTATCTTTGAAGGCATCAGATTTATACTGTTGCTTTTTTCACTTGCTGGTCTCTCTCTGCTTGTTTTTGCAATTCATTTCTTGTACTGATTGCCAGTGCATCCCTCGGTTCTTTGATTTATCTGTGCTAGTACAAGCAGCTTTATGTCCAGTCTTGTTCTTCCTTCCTTCCATCACACCTTTGATTCCAGCCCAACGTTAATTGCTGTTCTTTCTGACATTTCCAACCTAAAGATTGGTTTCCTCAGACAGGAGTTCTACCTTCTGCACACATTATACCTATATATATATATATACACATATACCTATATATATACACCTATATATGCATGTAAGTTACACATCTGTAGGTAGCTTCAGACAAATTAGTAGCTTCAGAAACAAATTCGGAAGAAAACCATTTGGGTTTGGGTTTTCAGTAACTGATATTCTGTGAATGTAGACAGCTATTACAAGAGGTGATTCCTTGTTTTATTTTCTTGACAAAGATGTGCACAGGTCGTTTGTGAAGAAAACTACTCTTACAGTAACTGGAAATGCAGTAGCTTAGAAGCACCAGCAATTTAAATTTATGAAAGAACAGAAACTACCTTTTGTGCTTTAATGAGTATGTAACAGTAATGACAGCGACATTGTAACAAGCAACATAATTTGTTCACTGCGAGTAAGCAGAAAATTGGGTCAAATAGCCTTCTGGTGCTAGCTTCAGCATGGAAATGAATGTTTTCAGGTTCCACTATACATGGATCATTTGAACCATACAGAGTGTTTACTAATACATCAAATCAGTGAAATGTGCCTTCAAACATGATAACAGTGCTCCGTTAGGAATAAAAGCAGCTGAATATTTTGTACTCTGGTCTATTTATCACCTTTTTTTAGAAGGAAGAAATAAAATAGAAAAACATTTTCTATAGATCCCATTAGGCCAAGCCTCTTTTTTCTTTTCTTTTTTAGGTTGTTTTTTTTTTTTTTCCATTTTTCTCATTTTGATAAATTCCTGATTATATTCTGAAAGAATAGTGATTGAAGTAGCTGCATTGTTATGTGTCTTGGGAAAAGTTCTGCTCTTGATGTGTCTGTGCAGATACAGGATTTAGAACCTACATTCCTGCACCTAAGCCTTATGTTACTGTATAATTATCTATTTATGGAGCAGTGTGTAGCTGGAGAAGTACAAATGGGTAGGTGCTTTGGGGGATTGGCACCAATTGTCCCAGCACCTTTACTGGGGGGTTAACTTTGATGTGAAATAAAGAAAATTTGCTTTAGTATGTCATTTCATAGTGTATAAGTATGAAATAAAACTATTTGGAAATTTTGCATATATGCCACCAATCATGGTGATAAGAAGTACTTAACTCTTAAATCAGGGTAGCTCTCTCTGTGTCTTTGTTTTTTCTTTTTCCCCCAGTAAATATGTTTTTAGTGTAGCCTAGCAAGTCATTATTGAATTGTTTTCATTGTGAATAATTGTTTTCTACAGTTTTTTGAATACATTTGCTAGGGCAAATATTTATTACATTAATTGCTAAGATTAATTGTGGGATTGATTCTATTTGTATGGATAACTTCTGGCTGAAGGAAGGAATTTTTGACTACCAGCAAGACTCTGAAATGTGTTCTAGAAAATTACTTGCTCCCTAATGCTCTGGTGTTCATATGACGTGGAAGAGTTGCCTGCTTGTTACTTTAGCCTTCCAATTTTATAAAACTATTTATTTCTTTTAGTTCACTTCTACTAATTTTATTTTTCTGATCTACTATTGTGACTATAACTCAAGCGATCTCAAGATGCTGTGTGGTACTAAGAATTATGCTGCAACAGTTAAATGATTTGTCGATGTTAGAAAGTGTGTGTTTCATTGTGCTTTTTAAAACTAAAAAATAATTTCTTTCAGTAAATACATATAAATCTTTCAGTAAATACATACCTAAAGTTTTGTATTTGATTTGTTTTAAAATGTTGGACTCTCTGTTATGGTTATTATGAAACCCTGATGTTCTCTTTCAATATTAACTTGCAGAAAGTTTGGTGATATATTTACTTTATTGAGAAAACAGTGATGAAAAAAGGAGTTAAGCCTTAGGCTAGAGCTTCTCCACAGTGCAACCTCTAACTGCCCATTGTTATTTTTTGTTTACCAGTATTATATGGCTAAGGATTAAGTTTCACAAGAATGATCCAGGCTGAGATTTTTACTATCCTTCAAAGCTGTCGCCACATAGGTCATAACCCAGAGAGGATGGCACCCACTCCTTCCTTCTTACCCCCACAGTGCTGCTTGCAGATGTGCTGTGCTGTGCACTGCTACACTTTTTAAATTATTTTAGTCTGAAGCAGAATTGAGAAAATTTGTGGGGCAGATACAGTTTTAAGGCTCAGATCTGGAAACCAGTAGTAATCAGCATTTTCAGGCCACAAGGAGACTGTGTTTCACTGAGGGTAAATGGAAGTGAAGTGGTGTGGAAAACAAGTACTAGGGAAGAAGCATCAGTGCTTAAGTTATTGTTGGAGAAATATTTCCTGACCACTGTGGAAAGTTTTGCTTTTTTAAAGGCTTCATGAATAAGTAAAAACGTCAATTGTCCTACTTGTACCATAAAGCAGATGTGCAGCTTTCTCTCTCTCGCTCTGTGTGTGTGTGACAAGCTTACACTACTATGAAATTTTAGTTTATTTCTCTTTCCATCAAAATCAGTGGGCTAACTGGAAGAGGGGATGGTGTTTGGTGTAAAGATAGAAAGGTATCCTCCAAGAGTGCTCTGAATTTAGCACTGTAAAAGACACTGAACAAAGTCATTGCTGGGTTTTGGATTGTCCTCCTGAGCAGTTAACAGTGTCAAAACCAAGCATTTAAAGTGCTTTTAGCAGTAGAAAGGCTATAATGTGGGAAAAGGCAGTGGAGTATCAAAATGATGACTTCAATATAAAAATGAAAGTGATATGGAAGTGGAAAGCTGTTACTTTGAAAAGATCAATACAAAAACATTCAATAGAAGCTGACAAGAGAAGTGAAAGCTCTTTGCTAGAATAAGATGAATATAAAACAGAGACCAATGAAATCTGACCCATAAGTGAAAGATGGCTGAATACATATGATTTATATGAAAACAAATGCAATGCAAGCTGATGAAAAAGAAAAAAAAGAAAGGGGGGTCTTGCAAGGATAAGATTAATATGGGAATATGTACAATAAATAAAACAGAAATCATTGCATTGGAAAGATTAGGGCATGTGATAATATAAATAAGAATAATGCTATGTTAGTGTAATTCTTTATTTTATTATTATGATTTTAATTTAAGTTACTGAAATTGAAATATGCTGTTATTTGGTCACCTTGTGGCAAATATTTAGTTCTTTTTTTCTTTCTTTAATAGCTTTTGTAAATTACTGAAAGTCACAGGATGGTGCTGGGGAAGCGAAGGAAGTATTTTGGTGTAGACTATGTAAATAATATTTTATTCATCCTTGGAAGGTAAACTTCCAAATTCATATTCTTGACATCGTCTCTTTTCAGTGGTTTATACTTCATTTTTTGTGGGATTATTGCAGAAAGTCACATCTGCTATGTTCAAGAAACTCTAGACTAAACTTCAAGCCAAGATGGTATCGAGTGTCTGCAAAGATGAAGGCACAGCTTGAGAGTTACAGATCTGTCTTAGACAGTTCTTTGTGTTGTGTTGTTTATAAATAACTGAATCCTTTGTCTCCAAGAATGTGCTGTTTGATAGCACTAACCAGAGAGTGGGAAACACAAGAGAAAGCTTTCTGGGCCTTTTGTTTCAGCAGAGTTGAAAAAACTGAAGATGTTCCATATTATTAAAGTCACAAGACAATATTGACTAAAATGAATGCCTGCCTTTCTTCCACCACCCTATCTGCTGCTCCTGAGGCTTTTGTAAGGATGCTCTAGAAATTTTATGTTAGAAAATAGGGCATAACTCTCTGTGTTTGGAGAGGGGTTGTTGTCTGGGCTTTTTGGAGCAATAACTGTAAGGACACAGTTGGTTTCAGAAGTGTGTCAGTTCGTTATGGCACTGATAAGTAATTTATTTGCTACTCATGTTTCAAGCTCACTTCTCTGAAAGTTGGCTTGATTTCTTAACACTAGTATTGACTACGGAAAAATAATTAGGAAAGGAAGAAAATGGTAATACAGTAAACTCCACTGAACTCTCAATAAGGGACTGATTGTCACTGAGCTAAATTCATCTTTTATCTCTGAAGATTAGAATTGTAATCGTGCTGAGATTTCTTTGCTGCTTGCTCAGATAAGTTATTTGATTTATGGTCTCTGATGAATGATCCATTAGCATTTTTCATGCATTGTGGTAGTTAAACTTTCAAAAGACAGAAATATTGCTTGAGTGTTCAAGCTGGGGGTCATCTTCAAGAGCTGGGGGTCATCTTGAACTCACTAAACTGAACAGATGAGCATCGTCATGTCCCATCCCTGGAAGTGTCCAAGGCCAGGCTGGATGGGGCTTTGAGCAGCCTGGTCTGCTGGAAAGCGTCCCTGCCCATGGCAGGGGCTTGGAACCAGATGATCTTCAAGGTCCCCATCCAACCCAAACCATTCTATGACTCCATGATTCCATACCAGTCTAAGGAAGAGCAAACCAGAGTTCCTGCATTAGAATTTTGTCCTGTTTTTCTATTATATATACTCTGAAGACCTAACAAATAATAATTAAAGGCTAGCAGTGCTGACATAGTGGCTGACAGTGTTGGTATTCAGTTTTGCTACTCACATTGGAGCGAAAACCTTCTCACCTAGCATCCCAATGTGCATCAGTATCAGGGAGATTACTCACATCACTAAATCTGTGTTTTTATGTTGCTGATGCTCTGCTGATTCAGTTTTTACTAGAAGATCCCACTGAAGAATGCATTATTTGTGATATTTAGGGTAATACAATGCTAATTAAATCAGTGAATATAGTCACTGGATGAAATGGTGAATTATGTCCTGATTTCAAATCCAGAAAATTCTAAAAAGTAAAATGGCAAGCCTATTTTTTGCATTTTTTCAGAGACAACAAGCACACATTCCAGTTGTTCGTTTTGGGTTTTTTAAATTTTGTCTTTAAATTATTATTATTACTTTCATTTTATTTTATCCTTAGCACAGCCTTGCTAGATGCAAACACTGAAAGCTCTAGGCAGATGGAGCAAGATCACGAGCAAAATATATAAATTGCTGGAATGGCTAATGAAAGCCTAGAGTAGGGCTGAACACAACCTGAGGCACAATTAATTAGCTGTTTACCTCAGCTTCTTCCCACTCCAGCATGAGAACTGTATTTTTAGTCTCATCCAAAAATAGAACTGATTACTCACTGCTTTTGCAAATATATGTGATATGTATATGTACACATATATAACCATGTGTTTAAAAAATAATGTAACATATAATCCAGAAGATATTGAATATTCAGAATGTATTTAGCTGTAAATTGTGTATATATGCTTTTTAAATAAACCTTTATATGTCTTTGCTTGACTGATGATGGAAAATAATACAAAATACATAGTTTTGTAAAGATTTTTTTTTTTGGTGCACCTCTGCAAGTAGCTCAGTTTCTGTTCATTGGATAGAGTTACTGTTTTATTTCCAATTTCCCTTCAGAATAATCAGGGAAAATATTTTAGGTAATTTAATAAAACACTTTCTGGTTGTCTCACAAACTTTATTCTTGACTTACTGTCTCAAAACATTGCATTTTTTCCTTTCAATTATAGATCTCCCAAAAAATTATTTTTATTTTTTGGTGTCTCAGTACATATCTACAGAGAGCACACCTTTTCAGCTAATTTTTCATTAATGTCTCTTCATTTCTGCACCAGTTTCTTTCTTGTAACACTTTTCCTTCCATTTACAGTCAGTAAAGTTTCCTTCAGTTTTCAGAACTAGTCCTTAATTTGACCTGACTGTCGCAGATAACAGGGACAGAGAGGTCAGAGGCAGAGGGATGTTGAGTGGCTGCTTTTACTTGTCCAAAACCAGGGGGACAGAGGGAATTGAACTCTGCATTAACTTCTGTTTTGCTGCTGATAGAGTTCTTCCCTCAATCCCCTGCTCATGTTTGTCTAAATACACTGGGTCTTGATTCCTATTTTAAAATTTTCAAGACATGAAAGATTTCTACTCATTTGATTAGATCATACTTAACAAAGTGAAATCATAATACATTAATAATGAACTAATTAATTGTGACAAAAGCTGCAGCATTTGTCTACTCCATTCCCTTGCCTTAGGGGTTATGCTCTTCTCAGTGGATGATGGATAACTTGTCTGCTTTTTCAGTTTGTTGTCACTAAGTGCAAACTGGATGCCTTTGACAGTATTTTATGCTTTGCTGTGGCAAAAGCTGTCAAGAAGGGAGACAAGGAATAGATACCCAATCATTACTCACTAGGTCATGCACCTGAAATCTCATTTTGTGAGAAAAATCGTTTTAGGTTAGTCCTACAAGGTTTCTTTAAATGTTGTCCCTGAAGTTTGTAGGAGCTTGTTATCCAAAACATTTCTACCTTGCCAGTTTTTTGTTTCACTCCTGCAGATAACTGAAGGAATAAAATAAGCTTTTGTTTGTTTCTGCAAAAATATGTATCTTATTTTAATAAGAGGAAATATTTGTGAAATTTACTATTTTTTTTTTTATTTCCTGACTTCAGAAGAAATTGGGTGGGTTTTTTGTTGTTTTTTTTGTTGTTGTTGTTGTCACTGTTGTTGTTTTAGGGTTTTTTTTACATTCTCCCAATGATAGGAAGCCTGAAGATCTGAAATAAAAAAACTACTGCATAGGTTGACATCATAAAGTGAATTTTGTTTGACAGCTCTACAGACATCAGTTGATGCTCCAATTTTTGGATTGAGGCTGTGAAAAAAATGCATGAAGTAATTTGTTTACATCTGACGTGAGTGTACAGCTCCAAAATGCTAGCCAGATGTTGATTCATAAACAATACAAAACTATGTGCATCATAAAGCTGTTTTTGTGCCACAGTGCCAATTATGTCAAAAAATCATTCAAAAGACTTTTAAGACATTGAAGGCCTATAAATTTCAATACTGAATCTGATGCTGACATTGAGAACAAATAAATTGTTCCTGTTCTACAGCTGAGGAAGATGTTCAGTAAGATTGTGATGCACCAAAGATTTTCCTGAAAGTCAGTATTAAAATCAAAGTTAAAAGGATGTACATCAAATTGATTTAGCACCAATGCCTTCAGTATTGGTACATCAGTTTCCATAAACCAGAGGCCCAGTTCTGGTTTCTTTATTACTGGTGATGTCTCATTTTCTGAGCCACTGCTATATGCATAAAACATTTTGAAGAATTGACTAAAGTAAATTTTAACTATTGTGTAGAGTGTTCCTGGATACTTAAAGTGCCTTAATTTTACTTTCAGGCTGAAAGTTGTAATGATGAAACAAATAAAATTCAGAGTCTCATTTCCACATTATATACTGGAATAACATCACAGGGGCTTTAGTGAAAAATATCCCCTTGCAACAGGTGGGAAGCTGGCCATTAGTCTACAGAATATTTGTATCAAGGAAGCAGCTGGTTTTCAGATGAGAAGTTGTTAAATGTGTAACAGTTTGTTTGTATGTATGTAAAAATATATGTTTTGTTTGGTTTTTATTATGCTCAGGCCCACCTTGTTAAATAAGTTGAGTCTCCTTGCAGTTATGATAGGAAATATTGCTATGTTTCAAATACATCTGCTGCTACAGATAAATGAAAATTGTGAGGTGACAGTGTGCTTGAGACAGAATGACACTCCTGAGTATGAAGTTAAGGGTTCCTGAGTTGGCTGTGAACTTCTTTGCCACTGGAGAGCAAGCTGCTCTCAGTCTCAGCTGCCTAATTTATTTGGCCATTACTGCTTCATGAGAGCTGATCTGTCTACGTTAGGATTATAGCTCGGGTCAGAAATGCCTTTTGGAAGAAGACAGTTTGACCCAGGTTAGTGCAGCTGACATTGCTGAGCCATCTCAGAGAGTGGCAGCTGCATTTCCCTCTGCGGCAGACCAGAAGGTGCAGTGCCCCTGGCCCACATCTGCTGTTAGTGGGCATTCAGGCTACAGCACAGGTCAGATGTGGCAGAAAATAAAATCTCCAAATCCTGTTTATGAATATCTCAATCTCAGTAGCTATTTTTTCAATATACATACCTGATTCCATTGCCCTGCACTTCTGGCTGATGCTGGTGAAGCCACTGAAACCAGTATGCTGTTAGAAAAGGAAAGTAATGAGTTTCTTACAAGAAGCTTCCTGTTGCTTCTTTGGTTCTTTTGGTTGTTTTTGTTTGGTTTTTTTTTCAGAAAGTTACATGAAGAAACAAACAAACAAACAACACTGGGCCTTTCCTTTTCATTTTTTGAAACAATTGCTGCAATGGGTTGTCGGCAGATTGGGCAAATATTTCCCTGGAGTACATCCTGAATTGATGCAGAATGTCAGAGTACACTGGGATTTAGCAGGTGTTGAGCTGCTGGAATTCAGCAGCTCTTCTTTCTTTTATCAAATGTGAAAGTTATATATGTGTAGAAATACCTGTAAGAATGAGGCTGAAGTTTGGTTTATTTCCCTGTGTGATATGACTCCTCCACTTTGTTTTAAATCCAGATTCATGCTTTTATATACTCCTCCTTATCCTGGGAAATATGACACTGTATCCTTACTCCCTCACTTCAGTTGAAAATAGTTGCTTAAAATACTGTGTGACTTCAAGGTTTTGTATAATATATTCTTAACTAATTTGTTTCCACATGCATTTTTTCACTCCATAGCAATTTCCCAGGTGTGTCTGTATTTTCTCAAAAAATTGTTCTCTCCCTAGTATTGGAAACAATCCATATAGAAGCCTTGAGAAACTTCAAACTCAGCAGCTTCTCTCGTGTTAAGAGCTCTGTTTATGCAGTATTTACTCATTCAGGAAGGATTATGAGCCTTAGTTAAATATGGAAGGCTAAAGTAACTAAAACATAGTACACTTTAGGCCATTAGGGTGGGTATTTATAAGTTAAAATTTCTTCTTAAACAGTAAAACAGATGTAAGACAAGATATCTTTCTTCACCACATTCCAGTTTTCTGCAAATTTACTGCCTTGTCCTGTGGTTTTATATTCACAAAGTAAATTAAAAACAATGAGACCTTCAGCAAGCACATGACTACAAAAAATTATTTTTGTCTGGACGTTGTAGAACAAAGAACTGTTATACTGAGTGATTAAAGCAGCAAATAGAGAAAATTCAGATGAATATATACTCATGAGAGTATCCATGACATGGAAGCAGACAAAAACAGCTAAAAAGAAGCCTAATTTTACTATGTTCTCAAAGATCCTTTTGAGGTTTTTTGTTATTTCAAAGGCATTTAGATTCTTATGAAGTGATTTATAAGGATTTTTTTTTTCATTTGAATAAAATGTCTAAAGCCATAAGCCCAACTCCTAATATTGTCATCTGATTACAGCATCAGACTGCCAAAATACTATGTACAGAGAGAGTGGCTGAACACTGCAGGGTTACAGTGTTCTGAAGATGAAGGATGAAATCAGTTCCCTGGGATGCCAAATTTTTGTCATTAACTTCAGGGAGGCCAGGATTCACTCCAAGAATGGAACACAGCTTGGCATCTCAGAAGAACAGGACTGGGAGTCTGTGTATCCTTCCTCATAGAGTAAATGGTATAGATGAAATAAAATTAATGTTGTAAAGGTACTGGGAAAGTCTTCACAGCAAGAAATAAAAATATCTTCAGAGTGAGAAGCACCTCTGTTTACAAAGGCAGCAAGCTTTCAACTTTCTGGTACTCTATAGCCCCATGATCTTTAAGAGAGAGGAGTTTTATTCATATTTCCTCTATATAATCTGGAAAACAACACCAAACCACACAATTAACAGTCAAGGTACAATACCTATGATGATGCTAGGGCCAAGAACAACAATATCTATTCTTTTTTCTGTTCTGAGAATGCATGATGCACATGGTAAAGATTTTCCTCCGTTGGAGAGAGGGGGAATTTTCCTTGGGTAGTTGAATTTCAGAAAATATCAGCCTACTTCCTCTTTGGACCAACCATTAGCCAATAACAAGAAGAAGAGGAACAAAAATGGATGTTTGTGGAAATTTCATTAATTTTAATCCGCGAGGCTCATCTGTGAGCTGGTTGGAATATTGATAAGGAGCAGGAGCTGTCACATCTGTTCCAGCTCAGGTGGTGAAACAGGCCTTGTCTCATCATCATTTTTCTCACATTTCCTGCTTGTGCACTCTAATTCCCCTCACACTTGGTGTGTCTTAGATTTCTGCTGCCAGAGATATATTCAAATAAAATAAACGAGCCAGCTATTCCTTAATATTTCATATATATGGGGATTAGATTAGAATCCATTAACCAAATCCTCTGTATTACTTTAATATTTCTTAAAATATGTGTTCTCCATATATTACCTATATAAAAAAATAATTTTACAATGCAAGAATTATTAATAATTAATTTGAATATTTGATAATATAGACAACATACATATGTATGTAGTCTATTTAGAAATATATATGAAGTCAACATAAATATCCATAGTTTACTTGCAAGCATTTAATGTTCATTAATTCAAGATGAATAAGTGGTTTTACTTCAATTCTTGCTCTGCCATTAACTCCGTATAAAATGAATTTTTGTGGTTACTAAATTTAAGCTTCTAAATGGGCATTTTCTTTATTTGTAGCAAAGGGTGACACAGACAAACATCATTTTTCTCAGAGTAGGGCAGCTTTTTGCTCGACAAATCCCAATTCTTAATCTAGCTATCCCAGGTCATTCCTCTAATAAACTGATGTCCTGGGGTGATGTTCTGAAGCTGCTTTATTCCTGAACTCTCTGCTCAATGCCCAAGGACACTGCACACCTTTGGGATGGACCCGAGGGTGGGTCAGGTCAACAGCTCAGTCCCATGGGATTTCTGCTCTAAAAGAGACCTTCTGGTTATAATTTATTCTTAAGTACTTTCTACCCATTGGTTATTGTCCCAGTGCCATCCTCACTCTTACATCTCATTTTTGAGGGTGGGCTTGCTTTCTGACTCGTTTTTTAGGTTGCATTACTGAACCTCTGTCTACTTTCAGAAGGCAGATGTTCTGTTCTTCACAGCCCATCTTAGCTGCCATTTTCAGCATTTTGTCCATTTGTAGTTCATCTCCTTGTCATGATGGACAAAAAAAACCTTATAGAATCCCAAACAATTTGATGAGTGATTGTAATTTAATTGTACTAGCACATCTCTATTTTTACTGGAGATGTGTGTGCTTTCCAATTTGCCATGGCTGGCAAGAGGATAGAAGGAAGCATTGATGGACATTATGCATGTTGTAAGAATAACTGTAAGAACTTTAAGAGGTGATCTACATAAAACTAACAGGGGACAGCATCCAGCTCTGAATTAACAGTTAATTAAAAGAGAATATGATGGAAAACAGCAAAATAGTTAAAAAAAGCAGAAAGCATGAGGCAAGAAAGAGAGCATTTTTGTATGAATTGGTCTGTTCCCATCCCTTATCCTTTTCACTTAACCAAGCTATTGCTTGGGATTTACTGATCTTTTAAGGTGCTCTAGTGATTAGCAAGTTATTAAAGTGGTGGTACTCTGGCAGAATGAAGACAGAGTTTAATAAGTTATTCCAGAAGAGCTTTCCAGACAGTCTTTTGATTGGTTTTATTTGGTTTCATTAACATCTAATTATTTTTTTTTTAGCAAGAGAAGTCTTCATTAAAGATCAAGCATATCTCTATAGTTGCTTTAATTCGAATGTCACTATGATCTCCTTTGAAATGCTAACAAAAATTTAGAGCAAAGTGAAGGAAGAACAGAGTTAATTTGTGAAATATGTGGTTGTTTTTTGATANCAAAATCTGAAAAGTCCTCTAGAACCACTCTAATGAACACTATCTTTCATACATTTTGTCTTCTTGTAAACTTCCCAGAAAATAACCTTCAGTAGAAGGGGGTTCCACTGGGTATTATTCCATTCTGGAATACATCCTGGTATGTTTTGAGATAAGAGAAAGCAAAGCAACAATGTGCAAGATGCACAAATGCTGTTGTCAGCAATGGGTTGCTGTTTGTAGTATGGGTGTCTTTTGTTTTTGTAGAGATAAACAACTTGTTGAAAAATTATGAGTGTATACTAAAGAGTCTGTGACTCTGCATTGTATTAACTATTTTTTGTTCACTTATAATAGAGGCTTAGTCCCTTTTCTGTTCTTGACATTTTTATTCTCATTTCCTTCTTCTGGGCGTTACTTACGTTAATGAGATTTTGCTGTGCTTGTCTGGCTATCAGCCTGTGGCAGCTAAACCAGGCAGCATATAGCATTCCCAGTTAATTTACTTGATTTGACACAGACACAACATTATTCTAGACTTCAGTGACTTCTTCATGGAATTATTTATAGAAGTGTCTGGGACATAATGTCAAATATCTAATGAGGAGTGGAGAAGTTGTTCATTTAAAGAAAAAAGTACATGACATTTTATCATTTATGCTCTTAATTGCAAGCATGAAATATCTACTCCATAGAACTTGAAATTTTTTGATTCAGTAATTGCTCC
>VZTN01015026.1:15868-37573 GCA_013400515.1 Erpornis zantholeuca | reverse complement strand
CATGCTTTCCAAAATCCATAGTGAACTACAGCTTTTCTTCTCTTTGACATATGACAATCTTAGAGTTGAGATATCACTGCAGCAACACAGTTTATGCATGTGGGGGTGAAGAAAATGAAGATTATTTTTTTATTACTATGGAAATATATGATACAGAAATAGGTGATCCAATAAAAAAATTACAAGACAGTGTTGTGTAAATATTCAGTTTGAAAGTACTTTTTTTTGTCTTTTATCAATGCCTGTACAAGTTTTCCTTAAATACACAGTGATATATAAAGACTCTACCAAAACTGCTCAGGATCTCAGTGTTTCTGCTAAAGCAGCAGTTAAAGAGAGATGGTAGCCACAGCCAGTTGATGGCTAAATGCCAGTTTGAAAATGTTATTTTGAAAATGCACTTCACAGTTCATTTCATAACCATCGACAGACATGCCTCTTGCCTCTAGAGTCAAAAAAATTTCCAGGCTAAGAAAATGGAAACTATTCTTTCAAAAAGAGATGAAAACCTTTTTTCCTTATTTTTCAATAACTGTTTCTCTTATTAGTTGAAACATGTCTGCAGATAAATTGTTGAACCTGTTTATTCCATACAGGTCTATTTTACATAATATGTAGACTACAATCACTGTAACTCTCTTTATTTATACATTTTTTTTCCCCTTGTCTCTTTCTCCCCCTTTTGTTCTTTATTTTACTTTAGTTTTCTTCTTTCTTTTGTTGCCTACTGTTCATAATTTTTAAAACCATACATATGGTTTTAAAGAACAAGTCAAAAGCTGCCAAAAGTCTAAACACGTACCAAGTACTTACTATAAGACAAGTGCTACTATTCCAAATCATAGTGTTCATACATAAACATTTTAACATACAGTTAAAATTAAATTGACGTTGAATTCCAAGTATTGTAAGAATGCTCTTTTCTATATCTGTCGTTTTCTGAAAGTATCAAGAGATGGATCACACCCAGGAAAACCCAGCTAATTTTAAATTTTGTCTTAAAATTACACTAGCTCTGAGTTTCAAAGGCACAGCTGTATTTCTCCGGCAGTCAATGAATGTGTGAAGGGAGGAGAAAGAACCAGGATCTCTGCGTCTGTCATTAGAATTTCCTGTAGAAGAGGGGGGGAGAAGTAGACCACTGACTTTGCTTCTTTGTGCTGAAATAAAATAAATAAATAAATATAGAGAAAATAAGATGGACAGAAAGAAACAATGAAAGTAAGCAGCTTACTCTAGAGTGAAGCTCTTCTTTTTTTTGCCCTCTCCAACCTTGGTTCAGCACTGTAGGAGCATTTCAGCTCTTACAGCCTGAGCCCAGGCTGCCAGCCCCAGCTCAGTTCAATGCTTCTATCTGCTAGCAGTCCGTGGGTTTCCCACATCTCTGTATGTGGCACTTTTCAGCTGAGTTATGCTACAGTGTAGCCTGCTCTTATTCTCTTTTGTGCACTGACTGAGGAGGAAAAGAAGTCAGTTTAATTCAGTTATTTATTTTGATTAAGATGCAGTAGAATTAAAAATGAGCCAAAAGGAACCCCAAAACTTTCACTCCTATTATTAACTGGAAATCAGCTGTGTCCTGCTCTCTATCTAGTCCCTTTATTAAGGTCAAATGAACCAAAGTCTGCATCCAAGTCCTTCTGAACGTCACTTTTGGGAGGTTAGACCCCTCTCTTATAAAACTAGTTTTCTGTGTTTATTTTTTTGGGTTTTTTTTTGTTTTTTTTTAATACAGAGAAGGAAAAGATATAGTCTCCTTGGATAGAAAATATCACGCTTGGCAGAACATTTTTTTGTGGTACAGAATAGGCTGCTGTGACTGCTAAAGAAATCCAGTTTCATGTGCTGTAAGTACAGCCAAGAGATCCTGAAATAGAATATACTCAATAGGGCAGTCCCACTGCACTGAATTTCTGTTGTGCCACAGTGTGTATTTTCAAAAGGCTTAGTGGTTTCCCTTGCAGTAACCCCTCCATGGGTTTCATCACTCTCATTCCTTTACAAAAAGAACCAACCAAACAAAAAAACCCAACCCCTCCTTTCTTCTGCCATCACAGAATACTTCAGGGAAAGAAGATGCCCCTGTTATTTTCATGCACTGCAGAGTTTATTAACAAAAGAACCAATTCCTACCACCATGGCACCTTTAAAATCTTAATAAATTGCAGCAATAATTTTCTGTTAGCCATGCTACTGATCCCATTTGGATTTAAAGTTATGGCTCGTTATGTTTAGCATCTGCTTTATGTGCACTGTTTTCTCATTATGAATAAATCAATAAATCAATTAGGGGCAGGGAGCTTTGCAAAGGCTTGCAGTAGAAAAATTGAAGATTATGTTAGTTAACCCATGATGCATCAAATAACCATTTTCCTACTACAGGCCTATCCAGAAAAGAGAGAATACTGATGGTGTCAGAATATGAAATATAAGATATCCCACAAAACAGGGGAAGAGTTTGGCATCCGTCTGAATTAGACTTTCAGGCTACCTGCAGGCTTAAATATGTTTAGGGATAGGGATCCTTAGCTGGTTAACTCTGTTCTATGTCCGTGATGCTTTCACCATTTGAATGGATAAGTAATAAGTATGGGAAGAAGATGACCTTCCCCACCCTTAGAGAGGGCTGATTCCCCCTTCTTTGCTGTCAGACTCTCAGGCTTATTCTGGCTTCTGTAGATGCCTATGTGATGGGAGAAAACTGGAGTAATAATAATAAGAATTTTTGTACATCACATTTCCAGGGACACAAAATTCTCTTAAAATTTCAGTTTGTGGGTTGTTTCTCCCTCCTTACCTCCTACCTCACAGAGAACATTTGGGTTTTTTTCCCTGAAACCCATTTACAGTATCAAAGAAACGCAGTTATAGTCTCAGGGACATTTTTAATGTTCATAAAATTAAATTATATTTGAAATCCACATAAAAAATACCACAAATAGTCCATTAAAACCCCTAATAGCTGAAACTGAACAGTCCCCCGACAGTTTTCTGTACTGTCGCTGTCACTTCTTCCCTCTGCTCAGGTGACATTGTGTTTCCTTGGAATCAAGATCAAAGCAAATTCTGACCTCGGGTGGTTCTTGTGTTGTGAATTATGGAAACAACTGCAGCTGCCTTGGAGACTTCCACATTGCCTGGAGTTTCAGCTATAAATTTAGCAGAATAGCAGGAACATGAGAATCAAGGAAGGGAGAGCACTTATGGGAAGAAGGGATTCTGTGAATTTGTAAATTGTCTAGAATGAACTAAAACATTTAATAACTCATGAAAGCCTATCCTAGAGCTAATTTTTCTAGGTTTTTCTTTATATAAAATAAAATGTATTATGCTGTTCTCCACAGGAGAAAGAAAGTGAGTTGTCTATTTTCTGTCTGTTCTTCCTGTTCTGTCTTTCATGCATAAACCAGTAAATAATTCTTTTGATGTTTGTTTTTGGTTGTCTAGAAATGTTCTTCCTACAATTTTCTGGAGTTGATAGTTGCTTCTCAAGTCCTAATCCTATACATTGTATGCTTCTACCTTAGAAAAATAAAGAAAGAACAGCCAACGAACGAAAAAATTAACAAACCCAACCCAAAACCAAAATAAACAAAAAAGTCCAACTCAACCACAAATCCCAAAACATTATTTCATTTGGAAATAATTTCTCTTCATAGTATTACTTAGGTGGTGAGCCACTGAGACAGAATGCCCAGAGGAAGTTGTGGATGCCCCATCCTTGGAGGTGTTGAAGGTTGGATGGGGCATGGAGTAACCTGGTCTAGAGGAAGGTGTGCTTGTCCATGGCAGTGGGGTTGGAGCAAGATGGTCTTTTAGGTCCCTTCCAACCTAAACTATGCTGTGATTATCTACAAGGATTTGGTATACATTTTTTTTTCAAACAAAAGCAAAAGTAATTGAAGGCAAAGGAAACTTTACCCATGACATCTGGTTGTGCTAGAATTTTGATTTTTTTATCAATGACAACCTTCCATTTTAAAATATGATAATATTTTGCATATTCTTTGGATGTCAACATTTGTCTTCCACAAAATATGACAAGTGTCTCCAGAACAGTATCTTCTCTGAAAGCTTCGTTTGTTGTCATAAATATTTTGTGTAAGTATGAAAGCCTATGCCTATAATATTGCTTATTTTTTATATTTATTTAGTTTTCTGTCTTTTAGTGTTAACTTTTATTCAGGACTTACTTTGACCATGTAATAAAAACCTGACCAGAACTGGATATTTTTTCTGCTCCTTCTTTTCATACACCTTAAGAATTTGGTTCCAGTTTCTCAGTCTTTGTGAAAAACAAAAAACAAACAAAACTTTGCACATTTTTGCATAATTTGTTCAATTTTAGAGGAATTATTCTTAATATTAATTAAGGTACAGTGTCCTCAAGGCTTTGAAGATTTGCTAGGGGCCTGGACTAAAAGGTTCATTTGTAGATTTCTTCGATTAATCAAGAGCAAAATATTTTGCAGGCAAATCTCTAAAGATATGTCGTTTGTTTCTAAAGCAAGATGTACACCATTGTCTTTTGTGCTCCTGAGCTCAAAGATTTAGTAACCCAGCTCAAACAAAACAAATAAAGAACCAGAAGAGAGGTAAGACAAGTTTTGCATTAGAATGTTCTTTGGAAATAGGTGGCTAATGTGTGGCCTCAAATTTAGCTGCTTTGGGATGCTGTCGCTGTCCAAGTGCTCCTGCTGACATTTGTCTGTAATATGTCTTTGACAGAATTAGGCTAATATTCAAATTCTTCTCCTGCCAGTACTAGTTCAAATTTTAAACAGTATAAAACCTAGCCATTCTTTAGCCCTAGGTGTTTGCTTCTCATTGCAACTCAAATAGTTGTAGCTTCTTAGAAAATCAAGACAAAATTTAATTATAAACCTGGAAATTTTTTTAACATATTTTTGAAAACAAACGAAAAAACAACACCAAAAGCAAGCCCCATGCCAAAAACTTCTGCCTTTTAATTGAATGATGTGCATTTGTGCTTCTGAAAGGTCACTTTTTGTGCAATTTTTTTCTAAAAATTTGGAAACTCCCACAAGTGTCTGGGATTCAAAGTTTTCTTTTAGGAGGGTGAAAAACTATATTGTCTGAGCATCCATACTATCAAATCTATTTCTTTTTATCTCTTCATATTAAGACTTTCTGTTCAGTCTGGAGGGATCAGACCCCCTTCCAGATTTATCTGCCATTGTGCAGCAGAGCTCTGTAGCAGTCGACCATGAGACTTAAAAAAAAGAGAATCTGGTGTGTATATATATATGTATAAAAACAATTTTCAGTGAAGATAAGCAAAGTTGCCAGGACTACAGAGACAATTAGAAATCTGAGATATAAGAAGTGCAACTCTGTCAAGGCTTACTGTGACCTGTCAAAATTGAAGTAATCAAGTTTTTAAATCTTTTTAGAATTTTGGTCAGCACTAAGATGTTTTCAAAGGACAACACAAATCCAGTTAACTCCTGACTATTGCTGTTTAGAGAAAGGTAACATAGAATTTTTACAAGCCCTGTGAACATTTTTTTAAGTGACCTCTGCCCTCCTCTCAATATATTGTGTCTATAACTGCAGGTAAATGTCTGTACAGTCTTTTGAAAATAACAAATCCAGCCATGTAATCTTGATATAACTGTTTCTTTTTCTTAAAATGCAGCATCTTTGGAAAGAAGTGCTTATTAGGCAGGGGAGCATAAGCTAAAAACATTTTAAGGCTATCTTGTAGGATGTTCTGTGCTCTTGGCCTTCTTCAGCCTTATCTCACTTTTAAAAGCTGAGGGTATTCAGTCAGTGCCTGGTAAAAAAAGGCACATTCTTACCTATTTTCTAGTCTTTATTTTTAATCAAATACATCAGAAATAGAACAAACAATCCATGATGTGTCAAAAAAATGCCCATTTGTTTATTTTTCAAATCATATTGCTCAAGAAATTTTGCATGAGTTAATTTGAAAAAAACTTGTATAAATTTTGACACTAAGATATAATTGCATAAAAGTAATCTAATTTTCATGCTAAGATTATTTCACATTTTAATTTGTCTGGGTCACAGTTACAGGTGGAAATCTGCTGCAGAATATTTCTTTTTTTTAATTATTATTCATTTTCATCGATTGCTTTGATTCTTCTGCCTGTAAAAATGTGACAGCCATATTTTTATCTGATTGTGGCTATAAAATCAAAGAAATTATACATCTCACTGAGCAATCCTAAGTAGCATGAGAAAGATGTTATGCTTAAAATAGTAATAATAATAATAATAATAATAATAATAATAATAGGCCTGGGTTTTTTTACCAGTAACTGATATGGGTTATGACTTTCTTCACTTCTGTAGTCTGAGTGATACCCATGAAATATTAATCAGTAGGTCTGAGTATTGATGAATTATAACCATCTTTCCCTTAGGATATTCATTTCTTCATGCTGTCTTTATGCTGACATGAATCAGTGTTTGTTTAGGAAAGAAAGGCACTACAGGAGCCAACACTTCTGGTTGTTGAGACACGCACATTCCAAATTAGTGTGTTCATTTTTCACAATCATGGCTATTAAATTTTGGAATATCTACAAAGAGATGCAGTGGATTCAGCACCTTTTCAGGTCTTTTCAAGCCTGGATACATTTCTAAAAGTTTCAGTATCAGGGACAGTAAAGTGGAAACATACTGGTCTGTGTAGTAGAAGAGTCTGCAGCAGGAGATTCAGGAATTCCTTCCAGCTTTTTTGGGGAGAAAATGTGTCCTGTGCTTTATCACTTGGAGTTTTCATTGCCCCATTTCATAGCCTAAATGGAATCATTGGTGAAATTCTGGCAATGCTCTAACGTTTCTGAAGCTGAAGTCACCTGGAATAACAATTGTTAAAGATTTGCTATATTACTACTTAAAATCCTACTGCTATTCCAAATTCACTTTTGCTCCTTACATCACCAGTTCAGGAGGAATTAGAAATTATCAAGGTAAATAAGTCTAAAATCTTGCTTACCTTGTAGTCACTAAAAGTTTAATAAATAGAATGACCAGAATTTAATTTCCTCCCAGAATTGTTATATATATTATTTATTTCTGAATAAATCAAGCCCAAACTTTGTTAGCGACAAAATATTTGAAGCATCAATATTTGATGTGAAACAGGATGTAGACTAATAACTTCTGGTCCTTTTTGAACAGCAATGCCCATAGGCCTCTTGATTATGTCTGGAAATTTCAATATCCATTGACACCTGAGGATCTGGTAATGTTGGCTGAAACTGAATGAAAACAAGGCCATTATAATATTATATGTATAACTACAGTAATGTATTTATTAAGTAAATGTAATTTTTATTAATATTCTTACATTTCCTAGATTTTTTTTGCTCTTTTGTTTTTTCTTTTTATAAAAGGTCTTACAGCATAATCTAAATTCAAGATATTCAGTATCAACTTCTTTCCCTTTTCAAGATTGTCATTACAATAATACATCACTTTTTGGAATTTCTTGGCTCTAGTCAGCCATTGCTTTTACTCCTTGGAATCTTAAAATAATCTACATGGAATTCTCAAAATCAGAATCTTTCTTGTATCTCTAACATAATTCCAAATCTTTAAAATCCTCCTAACCCATTTCTCCTCTTTTTCAGGCACCCTTTAGCTATCAAGTTATTTATAGCACATCTCCTGACAGAAGCTCAGAAGCAGTTGTCTGTCATAAACCACTGGGACACTCTCGAGAAGCCACAGAGATTGGACTGGTAATAACTCCTCTGTTTTGGTGTCAGCAAATTTGGCTCCAACTCTGAGCAGCCTGGCCAGGCTGTGATTGCTCCCACGGCTGGGCAGCCACCTCCTCCTGAGGGATGGGGACAGTGGCTGCACAAACACCTCCTCCTGAGGGATGGGGACAGTGGCTGCACAAACACCTCCTCCTGAGGGAGGGGGACAGTGGCTGCACAAACACCTCCTCCTGAGGGATGGGGACAGTGGGACAGCAGTGGTCACTTCACAGCACTGCACACAGAAGGAACAAGCCAGGCAGATGCCCTCAGACTGACACCTCCTTAAGAGAACCTGGCCCTCAGAAGCAAAAGGTACATTACAGTCAGTGCTACCCCGTGAATCACAGAATTCCTCTCTCCTGCTCTCTGTGAAACCAGAAAATAATGTTTTGCTCCGACTTTGGCTCAGCTCAGCCAAAGGATATTCTCATTTAAATCAGAGCAATAAAGTGCCAGTAACTGACTGGCAGAAATAATGAAATAAAATTCATTGCCTCTATTGAAAACATAGCAATAAAGAAAGCAAAGTTGATTTAAAAAATATTTAAAAAGAACAAAAAGGAAAGAAAATAAAAGAAAGGCACAATATTTTTCTCCAGCAATTTCAACAAGGCATTGAATTCCATTTTCTCAATCATTAGATAGTAAAAGCAAGGTAGAATTATAAACAAGAATTTATTATTAGTATAACTGAAATCTTAAAATCCTAACAGGTTACAGTTTCAAATTCAGCAGTATCTTTCCCTAGGAATTATAACTGGATGAGATAGAGCCTGTTTATAGATATATGAAAAGTAAATATTTCTTTCAACATGTGCATAATTTTCTATTTATTTTCATGATCATTTTTAATGGAAAGTTACTGTTACATTTTTTTGCTTGCCCACCTCAAGTGTTTCATAATGCTTTAGCTGACATTCTGTGTAAACCTGTTTATTATACAGCCCTTAGCTCTGTCACTGATACACATTGTGCAAGCTCACTGCGAAGTCAGTTAAAGAAAGGAAGCTGCCACACTCTATATTTACAATATACTTCACTTTTTCTTGTGTTGATGTTGTTAAGAAAAAAATTATTCCAAAACTTAAATCTATTATTGGTCAGACGAATTTCCAATATTGATAAATATCTATATTCCCCCGAAATGAGAATGGAGTGAAAAATGGTAGTAAAACTGTTTATAATAAACAAACCAAAAATTGTATGATATCTAGGTCTGTTTTCATATACTAATTTGGCCTCTGCTTGAGAAAATTTTAAAAAGTGCATGGCAATTCTTTAATTTTAGCAGATGTGATAAACACTGTTACTGAGCCTTAGGCTTGAAAACTCAAAATGTTATTTTTTTTCTCTTAAGATTACCTTTATGCATTTCTTAATTTCTTTTAGTCTCTCAGAAGAAGATACGTAATTGTAAGTAACTCTCTTTCTCTGATTCTGATTTGGAAAGGGAACACAAGGCTGCCTGTACCACAGTAAGATTTTCTCTCCTGATAAAGAATTTTAGAGTTCACCAGGTCAGTTTTATTTGCCAAGGAAGAATTGAGGTGCTGCAGGACAAATTACAAGAAAATTACAAGTTTAATTTATATGTGACAGAAAACTGATTTCCACAGAAATAATTTTCATACAGTGTAACCAATGTTTAAACACTACTGTATGAATTCTTTTTCAGTTTGTTTGGAAAGACTATAATGAAATACTCATTTCAGTAGAGCTGTACAAAGTCCAGTTTATATCCATTTTTCTTGTTGCCTTTAATGATTTTTTGACCTTGTGCAAACAGTTCTGAAGTTCAGGAACTTAGTGACTTAAAATAGTGCAATTTTGTAAAACTCAAGGTAAACCTTGAGTTTTAAAGAAAGTAAAAGACCTGAGAGTGTGAAATGGGGAAGCAACAGTCATCATATAGACAAATTTTGTTTGGGTTTGAAAAGGTCTGCTGAGTTTTAGCTTGTTTGTTTGTATGTTTGGATTTTTTTGGTAAATAGAGAAGCACCTTACTGGTGCCAGCTGAATGGGAAAGCATTTAAGCTTCAGCTCTTCTGACATTTGGAAAATTAATGGAAGTTTCAGCACATCATTTCTGCTGGTTTAGATGTGGTTGTTTGCATAGTCTAGATAAATTTCAGATGAGCTCCCAGATCTCTAACATCTATCAATATCTGTCAACAACCCAAATTTTCAGCACACTTCATTTCATTTATAAAGCTGTTCTGGAGCACCAGTGTTTGTTTGATCCATGTGTTTTCTGAGTGTTGTAATCTATGTTTTCATCACAAGGTTGAGCATTTTATTACATCAATGCTCAACAGAATAGAAAATGAGTGAAGTTGAAAAAGAAATGTCCTGCTGTATTACATTTGTCAAAAGAAATCTGTTTTAATGATGGAACTGAATCTATAGCCCTTGTTTTTTGTTTAGTTGACTCAATAGAGTTTTTATATGGAAGAGAGTTTTTACTGAAAAATGCTGATTGCAAAATCCCCACAAACCAAAATAATTTTCAGAGTGTGTTGGTGTTTTTGGGGTTTTGTTTTGGTTTTTTTCCAGGGGTTTTGTTTGGTGGTTTGGGTTTTGATTTTGTTTTTGTTTGGTTGATTTTGTTTAGTTTTTTGACAGTGATAAAAAGTTACTTTTGGAAATTGCCGTAGCTTCTTTGCCATGTATGCCAGCCTCATAAAACTGGTGAACATAATCCCCAGGTCTCTCCTAATCTGCAGCCCCAGAGAGGTAAATGGCCAGAGAGTGCTGAGCTCATACTTTAGGGTGTCCCTAAGCATTGGGATTTGAGCTACTCATATGGTGTGGCTTAAAATTAGGAAATCCAGACCTTAAAGGACTTTCACGTATTCTCATACAGAAATAAAAATTTGGAAGACCTACAAATAGCAAATTCTTTCAGGTCCATTCTGTTGCAAACCTCCTAGGGAATTCTGATGTTTGGTTGGATTTCTGTGGCAGCTGGAAAGCAAACTTTGAAATCATCTTCAGTAAAGAATGAACAGCCTGTCAACTCACAAAGGAGCACTGTTTAATGATGAAGCTTAAAAAAACAATCTTAACCAAACACTTCTGATTTATTGCCATCTGTAAACCAAAATCAGGGTTTTTTTTCTTTTTTAACCAATCAGGTTTTTCAAACTAGATATAGAGCACTGTATGGTCAGATGAAAACACAGATCTAGGAGAGGGAAACATTAAAGGCAGGAGGTATGTCCAGGAACAGCAGAGACTTTCCAAGGCAGTACAGACAGTATTTTAAGAGGTCAAAGATACAAACATAGGGAAATACAGATTTTAAGGAGAGAAACTATTTTTGAGCAGAGTAAGAAAGGATGAAGAAAAGAACAAAATAAATGAGAGTTATTTCAGAAGGAAGATAGGTAGATAACACTGAGAAAAAGTGCCTCTAGTATTTTCCTATGAGCTCTGCAATCCACGGGATATTATTATTAATGGAAATTCATTAAAAAATAATCAAATGGGACATGACTTATGGATTTTAAAAGCCAGGCCCCAATAGTTTAGTTGTCTTAAAATTTTGTGGAGAGTTCCTTTAAGACTTTGGACTCTCAGTATGAACTTTGGGAAATGTGATGAAGCTCCCACTATCATCTGTTGACATTCAAAACCAAAATATTCTGTGTCAATTTGGGATTTGACAGTGACAAACTAGAAAGCTTAGTTATCTTATGAAAAGCTAGATTTAACATTATTGATAATCTTTGTATTAATAATAGATAATATTACTGCAGAATAAACAAACAGGAACTGTCTCATCTGGAAAAGACAAAGCCCTTCAAATGTAAATATTAAATTTATTAGAAAAGGCCAGAAAAATATCCCAAATTACCTTATGACATTTTTTTGAGTGAGGGGTGTGTGAGTGTCCTTGTGCTTGTCTCATCTTCACTGTCACATGAAAGGAGGTTTTAAAGTGTCACACCAATGGACATGTGGACAATGTAATACAGTGAAAAATAATATGTTGTTTAATCAGTTGTGCACATTGAAGTTTCAAGACATAACAACTTTTAAAAAGAAAACAAAATAGTCTGGTGCTCCTGGCTGTTTTGTTACTTGATCCTGTTTTACTGTCTAAGGAAGTTCCTGGGATTTAGAGAATCCTAAGGTTTATTTCACCAAATGTCTTTGCTAAGTGGCGACTCATTTCCCAATGTATGCAACTTTCAGAAATTGCTGCAGGGCTATCACCTTTGATTTGGCACTCAAAGCCCTTAGCATTAAGGTAAAGGAAATAGTTTTCTAACTTTGCAACCTTTGGGGCAAGCAAATGTTTTCCAGGGTATATCTGAACAACATACCCACTGTTGTGAATCAGTTCTCCAATATTATTTGACATCTACTGTATTTGTTACATCAGCTCTTCGTTAGGAGAACAAGCAATCCACCTAAAAACAAGGAAACAAAGAGCAACTCTCAGAAATTAAAACTGGCAAAAATCATATCCTTCTCTGCTTAACTTGAAGTCTAATGAGCTGTGGGAATTGATGAGCATAAACAACACTACATGAGCAAGCTACTTGTGCTGCAGAACTGCCCGCTAAAATTTCAGAGGGGGAGAACATTTTGGAGCAAAAAACAGAGGCACACAGATGCATCGTCTTCATTTTATTTAATTTAATTAATTTGAAGTGCTATGTTAGCTAAAAGGGATGACCTATCTTGCTGAAGTACCTCGGAAAGTAGTTAATGCTAGGCAGAAAGACCAGGAAGCAGCTGTGTGTTTAATTTGAATGAACTAAAGTGGTTAAATAATGTGTTAAAGTGTTTGGGGGGTTTTATGTGTTGTCTCTCTTCTGATGTGAACAGTTGCAAGCACTCAAACTGGTCTGATACAAAGAAGGTAGAAACAAAAATATTATTGATTAATTTTAACTGACATAGGTAACTGCTAAATTTTGTATAGCAGGTAAGCATGAAGGTGTCTATTGCTTTGTCCAGTATGAGAATAACCCTGCCTTTCCCCTTCTCAAACATTAATATCCAGTGTTCTGGCCTCCATAAGACAAGCAAAATGTTTCAATGGTATCATCACTGGCTCAGCTATACTGGGCAGAGCATGTTGTGTTAACATTGCCCACTGCAGAGTTAAAGGCTCGCAGCATCCCTCCGGCAGGTGGAGGGGCTTTGCCAACACTGGGGGAAAGGATAAAACTGGACAGTGAGTCTGAATGGATTTCTATTTTATTTTAGGCATACTGAAGAGGGTTAACTGCATATAGCAGACACACCTTTCAAGAGAAATCTTTTGGAAAAGACTACTCCAATCTCACCTGCAGTGACTTTTCAGTGTAGCAATCCTGTTGCTGTTGGCAAGAGAGTTGTATCAGTATTAGCAATTTTGGGAGCTTTGCAAAGATGACATTTTCAACATGCAAAGTTAAGGGGCAGAGGTCAGAAAGCAACCAGCAGAAACAGAAAGCTGCTTTGACTACCAGTGATGGTATTTACAGAGCAGGAGAACCTGCATGGTAACTTGGTTATACAAGCTGACATATACCTGAGCTTTAAATGGCCTTTATTTCAGATTATGGAATGGAAGAGCACAGGGTTGATGATTCATATAATGAATAAATTCTAGATGTACCAAATGTTGCTTCCCTGACATAGGTGCAGGATAAAATTAGTTGGTACTCTAAATTCAGCTAGTAATGGAAAACACAATATTAAATAACCAGCAACTGGCTGGCAGACAATAAAGAGGTGAAAAACCTGAATGATTAATGACAGATGAGCTGTCCTGTAGATTGCTGAGTTTATTTTCAAAGTAGGCTTAAAGAAGTTTGAAGAGACATGGTAGAAACTGACTTGTCATTTTCTACTTCTTCCCTGTGGAGAGGAACTTTTCAATCTGGCACTTTTACAAACTCTCATGTAAAAATCTTTCAAAGCTGCAGTCCTGCGACATTCTTAACTTTTTGACATTGATAAAAGGAAACACTTTCTTAATTATTTATCCATATGTCAGAAATATGCAGAAAAGTAGAGAATCATCATTTCCCGTAGAGACTGTTTTATTCCAGTGATCAAAAAAAAAAAGATAAATAAGAATTTTTCCATCTCCTGGCACTGCAGCTAGTATATAGACAAAGAGAGCACCTACTATGCCGTTACAATAGTTTTCATGCATTAGATCTCAGGCATCAGTGACAGGATGCTGCTGCCTCCTTGACCAGGGACATTGGGAAAAGGCATTTTTCTTTCATAATGTTTCCCACTTCTCTTTCTTCTCTTATAATATCAGATATTAGCTGGATATTCAAAAATCCAGCTTAATTTCATGATGGGTTATATCATTGAAAACTTAAGATAAATGTGTTAAAAAGGACAAATGTGATTTTTTCCAAGTGCTACTGTTCAGCCTCTGATGCTCTGAGCATAAAACTTCTTTTGAGACTCTCCCCTTTCTCTCTCTGCCTTCTTTTTCTCATTCTTGCAAGCACACAATATGTTCTTCTCTAGCTAATCTACTTAAAGTGTTATCGAATTTATTCCACTTACTGTAGCTGTTTCTGCCTATTATTTGTAACATCAGACACATATGACCCGTTTTCAATATATGGAAGTCATCTTTATTAAATTTAAATAAGTCCTTAACAATCCCTTTTGGATTTTTCTCCCCTTCAAGCTTTTATGAAAAGAAAATGAACAGAAAGATATTGCCATCACACCGCTCACAGAAAGCTTAAGCTGCAGAGCTGGGTGCAGGCTAAGGTGGGTTTTCCAGGTGGCTGAATGCATTCATCAGGGCCCCAGGGACATCATCAGTCCTTGTAACATCTCCCCCTGCCCCTCCTAGGGACAGAGCTGCATGTGCTGCCCCTGCCCTAAGCCGTTCCAGCTGAGTAAACAGCAGAACTCTGTGATGAGCTGGTTGAGGGAACGCTGTGAGAAGACCTGGGGGCTGCTGCCCCATCCCTCTCCTCCAGAACAATGTTTAGTTCACCCCTGAGAGATGTGGAGGATTTTTTGTGCCTGGCTGTGTATCTTGCACCTTACACTGAACCACAAAACAATAGAATGGCTTTGTTGGAAGAAACATTAAGGATCATCTGGTTCCAACCCAGTTGCCATAGACAGATGCACCTTCACTAGACCAGGTTGCTCAAAGAAGGCTCAGGGTGACCTCAACACTCTCTTCAACTGCCTGACAGGAGGTTGTAGCCGAGTGGAGGGCAGCCTCTCCTCCCAAGCAGCCAGCAACAGGATGAGAGTTAGTCTCAAGCTGCACCAGGAGAGATTTAGGTTGGACATTGGGAGGAATTTCTTCGCAGAACGTGTGATTAGACATTGCAATGGACTGCACAAAGAGATGGTGGAATCACTGGAATCACTACCTTTAGAGGGGTTTAAGAAAAGACTGGGTACTCAATACCGTGGTCTGCTTGACAGGGTAGTGCTTGGTCACAGGCTGGACTGGATGATCTCAAAGGTCTTTCCAACCTAATTGATTCTGTGATTCTGTGAAAGCTTTCTCCATGTCCTGTCTCTTTCTGTAGAGGGCCCACATTTTCCCAACCTTTCTTTTATCACCAACATACCTATGGAAGTTTTTTGTGGTACCCTTGACAACCTTGGCCTGATTTAATTCTGTGTTGTCCAGACATAGAAGCCATTCCACCATGTCTTTGTGATGTCAATAAGATCACAGCCCTGTAGGCACACACATTTCCAACTCCTCCAATTCTCCTTGCTATGTACATTTGCATAGAGGCATTTAAGTTGGATCCCAGTGAAGCCAATTTACTGTCTGGAGTGACTGGAATTCGTTTGTTGTGCACTTCAGATGATCTCCTGCTGACCTGCCATCCCTCTCCAGGCTCTGGGCATCTCTTGCTAGCCCTGGCACCAAATCAGGAGGAGAGGGATGCATTGAGGTTCCCCTCCCTCACCGACTGACCCTGGGACCATCTGGAGGCTGAACCACACCCAAGGGTATCTGCCTGCCCCTGGCCTCAGCATTCTGCTCCAGAGAGGCATTTCTGTGTGGCTGTCCCTGGCAGCAACAACCCTCAAGGCTGAGGCCAGGAATGATGGCAAATGAATGCCTACAGTGATGGTAGATGTGTAGAATTCCCTTTGGTAGGCAAAGTCCTTAGGGACTAGTTGTGAAACATCTCTGTCTCTGTTCTTGATGGCAGGACATCTGGGCCTAGGTCTTGAATATCAGTAGAAGGCTTGGGTTTGTTCTTTTGATTTTTTTATTATTTTTTTTTCCCTACACAAGCTGTATGAGGCTCTGAAACAGAAATATTTGATGTTCACATTAAGATAAATAATAGTGCATATCGTCATGCATAAATGTTATACTGAACCTGGGTAATTGCTATTCTTTACTTATCTAGTGGTAATAGAAGGGCAATTTCTTTTCACATTCAGTGATAAGGGGGAGCTGTCTAGATAGAGTGGCAAAAATAAGTAGGATGGGATTTACTTTTACTAGAGGCTACTTACGAGAGGCTGACTATGGCTCCTTTTTTTTTCTTCTCACATCTGTTTTTGCAATGTAATGGAGAACTACTGAAATGAAAGGGACACTGCTTCAAGGCCATTGTAAGAAGAGTAAACTTGATACTAACTTTGGATGTATGTTGCACACATTCTAACTGGCAGGGAATAACAAGCACTCAGAGCAGTCTCAGTCAACAATTCACTTGACAACACAAACCACATGTTTGCCTTGCTTCTGTGTAGTATTCTTATTGATTTTCCAATTTGGATTAGAATAGCTAGGCGTGGTGAGACACACCTTGAACTCCTATGAGCACTTGAATTGGCTACTGTTTGAAGTAACCTCTAATAGCTGACACCACCTGGTGGTTTAAAGATCTAACCTCTGCACTTCTAGCTTTCTATGAAAATGCCACGGATTATTTATTTTAAGAGACTGAAGGAATGCATATTCAGCCTTGGTTTTTGAAAAATATCCAGCTCTGAAGACCAGTAATGAGCTAAACCTCTATTTAAGGTCAATTTTTAAAGTTTTCCAAAGCCTTTAATGACAGACCCATCCTCATATGAAATGTTTTCAGTGTTTTGTGGTTAATTAGCTTTAAATTGGATTCATGTAATCTTCTGGCAAAAAAAAACCCAAAAACTCTCAAAAATCATTATAGCTCTTTGTGTCTAAAGAACTGTTAAAGAGTAATATCTCTGTGAATGAAGGAAAATATTCTGAAGTACCCTTAATTATGTACACCACAAAAATATCACCATTATTGTTATCAAAGCTCAGTGAACACAAGTTTATCAAAGGCTTGAATACCTCTTGCAAAGCTCAGCAAAGCTGCTTTTGAAATATTCTTGACAAAAGTTTTCTGGAGATAAAAAAATATCTCTGTCTAAAACTATCTGTTTTGCACCTGTTTTGAATTCTGATTTTACTTATTCATTTGCTTGTTTGTTGCAGAGGATTTTTTGTTTTTTTCTGAATAAATCTTAAAAAGAAGGTGCATTAAAATTTTTCATTTATAGGATCAACCTAGAGCTACAGAAGTGAGGGTCTAACCCTAAACTTGCTATGTCCCTATTATTTCTCACAAAGCATTTTTTTAATTTCAAATCATTATCTCAGGAGTAGAAAGTTCTTTAGCTTACTGATGCTTGGTAATATGTGGCAATGAGCTTGTTCAGGTAGCTTTAAAAAACAAATTTCACCTTTTAATCTTAAGCTAATTAACACATATGAAACACCTCCTCCAGATAGAACCTTGATGAAGATAGAGGTCACGAAACCTTTCTAGTTTGCTTGTGATAAAACTGAAAGATATCACATTCAGTTTGGCTTTATTCCCCAGAATTACATTTTGACATTGACTAATATATATGTTGGTGCAAATGTATTTTGCACACACTTGTTCAGATACATTTATTTCTGAAATGGAGAAACAGGAGAGTAACCTGCAGTCCACCTGCTCAGGTTATGCTTTGATACTTATAATCACAGTTCTGCAACAGCTCGAAATGATGAATGTCAAAAATGTCATTAAAAAACTACCAAGCCTTAGTTTAAATATCGTGGGAAATAAGTTGAATTTAATTACTACACATTTCATTTGAAGTATGTATTGTTAAATTTTTATTAGTTTTAGAAGTCAGAGATACAACAGCAACTCATAAACATATAAATACAATTAAAGTATCTGACAGAAGTATCAGATGTATACAACTTATAAGATGATCAGTACAACCTGACTGAATAGAAAAACATCACAAAATTTAAGTTAGTTTTGCACAGGAAATCAATATGGTACCAGGATATTAAACAATATTATTTTTTATTTTGTGTATAAGATGCAGGCAAGTCATTTAATGAAAAAGTTCCAAAAGGGGAAGTGGAGAGAGAGGGGGGACACTTTAGTTTTTTCCAAGCTATTGTCTTGGACTTCTACAACTAGTTTTTCTAAATTGTGGATGTTAGATTCTCTTCACTTGGTTATAGCCGTGTGTTTGTCAGTGATAAATTGGGAACATAAACTCTGTAAATTTCAGTGAATAAAGTTTGTTATCTCCATCAGATAAGCATTATATTCAGTGAACTAAATCCACTGATATTAAAACCCAAATTTAATGATTTACATTAGAGATTAATTTTCCTTATAATTTCAAAAACTGTTAAACTGGATGAAGTTTTAATAGGAAGCTCTTTTCCTACAAAACATGTAATGTGTTTTTGTGGTGGGTTGACCTTCTGTGGCTGTCACATGCCACCAATCCACTCTATTACATTCCCCTCAGCAGGGCAGGGGAGAAGAAAATGAGATGAAAATGAACCCACAGGTCAAGATAAAGGCAATTTAATAAAGAAAACAAAAGGCTGCACATGAAAGCAAAGGGGGAAAACAAAGATTTATTCTCAACTTCCCATCAGCAGGCAATGTCCAGTGACTTCATGGGAGGCAGAGCCTCAGTACATGAAACTGCTGCTGTGCAAGACAAATATCTTAATAACAAATGCTCCCTCTCCTCATCCTTGCTCTCAGTTTTATTGCTGAGCATGTTATATGGCATGGACTATTACTTTGCTCAGTTTGGAGGAACTGTTCTGGCTATGTCCCCTCCCAGCCTCTGGTCCACCCCCAGTCTCCCAGCCTTTGGAATTGAGGTGGGGTGGATGGCAGAAGTTGGAGAGACAGCAAAGAGATGCTGTGTGAGCACTGCTCAGCAGAACCCCAAACACAGTGCAGCCAATACCTTTCATTTCATACCACAGGTTTTATGAAACATTATACACTCCCTTAAGATTGTGATCTGTGTGATTTAAACTAGGAGGATCAATAGAAATCAGGTGGCATACCTGGAGACTGGCTCTGTGAACAGTGATCTTTTTGTAGGCATTAAAAAAATCATTGGACATTCCAAAACAAATTTAAGAGTTCAACAGGGAACGAATGGATTCAAGAAACCAATAGCAATCAATATAGTCTGCAATAAGGAATGCTCAAAACTAGTATTTTCCTCTTTTCACCTGAAAGCAATTGTATAAAAAACCTAGGCTAGCAGGAGAGGCAGAGCTAATGACTTGCAGGACCCTAATTTGACAGCTCTCCCTTTCTGTATGTATCTCAGTTGATCTTTTAAAATAGAAAGATGGTGAAGGAAATTTTTCTTGGTATTCAATTTAGTATTTTAGTGAGGGCATTTCAATGAATTTGCAATTAACAATATGTGTCAATGATTGGTTACAGCGCCTAGTTTTAATATATTTTTCTCTTATTGAAGGTTCTGATGTGCTTTCCTCAGTTTTGGGGTTTGTTTTATTAGATTTATTTATTTAGAAAGCCTTAGCCATTTATCATTTTTATTCTATTTATATACTGTAAAAATTTATCTAGAGATAGATGAGTTCTCTATTTCTGTTTAGTGCTTGTATTTTCAAACAGTACTTCAAGACTTTGAAGTTAAACTGTCACCACTTCCTTGATCTTCTCATGAGAAAACTTTACCTAAAATTAATCTGAGCTTTTCAGTCTTGTGAATTCTGGAGCTCACAACTGTTTTCTCTGCATTTTCTATGCTTTCCATGTTTAAATATGTGATTCATGTAAATTATTCATTCTGAGAATCTTCATAGAGGAATCTGTGAAAATCTTGGGTTAAGCTACTATCAAACCCTTTTGCATAGCAAGCAAGAGGTTGTGGAAATATTGACACAGATGGATAGATTTTTATAAATTGCATTTTCAGTCCATTAAAAATAAAAATCTGATGGGAAGAAAGCTCTTCCTAAGAATGAATTCTTTCAAAATGTGGAAGTAAAAAAAGAAAACCAACAACAACAAAAAACCCAACAAAAAACCAACCAAAAAAACCCCCAAAACAAACCCACAAAACCCTCCACAAACAAACAACCAAGGTTTTTTCATTAAATGTGACTTTTCTGCAAATCATATAACATGTTAAGGCAAATAATGAAAATTAAATAAAGAGAAACAGTTCAAATATAGTGAGGACTCCCTAACCAGACATAATGGAATTAATATTTCCTGTATGGCTCAGCAGAGGCTATCTTTTGACCTTTACAAGACAGCAAAACACTTATCTATTCTTTAAAGTACTTTTTTGAAGAAGCAGCTCATGTTTTGATGGTGAAAGGACTGTTAGTTCAGTTTTTTTTTCCCCTTTCTCTACTGGAACAGAAGACAAAAGTATCAATTTTGTGCTTTTATGTATATTGTACATTTTTTGAACATAAGATGGTAGAAATAGATCTCAGAGCTCCCTTGGATACGTATTTTACTTTGACACCAATCTAATTCACAGAATCAAATGTTTAAACTGCCACTGTTGCATTCATCTACTGTCTGCATTTATAATGGTGCAAAGGACATATAAAAGGTTGTTATTCAGCTTTTGTTCTACATAACTTACGTATTCACATTTAATAATGTTACAAAAGTGAAAAAACCCATGAAAATAAACAATAGGAAGAAAATATGAAGAAGATATTTAGATAATACTTACTTTATTCCTCTAATCTAGAGTCAAAATGTTGGATCACCCTTATGAGGCACCAGATTTTCTAATTAAATTAAATGTTTGCACTTTTTTAATAGAGAATTTTAGAAAAAGAGTGAGAAAGCTATAGGAATATAAAGATAATTCAGAAAAACCTTCTCAGAATCACCACTTTCATCCCTAGAGTAAACAAGAGGAAAAAATTGCCAAGTTACCCTTGCCCAATACAAATCATTCTGAGAAAGATGTTCTAGGGAAGGAGAAAAAACAACCTCATCTGTTTAAAATAAATAAAAAATTAGTGTTATCTATTACTGGGGGCTATGAAATGAGTAACCAGCCCTAAAATTTGTGGCAGAGCATTTTGCTTAATAATGCCATCTCTTGTGTTGCATTGAGACAGATGCAAGGAGCACAAGTCACACCAACAACTTCAGGCAAAAAGTTTATCTTTAATACTACTTAACTTCTTTCATTCAGTTTATAGCTGTTTACATAGTTTTAAAGCACAACAAGCTAAATTCAGCCAATCATCATGCACCACTAGGTGAACACACAATGGTCATGCAGCATTTTCTCTTACCTCTAATTCAGGTGTGCCTCTTTCCCACAGTCCTTCTGTAGCCAAACAGGCCTGAGCCATGACTTTACTAAGGCAACAAGGCCTTCATTTTATAATGTTTTACCTATATGCAACATGTCTGCATGCATTTATTTAAAAACAGCCCTTTTGTGATACAGCATTAAAATAACACTAGGTAGATATAATTTAAGAAATAACATTGAAGTTGGCGTTGACTCAGTCAACCTCGGTTAATGCATGTGTCAATCAGATAATTTGTTTGCCAAGCCACTGATTGCTAAAAGGAAGACAGACACAGAGGAAGGAAGGAAGGAAGGAAGGAAGGAAGGAAGGAAGGAAGGAAGGAAGGAAGGGGGGAAGGAAAGAAGGACGAAAGAA
>VZTN01015026.1:1142-15802 GCA_013400515.1 Erpornis zantholeuca | reverse complement strand
GAAGGATGGAAGGAAGGAAAGAAGGAAGGAAGGAAGGAAGGAAGGAAGGAAGGAAGGAAAGAAGGGTTTCTTTAAACATTCTGAGAAAAACATTACGACTATTTCACATTTAATTGGGCAATTCATTCCTTAAACAGACAGGGACCTCCTGCTGTCTGTTTGAAAGCAGGTAATTTACTACTTTAAATATTCACAATGTCCATAGACAAAATTACAAATATTTCACTAAAATTCAGAGATTTAGAAAATATTTGAGTTCAGCAAAAGAGCTTGAAGGATAAAGTCTCAACAGATAACCTGCAAAACACTATTTATCATTATATGTATTTACACTTTAGTTTTCTCTTGCATGTCAGATCTTAGGGCTTATGAACACAGGAGAACATTCAAAGCCCAAATGAAGGATATTTCTTTCAGTCTGCACTAAATATTCAACCTCCACTGAAGGCACATCAACTTAACCAACATATTTGAATTTTTTTGTGGCTGAACTAGGCTCTGAAAGGCAGAATAAAGCTTAAAAAAATTAGATAAAATATGACCACAAGTATGTGGTCCACACACCACATTCATGAAGGCCTGGAACTGGTGCCTCTTTGGCTTTGTAAAAGTAGGAATTAGTTAATATCTTAATTTTTTTAATTCATACACACTTTTTACTGCTGAGAAGTTTCCCCACCTTTACGCTTATCCAAGGGTTATGTCTTGAAAACAACAAAACAACTCTCTGGGTCACGAAGATGTGCCAATCAGAAGGACAGAGTCACTGACTCACTTGGCTCTGTGCTCGTCTGAGGCATCCCTGATCCTTAGCAAGCCAGGTAAGTGCTGGCATAATCTGACTTCTTCCCTTCATAAAGGAAAGCATAAAAAAAAGTGGGGACTTATCTCAAGAAGGACATGCAAAAGACACCTGTAAAAAGACAATGTAAAAAGGGGATAGAGACATTAATAAATGTATGATGGATCAGTGAATGGAATTTTTTTTTGCCAGAAATTTTACGGATAATATTTCCACAGCAGATAAAGTGTCAAATAGCTTTACCCCATTTTCCCCCTGATATATTAATGCAGTGTTTGGTATGGGTTTTTTTCCTGAAAAAAGGGCAATTCACAGTTGTTAAAGAAAAAAAGATTGTTATACTCACAAGCTTCCTGGAGAATCCAGGAAGTTTTATTTAGAAATTTTTCTTAATGAAATTAAGTAGAATTCTCTAAGAGACAGAATATAAGTTTAGAAATTTTTGTTTCAGAATAAAAAATTATAATTATTGGTAAATGTAATTTATTGATTGAGATTATATATCATAAGAAGCCCAAACCAGAGTCTTGGAATCGCTATGAAATTCAGACCTTAAAGAATTACTCTTAACTTATCCAGAGTTCAAAAATCTGAACTAAACCTTGTGGTTCTTTTAATAAGAGAAGAGTGTTTCATCTATGTTATTTTGGGTACTTTATTTTCTTTCTTGTGTGTGGGGCTTTTTTTTTTCCCGAACAATGATGATAAGATAATTTTTTCATACTTCTGGTGATTCTAAAATTATTGTAATAATTTGACTTGTCTCCTCCAATAACATCTGTAAGGCCTAAATATACAGTCAGGTTTTTCAGCAGCAGTAATAAAGTATAGAAGATGCATTTAGTATACACTAAAAAAAAAAAAAATAGATTTGTATTCACACAGAATGATTACTTGGGAAGATAAATGACATCAAACATCCCTCCCTTTCTCCTTCTTTCCCTGCCTTTACATACTGGGCATGATGTCCTGAGGTGTGGTATATCCCTCTGGTCAGTTGGGGTCACCTGTACCAGCTGTGTCTCCTCCCAACCTCCCGTGCACCCCAAACTCCCTCATCACCACTGTGGCTGTACAAGAAGCAGAAAAGGCCTTGGCTCTGTGTGAGCCCTGCTCAGCAATAACAAAAACATCTCTGTATTATCAACCCTGCACAAATCCAAAACACAGCCCCATACCAGTCACTGTGAAGGAAATTAACTCTGTCTCAGCTGAAACCAGCACGAGCTGTTACACTGCCTCTGCTCTGAAGATCCCCAGAATTCTCATGCACGTGAACAGAGGTGTCAAGGTCAAAATTTGTCCTTTAAATAGATGCAGACATGGCAGTGTGCTTGCTGATAACAGAAGGTAGGCTTTTCATGATAATCGTGTTTGAAGTCTCAGTTTCCTACTTTGAAAATTATTTTTCTATCTGAATTTCCCTCAACTAAGAGATTTAAAGGGATAGTATGATAAAAGGTTGTTTTCTAATTTATTTTTAATGTAAAACTTAATATGAAAAAAGTTAATCACCACAAGTATAAATTACTAGTTTGAAATAATCATAACAAACAAAGCAACAACAGAAAGAAATGTTGGCAAGGTGCTTAGTAAATATTCTGCCATTTTCAAGGAAGTGAACAGGCTGTGGCTATTCCAGTGTGTCCAGCTTAGAACACATTGGGCTAGAACAGGAAATGGTCCTGCATGTTCTTCCATCTAACAAAACTGGAAGACTGGGATGTCCACCTGTTTTTTAAAATTAGTCTCACATGACAGAAGATGGAAGGGGTTTTATTCTTCGTTGGCAGTTTGGAGTATCTCACAGAAATACAAGAGAAGTCATTTAAAGAAGACATTGATTCCTAGAAAAGTTAATAATATATATAATTAAGGAAATGGCAAATAGGGGATAATTTTTCAGCTACGATATTTCCATAGATACTATCTGTACATGAAAAAGAGTTTCCTGACAGGTTTTAAAAGTCACTTGTCAGAAGATTAACTTTTGCTCAGCTATGAAGTGCTCAGGCAGTTGAACTAGATGATAGTTGTCATATAGTTGGAATATAGATATGTATATAATATAGAAATATCTATATGATTTGCTTCAATTCAGTTTGGTGTGATTGTGTCCCATACTGTATCTTACCCTGTTATAGGTACTATTATTTATACGGATTCTGATTTTTCAAGGAATGATATAATTTACAGTGATTACCTTTTTGCCACTTTTGGTTTTCTTTAGCTTCTGTGGAAACTGTCCCATTCTTCATTTAACCATATGAAGATGTCTTCTTGCACAAAGACCTCCTCTGTTCTGACACAGCAGAATTGAATAATTTGCTTTTTTTTCAACACAGCTATATATATCAGAAGGAGAATGTTAGAGATAGAAACCAATCTACATAATATTTCGTTCCAAAATCTTTTTCAGATGACCCTCACAAATTTCAACCAGTGAGGTTTCCATTGATTCACTGAAAGACAATACTACAGCCTGTTAAAGTCACCACAAGAAATAAAGGATTTTATATGCTTTGTAGATTACCCTCCAAAATTGTATGCGTGCGTACCTAAATCAAAAGATGGTCTTCTCTAATGATAATCAGATGGTTTTTTTAGCTTTTTTTATCAGAAGCCAAAATAGAGATATTAACTTTAACCACCAATTAATATGCTAACCATTTGTCAGGAAGACCTAATGACCTAATCATTGGACCATAATTCTTTAATTTATCACCTAATTCCCTGCAGCTGTTGAGTGCAGGCGTGCAGTCTGCTAGCAAGGCACACACAGACTGCTGCCCGAGGCCAGCTCTGCCCAGCAGGGGAAGGGGCCAGGCACCACAGAGCTCACAGGCAGAGGACACAGTCCTCCAGACATTTCTCCAGCACTTTTGAGATTTTCTGCATGTATGTAGTAGAAGAATCCTTATTTCCTTATGTTTACACAGTGATTTGCAATGTTAGGATTTAAAAGCGTTTCAAGTGTTTTTGAGGAATGCCCATAAGGAGACAATGAATGCCTGCGTTTTACAGACTCAGAGTCAAAACAAAACCCAAGTGTCCTCTGTCCTCTCTGAATCAAAATTATGTTCCAGATTATATTTCCTAAGCTCCAGTACCTCTTTCTGGTCTATTTTAGAGTTTATTCTGATGAGGTTTGTGGTTCAAGGACAGAAAATTGGTGTTCCTGTTAATTTTACTGAAGGGATCTATAAAACCTAACAGGTTGTGGGCATTACTGGACTGACAAAACATTGACTGCAGATACTGGACATTTCAGTGATGTCTAAGTTATTAGGAAATTTAAATTTACACCATCAAAAATAAAATTAAAACAAATGAGGGGTTTTTATGATTATTGTTTTGCAGTTAAAAAAATCAACAAATGAAAGAAATGTCTATCAGGAGTTATTAAACACAAAGTTGAAGGCAGTGTTTGACACAAGATATTAAATTCTGAGTTGTTGGAAGTCTTACAGTATAAATTTCTCAGTTCTGCTACATTTTTTTTTTCCTATGTGTTCAGAACTGTGTATTTTCAGAAACAAGATACTAGGCTGAGGGGATTGTGAATAGCTGTTCCTTACATTCATTGGCAGGATAAATTGGTTTTAAAGAGAAAATTTTAAGCATATCTAAAATGAAGCCTTCCCCACCATTAGTTATGCAATTCATGCAATAAATGAAAGAAACTGCTTAGTTTGAATCTACAGAAGAATTTAAATAAACATTTTTTTAATTAATTCAGAGTGAGATTTAATCAGCATATTGGATTAAAAAAAATTCCTCGTCAAACACACAAACAGAAAAAAAAGAAGAAAGAGAAAATAGAGTGTATTCTGTCCTTATCATTCCCACTTTTTAAAATAGTATGTATGCTAAATTGCAGAGCTGTCATCTTATGGTGTACTCAGGAATCATATTTTACAAGTGAGAACATTGCAGAAGAGACTCAACTTCCTTCCATTCGATGGTGGTGGTAAGAGATGATGGAGTGTGTTTATATTCTTTCCCTCTACATTCAACCTTCCATCTTTTACAAATGTGAGCTTCCCAGAGGGCACACAGTTCTTGCAGACCTGCTATGATATTCCACATAGCACTATAGCACTAATTCTCTAAATATTGTGTGAAGCACTTACCAAGATTCAGAAGCGAATAATATAGGAGAGGTTATGGGATAGGAGTAGAAGGGTAGAGATTCTTGGGTACCTCTGAATGCTAGTAATTACATGAACAGCCTGTGGCACTGATAGAGTTTATGAAATCCTGAACACTGCTGTAACTTAAGCTGTAGTTTTTTTCTTCATTCCCAGCAAACTATTTGCCTATTGTCAATATGGCATTCTGTTTCTTCACAAGTTTCTCCAAATGTCCTTTATAATTTGTGTGCATTGTCTTACAGAACTCTAGGTACTATTCACTTTTTGAATTAGAAAACTACAGAGATTCAATTGGCAAACCAAGGCCACATGAAATAAAAAAAAACTCAGTTATGTCTTCTATGTTCAAGTAATGTTCAGACATCATTACAGAACAGGTCATGTCATCTATATATTGGATAAATGGGTATCAAAAAGTATGAATTCAAAGAATTTAAACTGAGCAAAACAGCTTATCACTTTCACTCTATCATCTGTACAGATGTGAGAACCCTTAAATAAAAACAGGAAATGCCACCTGAATTTACCACTGGTGATGATGCTTTACAAATCAATCTCCACTGTTCAACTGCATAAGATTTAGCAAGCCCAAACTTCTTTTCTTGATTAAGTCAAGCTCTCCTGCCAAAGTAATTTGCACTGTATTGAAATTTTACTTTTTTAATGTGCCTTCTAAGATTTATTCTATGTTTATTATGACTGCAAACCTTATGTCATTGTGATTATCTTTTGCTATACTATAAGCATATGGTTTCATAAGGAGATAGAAGTTTTTGTATTTTCCCTTTGATTTTATGATTTGATGATTTGTGTTTCAAAAACCCTTCTAGACTACCTTATTCCTTTCCTCTAACCATTCTGCTTTTCAAAATGCACACTATAATCTATACTTTCCCCATTTAAAAATGTAAAAACATAATTTTAATTCCTGTAAACAAAATTGAATTTACACTTTGAAATGTAAACATCACAACATCTTTCAACAAATGTTGGTTAAGAACGGCTGAATAGTGTATTTCTGAACACCATTTCTTTTCTCTAGTCAAGTACTTAAAAGTAAAAAGCTGAAAAATAATAGTTTGAAAATATTTGTCAAGTATTTGGTTAACTTATTCCTGGAAGAATTTAATGTTTAACTACTGTTATTTTTCTCTTCTTCTTTCTTCTTTGATTCCAAACAGGCATGGAACATGGGATTTGTCTTGTCTAGTTTCAAATTGCTTGAAGATTGTCTCAATCCAAGCTAGTTTTGTAAGCTCTCGTTATTGAGAATTAGACACTGTAGGCAGATCATTTGTCTAAGATGTCTCAGATGCTCATCTTCAACGAGATGAATCACTCCCTAAAGGTGTTTATTCTCCCCATTGACGAAAAAGGAAGACTAGATGACTAGTTTAGACAACAACTTTTAGTTGTCTGATGTTTACTGAGACAGATCCAACACAAAGTGCCCTGAAGCATTCTGGTTTATAAGGCACTGGAGTATTACTTCTCAGAATACCAGATTTCCAACAAAAATAGTATACATTTCCTGAAACAGAACAATGTCCCCCTGCATTCCTTCAAAACTTATATTTAGAATTAAAGAAAAAAAACAAATGACAAAATTACTATTAATAGCTTGGCACAAAAGTAGAATTTTGCACAAGAGTTTAGATTCAGTATTCTTAAGACATATTGTAGAGAAATAAGTTATGTAAATAGAATACATGCAAATATTATAAAAATACTGTCCTATATTACAAGAATACTGTCATCTTTTCTTGATGATAGTCCCCTTTTGGCTCAGGGTTATGATAAAACTGAATAGATCAAAACTGCCTTACTGATTTATTATTTGCCACCAACTCACACTTAATCTTAGCTTTCAGTCACCTACAAACAACCTCGTTGTATACAGCTTTTAAAGTCCACACCTTGTCTTTCTTGTGAAAGTTCTGGGATATAACATAAATCCATAGAAGTAACCATTAACCAAAATTAATTATTTTTTGTCAGTGTTACAAGGTTTAAATATTTCTCCTGTAAGGTTTTATAACTGAGATAATATCCTCACAGACAATATTGGACTGCTCATACGGTGCTGGCATGAGGCAATTTCAGGAAAGCTTAAGAGGGTTTCTTAAGGCAGAAGACACACTTCAGGATGTGTGCAGGAAATGCTGGAGACTCACAGAGCTGTTGCAAAGGGCTGCTGAACTTGAACTTCAAGCATTGTTAAAACAAAAAACCAAAGCAAAATCAAGCAAACAAGTAGAAATACTACAGAAAAAGGTCAAAAGAAACCAAACCAAACCAACCTCCAACCTCTTGAGTGGTTGTTTTTATTTTAACAGGATTCATAACAGCCTATGTTTACATTAGTGCAAATTTTCAAGTATCAACCACCACATTCTATCAAGAATAAACTAAACCATGAGCACTGGCTTCTTTGACAGAATTATTTCATTATTCCAGATTCCAGGTCAAATCAGCTTTATCTGATGGCCCAGTAACAGAGATCGATACACCATTATTAGTATTTTTAGATATTGATGTAAAATCATGACCTTAAATTTATCTTCCTGTGGTGTAGAAGACTAGTCCACATCAATGTTTGTCATTTGACCCATAGCAGTGTTAAACTTTGTTCCATTTGCAGAAATACTATGAATGAGCTAAGGAAAATAACTGTCCCCCAGAGCAGAGCAGGTGATTGTGGCCTGCAGGGAGGGTTCCTGAAACGAGGAGCTGCTACAGAGGCACTGCCAGGGCCTGACAGGACAGCAGCCATCCCTGCTCCCATAAGAGTGGTTCCCTGGGGAACCTGGTGTGGCAGGTTTCATGGAAGAGGGATGGGGGAGGATGCCTCTCTGAAGGAAGGTGGGACCTTGCTCTGCCTTGCTGCAGAGGCTCAAAGCATACACAGCTCAGCAACTGGGCACTCCTCCTACCTGACCCTCAAGGCAGAAGGGTGGGCACCTGACACAACTGTTAGAAGAACTGGCTACACTATCCATTCTTTTTGAGAAGTCATGGAGTCCAGAGATGTTCTCACTGACTGGAGAAGGGGAAATATAACCCCCATTTTAAAAAGAGAAATAAGGAAGACCTGGAGAAGGATATAGGCCAATCAACCTCATCTCAATGCCTGTGAAAATCATGGAGCAGATGGCCCTGGAAACCATGCCAAGGCACAAGGCAAACAAGGCCATTTGTGGCAGTCACCAAGGTTTCACTAAGGGCAAATCACACCTGACAAATCTGGTGTTTTATGACAAGGTTACCATAAGAGTGAATGAGGGAAGAACGATTGGCATCATCTACCTGGATTTGTGAAGAGTGTTTGACACTGTCCCACATGACATCCTTGCCTCTAACCTGGAGTGACGTGGATTTGGTAGATGGACCACTCAGTAGGTAAGGTTGGAAGGTTGTACTGGAAGGTGGCACTCAGGTGTCCAAGTGGAGATGAGTGACAAGTGGCATTCCTCAGGGATCAGCATTGGGACCAGCGCTGTTTAGCATCTTTGTCACTGACGTGGACAGTGGGACTGACTGCATTCCCAGCAAGTTTGCTGACACCAAGCTGTGTGGTGTGGTTGACATGCTTGAAGGAAGAAATGCCATCCTGAGAGACCAAGATAGGCTTGAGAACTGGGGCCACGTGGACCTTTGGAAGTAGTTAGAAGTTTTAGGACTTTTTAACTCTAGGTAGTACTCTTGTGTCCTTTTTTACATTGGTATTTCTGTTCTCTGCTCTGATAGGACTGAAATGATATGTTTTGTTTTCATCAATTCGTCACCTTTCTCTGAAAAGAAAATAAGACAAAATAACCTAAATGAAGGAATGATGAGCTGAAAGCCTTATATGAACTATTGAAATGTTTAATATTCACCAATTATTATCTAGGTTATTGATTTTGCTGCTAGCAAAAAGGCATAGCACTTTGATGTAATGATGGGAAACTTGATGCATGCAGTATTAGAAGATTAAAAATAGTGTTCTTGTACATGAACTGTACTCTTATTGCATATTTCAATTAATTGAAGGGTAGTAATGGTACTCAGAATAGCTCATTTGTTAACAAGCTACTAAATAAATTATCAACTCTGAAGACCGGTGTAATGTCTCAATAAAGCATATTGTTCTTTGATTTGGTTAATTATATAAAATCAAATTTGCAATCCAAGTCTCTGGAGGCATTCTTATTTTTTTAAATACACAAGGATAGAGGTTCCTATTATATTTTCCTCAGAACCTTGCAAACAGCAGTTTATCAGGACTGACCTTTAAGTCATATGATGAAATATATTGCACAGATTGTCATTTCAAAAGCAATATGAACAGGTAATATTCTCTGTTATGCAACTATAAAACAAAAACCAGGTCAGTATCTGCTCAAATGCTTTAATAATTACATTTGAAGCACTTGTTTAAGTTTAAAAATACATATCAGTACAACATACCAAATCAAATTGTACAAGTTCTGTCTTCACCCAGAGCAATGAGGTGACTCATCTATAGGCCTATGGATGAAAAATATGAAAATTCATCATAACCCACAAAGACTATAAATAACAGTCCAGAAGGTCACCTTTTAAGCACTATTTTTCTATTTCTATCCTCTACAGGAAAATAACTTGAACATTATTGAATACAATTCTGACAGCTCATTTTTGATATACCAGGGGAAAAAACATTCTGCAACTGAAACAAATAGATTTATTTTAGGCCTGTCACACTATATTTGGGGTGTGGCCAAACTACACCCCAACTATGTTTCAACTACATGAAACCAACATCCTGATCAATGTTTACCTGCTGTCATCAGGTAGAATATATCTCATTTTTGCACATGGAGATGGTTGGTTTTAAGCACTGAGTGAGTACATGGATATAACAGTACGTATATGTACATAACATCACACTCATGTGTGTGTGATGCCACACAATATATACCTAAGACACTGTGATGGTGCATGCTCTTATGTAGACTTGTAGAGTACTTAAAAGTCTATTTGGACAGTCCTTAGGTGAATAAGTTCCAATTCTGTTATTGCAGAATTGTAATAAAAGTCTGTGCACCAGAAAATGCTCTGCTTAAGATCCACCTCAGCCTTTCTGAGTGAACCTTAGTTGCACACTGGAGAGATCCTCTCCATTGTGGTGGAAAGTGGAGAAAGTTTCACTTCCTTTGCATGAAGCTGCCTGAGGAGTCTTTAATTAGTTCCCATGATGAAGCATACAGATGCACTGGCTGGATATGCAAACTTGAAAAGCACAAATGTAGCTGATTGGTATTTAAAACTGAGTCACAGGAGAAGGGAAAGGTGGTCATGCTTCATGCTGTGCTTTTCTAGGGTTTCTAGCAATCAGTCCAGTCTGTCACTCCTGTTCATTTACCATGTCCAGCCTCACTGATTAACAAATTGCTGAAATCCTAAAATTGTGGGCTGGGACTCCTCCCTTCAGGGGAACTTAAAACCGCTTGAACTCTCTTCCCAGTTACAGTGGAACACCTTCAGGAACAACCTAAAACTAGTTTCAATACATACATTTCAGTCTTTCTCTTGATCAAACTCAGCTAGTCAGACTCAGCTCTTTTTCCCAAGAAGGAAACTCTAAATAAGCATGAGTGAAGTACAAATTCAGACTAAGGTGTCCCAGATAACTGTATAAAGAGGAATTTCTATGGAGTATTATCCAGGAATAACAGAGGAGAAAAAAAAACTGAATAAAACTACTGCCTATGGAACTGAATTTTATTTTTTTTCAAGATGCCTATGATGCAGATTCTCACTGTAATTGCAGAAACTTCAATCATTTTTGCATTCAGTCAATCAACACCCCTGTGAGGTAAGGGACTATTGCTATCCTAAGTTGATAGACAAGGAAATTGAAGCTCAGAGAGGACAAATGTTTTGTTCAAGCTTACATAATGCTGTCAGAGAAGCTCTGATCTTGGGTTTGGCTTTTTACTATCTTCTAAATTTTCCTGATAAAGAAAAAGTCACTGGTGAAACATTAGATATTCTGAAAAGTGAAAGTCAAAGCATTTTTCCTAATTATTCATTTTTCCCTATAGTGAGGGGCACGGGTCAACCTCAGTTATGATAATACTGGTATCCCTACATCTTCCAAAACAGTGTCTTTTTCTCCCAGAACCTGGCTGCTGCTTATCAAACTGACTTTTTTCCGCTTACTAGTGGAACTCTATGAAGTTTACTCAGAAGTTTATATGTATATTTATTGTTGAAGGACGATAATCTTCAAAGTGAGAGAAATCACATTGTTTCAGTACTTGGAAAAAGGGAGATGGTCCTCTCATAGCCCTTGTCATTTCTGATAGGGGATAACACAAAGTATAACATGCTGAAAGAGAGGATTGCACTATTGGCCTTTGTATCTCCTGCTGTCATCCTAAATTCCTCTGCGACTACCACAGACATGATGTTTTGTATGGCTGACAATAAGGAACAGAAATATTCTGGATATTGGTAGTCAGATATGGAGACTTTAATTTTGTTACATTAATAATTTCAGATAAAATTCATAGGGATTAAAATGCATTATTACTTGTAGACTGCTCTTTTATAATGAAATCGGTGTCTATCAATTTCTTAATAGAAAAATATTAATGTCATTTGGAAAAAAAGTTATTACAATTGGCATTAAATAGCCCTTTTTCATTAAATCTTTTCAAAGCTGGAATCACCATGGTGGAAAGACATGACAAACACATTTGTTCCTGAAGACAGAAAAAGTGGAGGTGTTTTAACATGCCCTTAGGATACCTGGAAGTGGTAATGCACATTTACCAGAATGAAAGGAAAATAAAAATAATACAAAGATCCACCATGCCATCTCAAACCTTGCTTTTCATAGACAGAGACTCAATTCTCTTCTTTTTAAGCATAATCAATTTCTTGTTAATAGCATGTAAATACAGTAAATACAGCTGCTAATGTGTTATTCTCCAGTCATTTGTTGCATCTAATTAGCAAGAGAAATGTAAAAGGTTAATTTTCTAATTGCATACTCGTTCTAGGTAAATTATGCATGTTATCACATCCATTGACACTTTATAATGGGCACATTTTATTGCAAAGTGATTTTCTATGAAACTGTGTATCTTCATATGTTTTATTTTTAGTAAGCAAGAGGATGGAAGGAAGGAAAAAAGAATATCCGTCCTATCAAAATTTCTTTCTTCAAAATACTCTGTCTGGAGAGCTTGCTGACAGGATATTAAAGCATTCCAAAAAAATCTCTTCTCCCTTTCTTCTTACAGCTCATTTGTAATTTCCATAAAACTGTAATAAATTGAAGAGGAAGAATGAGACTGAGCTAAAAGACACAGTAATGCTGGATGCCTCTCTGTATAAGTTTTGAAAAGCAGCAAAGCCTGAGATGCATATTAAACAAGAATTTCCTGGGGATACAAAAGCATGTCATGCATGACAGAGCTGCCTGAACTCACCAACTATAAGATCTTTTAATTGCCAACCAGGTGCTGACCACACCTAATCTGAAAGCTGTCTGTCAGGCTCCTTGTGCTTTCTAAAAATGTGGTCACTGCACTAAGATCAGTTGTCCCCAAAAGATGAAAAAATATTGTTTACTTAGGTTATCTACTATAACTTTCAATTACTATCTCCAATAGTAATTAATATAATTAGTAGTAAGATATATAAGATAGTAATAGAATTACTATCTTCAATTACTATTCCTTAATGGTGGAACAGAAAAGGTGATCACTAATCATTTAAGATGTCAGCCTTGTTTCAGTCTAAAACCACGGGGGTTACATTTGATAAATTTGTAATTTATTAAAGATAATAAACGGTGGGAAATACAAACCTAAAAAGGGAGAAAGATAAAAAATTATGAGGAACTTTCTCTTTGTATTTTTCCCTATCCCAGAAGTATATGTTAAAAGATTAGTGCAAGGAAATGTTATGCTTTCATATATTGAGTCAAATTAGATAACAATTATATATATAAAAATATGAACGTATAGTTATATCTTTTGTGAAAAAATAATTTTCAAGCCAAAATTGTTTCAATAAAAATGTTCACCTATCTCTGATGAACACGTTAGCACAAAGTAGAAATATTTAATGATCATAGGATTCAAAGCTGTGTTGTTCTAAAAACTTGCTAAACAAAATTCAGAGGACTGAAAGTAATATAAAACTTTAAACTGGCAGATTAGACAGAGGAAAAAAGCTGGAAAAGAACTTTGAATTAGTGGAGATCATAATCTCGTTTCATTCCCACTGACAATAATCCATTTTTCATGTGGCACTGGCACAGTAGCAGTTCTGTTCTCCTTCCCAGCCTATAATATAAAGAGAGTTTATAGTCCTTTGCTGCTTTGTAACCTTTGTATCTCTTCAAACTTTATCACTATAAACTGTGTCTGGTGTAGGCTGTGTACTACATCTAGTCCTATGAAACTAAAGCAGAATAAACAAAGAATTTAGTGTGTCTGAAGTGTAGCTACTATTAATGGATACAGAGAGCTCTACTGAAATTTTATTGGTATATTTGAGTTATACCAATAAAATATTTGGCCCTTTCATACTTTTAACATCAAGCTAAATCTCTGCTCTTTCTCTCCTTTCCTTTTTCACCTGCATAAAGGAATTCTGAAGAGCAAGGACTGAAGTTTCATTCATTTTGTTTCTCCCATGTCAATTTACCATAACTTTAATACAGGAACAAAACTATTTCTTTCCAACTTTTGGTGTTTTATCTTGTGAAAGTCAGCCAGTATCCTTCTCTCTGCCTTCTGGTGCATAATACTCAGAATAACTAACCCGTGGAGAAAAGGTAACAATTGTAAGCTGGTAATGACTGATGGCAGTGAAAGGATAGGACAGATCTCTTTAAGCTATAGTAGATCAGCAGCTCAGGTGAGAAAGAAGCCAAAGCAGTTTTTTGTTTTGAATTGAGGTTACATAGAATGCAAGTGTCAAAGCCTACATGGGGCTTAATAATAACAACTCTTCAGAGCCTGTTTAAAGGGTTACAGAATGCTTCTACTCTATGACACTTATCGGTTGTCTAATTAATCCCAGTTAGGATGAGTAGTTTTTCATAAGTTTGGGTCTGATCCAGCCTTTCATTACATGAGAGTTCTCCTGCGAGTCTAACGTATTTTGGATCAAGGTAGGACAGAAGCAAGCAGAGGTCAAACTGCAGCTGCAAGGTAAGAGGTGGCCACCAGAGCACCATCCAGGCTCCAGCACATACACCTGGAGCTTTACAAGACATCCAGATGTGGAGGCAAAGAACAGTATGGACTGCTGATGTGTCATGAGGTTGAGACAGAACAAACACACCAATTGCCTTCAGCTCCAAAATGGTACAAAAAGACATATCCCCTACCTGTGCATAGTCACCAAACCTAAAGTACAGAAGAGATGTGAGCACAAAAAAGCTGGCATCTTTTGCCCTTTCTGTCATTTCAATAGATCCTGGATCCCAAATGTGAACACTGGCATCATTCTGCCTGGCTGTGGCTGGAAAGACTGAAGCCCCCTGCCATGGCACCTGGCAGCAGAACAGACTTCTTGGATATCACACACACTTCTGGTGTTTATGAGTATGAAACAGTGAGGGAGAGTGCAAGTAAGGGAAACCTGGTTTACTTCAGTTTTAATTTTAAATAAAATCCCTGTCATCTCCCTTAAGGTCTTGCCTTGATATTCACTGT
>VZTN01015017.1:560-41500 GCA_013400515.1 Erpornis zantholeuca | reverse complement strand
GAGCGGTGACGCGCGCCGGGCCCGCACTGCCGCTCCCGGGTTTGGGAAGTCTAGAGGAAGAATTGGTCCAGAATAAACAATTCCCCGGGCCGGGTCGTGCCGCCAGGTTGTGCCTCAGTATGACCAGGCCGGCGGGCTGGCGCATGGGAGGCGATGCTGGGTTTGGGCACCTTTAAGGGCGAGGCAGCCTCTCCTCCAGCAGACGCTGTTCGCACCCCAGCTCGCGCGAGTCTGGGCTGCGCTCAGGTGCTCCCGGGATAACGCGTCAGGCTTGTGTTGGTCACTGCATCACGGGTTGGATTGTAGCTGCTGCTCCTCCACAGTAGTTCAGGGGTGTCGGATCAAGGTGTTCACATGACAGGCAGCACGTCTGAGGGCTGCAACTCCAGTGAAAGTACTGTTTTTCTTAGTTACATTGGTTTTGTTCACCTTGTGGCCACAAAACTTTGGTTCTATATGAGAGATACAAAATATCTTATTAGGCTGCATTGTTTTTGTGAACAGCCTTTTGAAAGCCCTTTCTTTAGTATGTGTTTTGCTTTCAGTGAGCAGAATGGTTCCGGGTCGTGCTGTGGAATATGAGGCACTGGGCTACAGGGCATTTGCTGGAGTCACCCAAAGCCCTGCCCACACCACAGTACTTCTGCCTCTGTAGCTGGAGTGTGAGTGCCCTCGCTCTGGGTACCATGCTGGGCAGGTGTGTTTGTTGGAATCATATCTTTTTGGATCAGTTCTCTGCTTTTGAGAAGGAAATACTGATGTTCTGATCAAATCCAAACATTCATTTTAAATTAGACTAAAATCACAATGGGATTTTTTTTCTTCCTTTTTAATATCATTGGTATATAAGAGGCCAGTGTTACTAATTTATGTCAATCCACCTTGTCTTCTCTTTTCCCTCCACAAAAACTATTCTGCAGGTTGGGAAAACTGGCAGACTTTTTTTTTTTTTTAGCATACTACAGTGTAAATTTCATTCACTTTTTACTTTGGAGACTTGTAAAATCAGCATGTCCTTTGGAGTTAGAATATCAGTTACATCAGATTTAAGAGTTCACACTGTTTCATTAAATCATGTTAATAAATTGAGATTCATCTCTTTTATGAAGTAGAATCTACTCATTTTTTCTTGTAATCTTGCTTGGATCTGGCACCTTTTGTTTTCATTTAGGCACTATTTTGTTTTAATGTTTTTGCTATGACCCAGAGTGGGAGTGTTTGATTGCCAGTCTTTGTAAATGTAATTGAGAGGTGCACATTAAAGAAGTTGATTTCCAAGAGGATATCCTTATTTATACTAAATGCAGGAAATTACCTGCCTGCTGTCTTAAACAGACTGATATATCTATTTTTCACTGCCTTGTCAGCTTACTGATATCTTGAGATGCCACAATAATGAGTGATTACTCTCTGTCTGCGGACAGGCATTTAAACTGCATCATGATCCTAGCCTAACAGTTGTAATTTGGTATGTTTTTATTGAAATGCATGTGGCATACATGAATGTGCCTAGAATTTCTCTCTGCAGTTTTTCCAGGTTTAATTTTCCAGTTGCCATTCTGTAGTAAGTTCGCTACAGACAGTGTTGGGCTCGCACTGTTAGAGGAGCTCTGCCCAAGTGCTATGTCTGCGTGGATCAACCTTAAGTAGAACTTGAGGCCAAGCAATACTGCTGTTTTGCTGTAATTTACTCTCAAGTACGTTTTCTTTCTGAGCTCAGTGTTTTAATGAGGTAAATGAGAATGGTAGAAGGAAAACAGCAGTAGTCTTCCAGTGTTGCAGGTCTAATTTGAGTATGATCAGATTTCTTTGATAACGCCAAACTTCTGTAAATAATGTAAAGTGGTTGTTTTAAAGATTTCATTACATGTGGGAAAATTAGAGAAATGTCAGAAAATGTTTTCAATTACAGAGGAATTTGTTTGGGTAAGGCAGATAAAGGGAAAGTATGTGTTAAATGGCTGTGAAACAAAGAGTTTACACTGTTCAGTGTGTCTGCAGGAGCCAAGCACAAGTTGCCAGAGGGATGAGCAGACTGTTGCAAGTTACAGGTTTTTTACAGTGAGACTTTTAGACTGTAGATGCTGCCTCCACGCAAAGGTAGTAAAAAGTCTCTTTCTCTGCTCACTTCGAACAGGAACAGAAATATATGCAGCAAGGGAACACTACCATCATTAATTTTTGATGTAATATTTGCGGATTACTTAATTCTTTTGGCTGCTTCTGCTGATATTCAGTGCAATGTTTCTGTCATTGTGAGGTTTATCACTAGTACAGTTGTAACAGGAACTAGGAACACTCCAGGACTGAAGCGCTGTCAAAGGAAAAGAATTTCATCATTTGCATAATTGACAGCAAAAGTTGCTCGGGGTTGCATTGTTGGGGTTCTAGACATTAAAATGTTGCTTCTTTTAATTTTTTTTTGTAAGAGGGAGAAGAGGTTGCCAAGTGTTCTGTTGCCCAGATCTCTTCATAAGTAGACCTAGTAATAACTCATTTGTTTGAAGCAATTCTCCTCCTAGGTTTCCTTTAACATAAGGTGTGTGGCTGATTGGACCTACTGGCTGACTCTGTATTGCTCAGTATGCGTTTGTTTCTGCTCTTCAAAACAGAATGAAGGAAAAATCTAAATAATTCTCTTGTTCAACAGAGAAACTGCTATGGTTTTCCCAGGCTGATGTAATGACGGGACAGTTTCTTCCTAAAAGAATAGATGATGTCACAACATCCCCATGGCTGGAGTGGCTGGAAAATGGCCATGTGGAAAAGGTCCTGGGGGGACTGCTGGTTGACAGCAGCTGAACACAAGCCAGTGTGCCCAGATGGCCAAGAAGGGCAGTGGCATGCTGGCCTGGATCAGGAATAGTGTGGCCAGCAGGGCCAGGACAATGACTGTCCCACTGTACTGAGCACTGGTGAGGTCACCCCTCAAGTGCTGTGTCCAGTTCTGGGCCCCTCAGTTCAGGAAGGACACTGAGGTGCTGGAGTGTGTCCAGAGAAGCTCTGGAGCGCAACTCCTATGAGGAGCAGCTGAGGGAGCTGGGGGTGTTTAGCCTGGAGAAGAGGAGCTCAGGGGAGACCTCATCACTTTACAACTCACTTTACACAGAGGAGGGTGTAGTGAATTTACTCTTCTGTCAATTAACAAGCAACAGAACAAGAGGAAAGAGCCTCAAGTTGCACCAGGAGAGATTTAGAGACTGGATTTTAGGAAAACTTTCTTCATCATAAGGATGGCCAGGTACTGGAATAGGCTGCCCAGCGAAGTGGTTTAATCAGCATCCCTGAAAGCATTCAAAACACATGTAGATGAGGCCTTTGGCTTAGGTTTAACAGTGAACTTGACAGTGCTGGGTTAGTGGTTGGATTTTATGATCATAGAGGTCTTTTCCAATCTAAATTGTTGTAAGTTTCTATGTAAGAATTCTTATCTGTGAGACATTTGTATGCTACCATGTTATGTGATGTTCTCCCTAAAAGATACTGAGCAGCAGTGCCCAAACTGTAGATTACTCACTCATGTTTGAGTGCTTATGTTTGTTTTAATAGTGATACAAATGTGTTGCACGAAGTGATGACTTACTTTTTAAGGGAGGTTCACAATTTTAAAGCTTGAGTTAAATTCTCTGTGCTAAAATAAAAGGTTATGCTACATAGATAGAATCTGTTTTCTTACCAAAAACTTATAAAACTTTTTCTCTTGAAAACTGGGTGTTTCATCAAGAAATTCAATTCAGTTATACACTGTAATGCATTAAAATAGCTGACAGAAATGAAATAGATTCTGTTGGATCTAACAGGAATTGCTTATACATGATACATAATGAAATTTTATTTCCAGTTATGGAGTGCGTGGAAGAACTACAAAAAAGCATTTCAATATTTCTTTGCTAATAAAGTAGAATACTGGGAAGTGCTTCTTATGTGGACAAAAAAGAAAGCCTTGGAAGTTGTGTATTTAATGCTTGAAGCTAAGCTTCTGAATGTTTTAAAATGAATATAAGGTAGCTGACTTTAAGAAGTGGTCAGAGCCTTCCTCTGCCTCTGAAAAATCCTGGTTTCAGTGCCTAATTCCATTTGCAGTTGCATTGCTCTCTTGGGACTTTGATTTGTGACCAGTGTGCTCCTGAGCAGGCTTCTTAAAACGTGTAATGTACAATATGTTCTGTGTAGGCATAGAATGATTGTGTTGGGAACAGTGTTCAGCAAGGAAAAACTGCATGTATTTTCCAGTTAAGTCTTTTCAGTACTGCAAATTAAAATTGGTGTGTTGACCTTGAATCCTTTTTCCTGTTTAATTCTTGACAGTGAATTAAAAGTGAAATCAGTGTGTGATCTATGTACTCAGCAGCCCTACTGTCATCTTGGTGAGAAACTGAAACCCTGCAGCACTGTGGGAGGCCCTTTTCTTCCCTCTCATACTCAGCATTCTTGATAGAGGTTTTCTTCATGTGCTCTTAAAAAGCTCTGGCATTGCATTTCCACAACTTCCTTGCATTTTCCATGCCACTGTTTGTTGTTAGAAAGTCATGGCATTTACCCATAGGGGTCTGTAACTTGTATGTCTGAAATAACAGCTCGCTTTGAGAGAATCTTTGAGAGGTATCTTGCCTGCAGTGGCACCTATTGTAAATGATACTACTTGATTATTTCTCAGCAATGTTTGAGTTACAAAGGCAAGTTACTACTTGGGGCACACAGCAAAGCTGCATGAAACCAGATTGCTCAGGAGGCACAGAGCTTATGTACATATGCATGGAACCTTTATTATTTCCATCCTTAATAGTGGTAGAATAATTCATGTCCTTGTATTTTCTAAGGTCCCTGGTTATCCTTTGTTGCTGTATCTCCTGGAAATGAATCATGGCCCCAGAGCTTGGAGCAGAGAGCTGTATGGTGCATTTGGCACCATGTGGTACTGATGAATTGGGCAGGTAGTGACTGAAAGTAAGATGGTGTGACAAAAACTGTATGGGGTCAGTGTGGTTGTTGTGCAGGGCTGGGTGTATTGCTTCTTTAAGGAGGAGACTTTTCATGTGGCATGGACTCAGAATTTCTGGTTGGCATTTCTGGGACTGCCAGGTATAAACAAACCATGCTGTCAGTGAAGTTAGGCCAGGGAAATAGGAAACTTTTTGTGACAACCTGTGCATGGCAGCATGACAAAATGGGATGGCAGAAGAGATGCAGGTACTTGCTTCTGAGGTGCTTGTATGATTGATGCAACTATAAGGACTTGATTTCTTTTAGATACAGCTTCCTGGTACTTTTTACACACCCACTTAGAAACAAACCATGCAGAGATACTCAGGATTGTGATGGGTTCAGGGCAAGGAGTTCAACATCTGAAGATACTTTATGCAAACTAATCGTGTAGAGCTTGGAACCTCTCTCAGTCCCTTCACCAGTTTGGGGCAGAACAGAGACTAAATTATTTATACATCCTGGGTGTCAGTCAGCTTGACATTAATGGGTGCTGAACATATGAAATTCTCATTTATTGTATGTACGGCATCTTATTTCCGTAAGTTGCTCTATTGAATACTGGCTAATCTTGGCCCACGGTGTTCAGGATATAATCTCCTGGAGGTTACTGGGGGGGATATTGTGTGAGGATGCAGCGGGTTTGTTGTGGTTTTGGTATGGTTTGGTTTTTTATTTCAAAGAAGTTAATTTAGAAATGGAGGAAAATCTCTGAATGAGATGAAGACTGGCCTTTCATAATTTCAAGGCCATGACATACATCCAGTCCCAAAAATAGGATGTGTTACCAGAATAAATGTACCACTTTGCTGGATTTACTGATTTTTAATGCTGAGGTTTAACTAGCACATCTTGAAAACTGTTTTCCTAGTAAGTTCTGAAACCATCTGCTGATTTAATTTTGGTATAAAGCCTGTATGTCGGGTTCATTAAAAACACAAAATGTAAGTTCCTCTATGACCTCTGCAATAGGTGGTGGAATAAGAGAGAGAGAGGGTATTAGAGTATTTTCACGTCCCTTCTCTAAACTGAGGGAAGAACAACAGCCTAAGCTCAGGCTACATTCACTACTCAAAAAAACCACCTGAGAGGATGTTTTGAATGACTTGATTACAAGAGAAATGGCAAGCCTGAGAACACCATTATGGATCATGTCCATAGGAAAGCAGAGTTTTTAAATTCCCTTTTCATTAAACTCTTTAACCTCTCTTTGGCAGGGAGGTTTCAAGTATTCAACACAGTAAATGCTTTCTACATTTGGGAAGAGTAATTCATATAGTCAATTTTAGCCTCTCTGTGGCTTTTCTCCTAAGCTAAAATTTCTGTGTGGAGGCTGTTCTCAGGTAGTCCTACTTTACTGAAAGTTTTAATATCTGCAGTTAAATGAGCACTAGAAACAGTCCACAAATGCGAAAGCCACATCTACCATGTGTGCCTGGAAGCTTCTGTGCGGTTGGAGTCAGGGGGTCTGTTCCATGTACCTTAGGTTGTACTTTACCTTATTACCTGGTACACAGTTTGGCATCTAATCTGTGGTTGCTCTCGGTGAGAGGCATCTTGAACAGACAGATTAAGTAACATGGAGGCTGTAGTTTGGATCTAGTTAGAGGGACTGCAGAATATTTGGTAATTGGGAGATGTGGTTCCATACACTTAATACTTGGCCAGGAGGGAGAATATATGTACCCCAGCTGTAGGAAGTTATTTCCAAGGAGCATCCAGGCATCTCAAAAAGACTTTTACAGACACACTGAAAGTTCTAGTTAGAAATTATAAATGTGGACTTTGGGGATGTTATTGTTGCCTGAGTGATTCCTATTACTCTGGGATATCGTTGGTTTCCTCCTTTTTTGCTGCTTTACAAATCTTGGACAAATGTGTCTGTGATGTGACTCTGGAATTACTAATTCCAGATTTAGGTTATGTGACTAATGTTTTCAGGTTTGGGCATCTGTTACAGAATGTAACAAGTAATCTGAGATTTTTCCAAGCTCTAATTTTGCGAACATGTTGGGCAGAGATAAATAAAATTTAAGAGGAACAGTTTTAGTAGTAATCAAGCACTTTTTAAATTCCGTATTAGAATATTTTGTTCTAGATAAGTCATATTGAGAAAACTCAATTCCTGCAGAATCAGGCCAGTATTGAACAATCGAATACATTCGTACCACTTCTGTCAGGTGGAATAACATGCAATGTAAGAAACCACACTGTAAAGGGTAATGCTTTTTAGATCTTTTTGGAAGGTGATTGTAGTACATAAGAGAAAAAGCCACAGGGTAGGATGAATCAGCTTCCACACAGAAAAAGACAGTCTTTGCTAAAAAGCTGTAGGAAAAATCTGACAGCCATATTGGAGTTACTTTTTGTTGTCAGCAGTGCAAGCAGTAGTGAAAAAACAGGATTGGCAAAATGTCTCTCAGTTACTCCATATGGAATTAAAAGCATACTTTTAGCTTCTGGGAGCAGTGTGTATCCAAAACTTAGGCCCTGTCTTAGTGGAGTGGTTGAATTATTTGAGCTGCCACGGCTGCAAAATTGCATGTCTCTTTCTTTGCAACTTGAAGTTATGTTAATGAAATCACTGCTTGTACAGGTGCCCGCTCTGTGTCTCAAGAATGTCACCAGGTGATGTTTAATCATGAGATAACAACCTGTGCTTAGAGATGTGGCTTTCCTATTCCTTTAGTAAGCATAAGATAAAAAGCAAGATCCAATATCTGTGGACTACTGTGGAAAGATAGTACTTTTTAACCAACCTTGTCAGAATTCATTAACCTTGTCCTTTCAGCATAATCTCCTTTCTTGAAACAAATACTTGCAATTCATCTGCTGCAGCTGCTAAGCAGTGCTTTTCCCAGGGAGTGGCTACTGCTATGTCATTCCTCAATTTATAAATTACTAATACCTTTGAAATACTTTTTTTTTAAAAGGGAGGGATTTTTTTGTTCTAGATTATATGATTAAAGGTTATATTTGAATATTTTAAAATCATACATACAAACATTAATAGCTTTTAAAACTGCAGTTGGCACATTAGAAATACAATTCTAATCTGTGAATCAGCATTGGAACACTTTTACTAAATTCTTGTTTAACTTTGTTAGGTACAAGAAAACTCACCAGGGCATAGAGCTGGATTGGAGCCATTCTTTGATTTTATTGTGTCCATTAATGGTTCAAGATTGGTAAGTGTGTTGCTATTTTATAACTTTTAATATAAACAATGTGTTGAGAATCTGATATTTATTGGTAAACTGATGGGCTTGTTTTATTTAAATGCATATAAAATATTTCTCCATAGTTTAAAATGAGCAAGGCAGACTGCATCAGAAATTGATTTCCTTCACTCTGTAGTAACAGTTCTGTCTAGTTTAGCTGGAGATAAGGATGCAGACAGACATGCTCTTTGCAGACATCTGCACCAAGACAGGATTGCCTCCTGATCCACCTCTCCTAGTTCTGTCTGCTTCCATGAGAACTCACAAACTTCATTCAGTCAAAACAGACTGAGTGAAAAAGCTGCTGTCAGAGCTGTTAGCTGGGCAGGAGGCTTGGGAGGAGCTTTCAAGCAGAACTGTAGTCAGACAACAGACCATCATAGCAGTGGAAAAAAAAAACAGCTGTGGGGAAGCTCTTCCACCAGTATGCCTGGATTCAAGAAAGTCACTGAAAAGCTGCAAGGTGCATCTTATTACAGATTCAATTGAAGTGTTTTCATTTTTGGAAAGTATGACCTGTTACTGTGAAATCCCAGGGTTTTGCCAGAGTTGTATTCTAGAGTCGTGAAGGGACTGGAAACTTGTTACAAAGCAGCTGTTAATACATGTTCTGGTAATGCACAGTGTATGTAGCACCTCTGAAATACAAGTGTTGCTGTAGAACAGAATGCTTGCTCTGTTAAACACTAATCCAAGCTCTTGCTTAAACATTTGCAGAATAAAGACAATGACACTCTCAAGGACCTGTTGAAAGCAAATGTTGAAAAACCTGTAAAAATGCTTGTGTACAGCAGCAAAACACTGGAACTGAGAGAAACATCAGTAACCCCCAGCAACATGTGGGGTGGGCAGGGCCTGCTGGGAGTGAGCATTCGCTTCTGCAGTTTTGATGGGGCTAATGAAAATGTCTGGCACGTCTTGGTACGTATGGACTTGGAAGTTCTCATTATTGCTTACTGTTTCTGTCTTACTGTTGAAAAGTAACTTGCATGGGATGTGGCTAACAAGTCTTGAGATCAAACTGGTTTTCATTGACTTTGGGTTTGGGAAGACCTTGAACTAGAAATGTATATTTGTGAGTATATTATCAAGTCTTATAATTAAATGAATGGGTTTGTACAGTACTCAGAGATATTATATTTGGTACAACACTAGAACCGTATGGAAAGGGACTGTCATAGAGCCACTGTTTAATTAGTTCATCACTCTACTGTGCTGAAAACTTGACCAGTTTGTCTGACTTGGAGGTTGTGTGAAGTGCATCTATCTGTTCTGTGACACCTTGATAGTTACATAGTGTTTAGTAACTTTCCATCTTAAAACTAGGAAGTGGAGCCAAATTCTCCTGCTGCATTAGCTGGGCTTAGACCTCATAGTGACTATATCATTGGAGCAGATACTGTCATGAATGAGGTAAGTATATAAAAATAATGTTGGGTTGTTGTTTTTTTTTTTTTAAGACTAAAAGCCCAATTGTACCAGAGCATCCTTGGCTCTGTTTCTGTTCAGTGTGAATGAAAATCAAATGCAAAGATGGAGAAGCTCTGGTATGGTGCCTCTTCTTAAATGCAGTCCTGAAAATAAGAACAGCTCTTAAATGTCTTCATGAAGTCAGATACAAACTTTTTTTACTATAATATAAATATTTTGAATAGCAGATTTGAAATCTGGGTTGTGCCACGTCTTCTGAGTTGTGCTAGCAAAACACATTTTAAAGTTGGCTTTGTGGTTAAACAGCAGCACTGCAACGACTGAAACATGTGGCTGTTACCAGGTCTGTCACAGAAAATGAGGACTAGAATGATTGATCTAATGCCAAGTGATAAAATAAGGACAAAAAGGCCTTTACTCATTTTTTATCTTTTTGCAGTCTGAAGATCTCTTTTCCCTTATTGAAACACATGAAGCAAAGCCATTAAAACTTTATGTGTACAACACAGACACAGATAATTGTCGGGAAGTGGTGATTACTCCAAATTCTGCCTGGGGTGGAGAAGGCAGGTAAGGAGACAGTGTGTTACAGGGGGATGAGGCAACTCTCTCATAGCACCAGCCTGAAAACTGCTGGGCTTAAGACAGGGAAAGAGTGTTGTTAAATCAAAAGTGTTTCTGCTCTAATAAATTATATACTTACTTGAAATTCAGATGCACTTAATAATGAGATGGGTGTAAATCAGTAAATTAGCTCGTACAGAAGTGCATAGAATGCAATAGTTGCTTTCTGCATTAAATTCCAAATCGTTGTTAGCTTGTGGTATATCGTTGAAGTATTGTGCAGAGCACAGCACTGCAAGTAACAACTGTGAGTTGAATTCTGACCTGTATACCTGGTACAGTTCCTTGGTTTAAATAATAATGAATTTTATTTTGTGCTGAATATTTATTGCTAAAGCTACAGAATTTCCTTTCAGTTGTTTTGTATTGATTATTTCTCCATAGAAAATGAGGCAATTTAGGGGCAGGAGGGGAAGGTTGTACAGAATTTACCTTGAAACTTGTTGGAGTCTTGAGTTGTTCAGGCATTGCTTGCTGTAGTCTGTAGTTGTAAAGTCACTTACCTGACTTACAAATCTTCATATTTTAAAAGCCTAGGATGTGGCATTGGTTATGGATATTTGCATAGGATACCTACTCGCCCATTTGAAGAGGGAAAGAAAATTTCTCTCCCAGGACAGTTGCCTAGTGCATCTCTCAGTCCCCTCAAAGATGGTTTCACAGAGGTAAGTTGTGGTCCCTCCTTCAGCTTGGTAAAAATGGATGATGATGTTATATCACTTTTTTGCTTCTATTGGTTCATGTGGAAATAAATCCTAATGATACAACTTTCTTTTCTCTTTCAATAAGGTTCAGCTGTCACCAGTTAATCCCTCAGCCACCCTCCCTCCTGGGTCAGCAGGCCTTGAACAGAGTCTTTCAGGACTTTCTATTAGCTCACCTTCAACTACTGTCAGTAATGTTCTCAGCACAGGTTGGTATTGGAAGTAACTGACCTGAAATACATAGCTTTTCTGACTTTTTGTTCTCACAGATGTTTCTAATTAGTTTGATAGAAGGCAGAAGAGAAAATAAAATTCTCTCTTAAACTTTTCTCAACAAAAGCTAAAGTACTGGATTTGTGCCTTACTTGCTCACAAAATAGTTGCAAACAACTTCTGTTAAAAATACCAGGTGTATTACTTAGAATACTATTTTTTGTATAGGCATTTTATAGTTAAGGCAAATAGTAATTCTCCTGTAAGCAATTATTTATTTGTACTCCTTAAGGAAAGAAGATGAAGTGTTTTATGCTTAAAATCAATATTGTTTCCCTGTGTACTCCACCAGGTGTTCCAACAGTTCCATTATTACCACCACAAGTCAATCAGTCCCTTACCTCTGTGCCACCAGTTAACCCAGCAACTACATTACCAGGTGAGTAGGGAAAATTTCTTAAAACATTTCTGAAATGAAAATCTTAGGGGACCAAGGGAAGAGAGCTGTCTTTTCCATTGCTTTTGGGGGAAGGTATTACTTTGTACAACTTAGGCATTTAATGTAAGATTTCTCTATACAACCTCTGCAATGTGAAGAATTAATTTTCTTGGAGCATGTCTGTGGCACACCAGAGTGACTTGGCAACAGAGTTTACAATGTTTACCTTTTAGGGCCCCTGCACAGTGGATGCAGTATTCAGGATTTCTCAGGAAGGTTTTGCTTTGCTATTTGCAAAGGGAAAGCATTCTAGGAAACCCATTTTTAATACTCAGCTTGGTCCCTATTCCTAGTATAAATACAGGGCTAACAATACAGAATTTATGTTGCAGTTACTGTTTCTGAATTATATTGGAATTTCAACTGGTGTAATACAAGTAAGAGTCTTTCTACAATGTGGTTGTTTCCTGTTAATAATGAACATTTCAAACAGTAGTATTCCAGAAGTATTCACAGGGGTAAAATAAGGATTGTATAGGATTTTGCTTTGACATTGGTGTGCTGGTACAGGACTCAATTGTACCTTCCAAAATGCTGAAGGAGTTGTATTTCATGTTTTTCTTGTTATGAGACAAGTAGATAAAGATGTGTCCATTATGTAATGCTTGGAGGTACAGCCTCTAACATGGAAGAGATGTGTAGTAGAGCTCAGTGCATGCAAACAAGGGCAGAGAACTGTCACAGAAACTGAACTTACTAGTAGTTCTCTATTTTCTCTAGGCAGAAAAAGATTATTGTCCTTTTCCGCCACCTAATCTGCCCTTTCCCTAAACTCTGCAAATACAAGTTTTCCATTCACCTTTTTCCATGAATAGTATCACTGCTTTTTTGAAAGCAATTTAGAATATTTCTTGCAATTTTCATGGACATACTAGTGAAATTGTTCTTACTAAATATACTGGAGGTTTAAAATTTGAGTGAATTTGTATTAAGTTCGGCTTTTTTCAGATTTAAAAAAAATTCAAACCAAAGTTGTATATAGCTTACCTGAAAGTTCTTTGAGTCAGATTATGTCAGCCTGCATGGCTGATGAATTCATGGGTAGGTAAAGATGGCTGGGTTTTAATCAAAATCTCTATACAGTGGCCTTACTTTTAAGACTTTCCTCCTCTCTGTCTTAATACTGTAGTATCAACAGTTTATTTCTGAATTAGCCTTTTTTGAACTAAACTCAAATACGAATAGAGCCCTTGTCCCAGAAATGAAGTTCTTCTAAAGTGGAAAATTCAGGAGCAGAAGGATGTTCCATAGCAAAGACAGTGATGGCAGGGCCACATGTTGCATTCATCGTACGTTTCTCTTCTACTTTCAGTCCTTCCTGACCTTGAAAGTTCCTTTGTCTTGCTTTTTGACATACATTTGTGTGTTTAAATCTAGTCATGAGCTAAGTAGAAAAGACTAATAATCAATATTAGGCATCAGGGAATGCTGTGTATTTAATCCTATTATTATTGTTTGCCACTCCAGTTGACAATGGAGAACTTCTGGTATAGTGCTGTGGTGAAATAACTACCTTTGCTGAAAGCTGAACTTGGAATGTAAACCTTCTAATTCTTAAATAAGATTCTGCTTTCCTCAGAAAAATCTGAAAGGTTTGAGGTTATTTATTTGCTAGTCCAGACTTCCTGCAGTAGGTATCTTTTCCCACTATGCAACTTCCATATAAAAATTATAATCAAGATATAAAGTAAGTTTTAAATTACCAACAAGATCTAAGAAACAGTTAAACAATTTTAAGTTTTCAGCTCTAACTTTTCCACTCTTCTCTTAGGTCTGATGCCATTGCCAGCAGGGCTTCCTAACCTGACTGATCTGTCCAAACTTAATTTACCTGCACCACAGATTGTTCCAGAAATCATACAGCCTGGTATGTGCTTCTGCAAACTGAAACACTGTAATTGGAGTTATCCTTGACACTCTAATTTGCACCCATCTGGGGGAGTCCTGAAGGGGATAAATTAAATGTTTCCCTGAGATGGCAGTGGATGTTAGTGCCCAGGTCAGGTAGACAAGGAATACGTCTTTAAATAAACTAATTCTGAACCTGTGTCTGTATTTAGATGTTTCGTTTTCTATTACCAGATTTATGTCTCAGAAGAGATTGTGCCAAAAGTGAAAGGATATTATTTATGGTTAAAAGAAAATACAAAGTGTTTCCTTGTAAGCTAGATGAGGAGATTGAAGCTCCCTGAACTGAATGCCAGAATTATGAACTAATATTACATTTACAGTTTTGAATTCAACAAAACTGCTGAAGGTGCGCATGGAGCAAGCAAAAAGATATTGGAAGCTTATATGGGATATAGGTTTTTTTAACTTCTTGTTTCTGGCAGTTTCAGTGAAGGCCAGAAAAACCTAATCATCAGTATTAATGCATTAAATACCTAGTCCTCTGGGGAGGTACAAGCAACCTTGAGTTTACTCTGATTCTTCAGTTCTGAAATCTGGAAAGTATCAGGCTTGAAATGAGCCTGCTGAGTCAGTCCTGCACATTTACCATTTGAGCTGTCTGTGCTGTGCAGCAGCTCACTGCCTTGTTTTTCCCCTTTTTTCTCTTTAGGTTTGCAACCCCTTCCCCCCTTGCCGCCTCTGCATCTAATGGGAATAACGCCTCTATCAATGCCACCCAAATGTGTTCCTGTGCTTCCTTTGGTCACAGAGGCATCTGTGCCTACAGATTTGCTTCCCTGTATTACTCAAGCTGGAAGCTTTTCCGTCAACCCTGGCACTACTGAAAATGTAGAGGAGACCTCTACACTCACCTTGGATAGTGCTACTCCAACTTCCAGGGCAGCTACTGTTGACAGATCAAATGAATCCTCCACAGCTAATGAGAAAACATCTGGAATCACAGATACACAAGCTTCTGAATCATAACTCCAGATCACTCTGTTGGATTGGCTTGGTATTTATTTAGCTGTGGGATACATATTTGAAAAGCAAGCTATCATTAATTTCATACTAGTTTGTACTTAATCTTTAGAAGTCCTGTAAATAATATGGAGGTATAATAAAAATAAAAGGGGATTTATAAAGTGGGGTGGGGGGAGGAAGAGAACTTGTATGTTACCAAAAAAAGTCAAGGTGGTAAATAAAGTTCCACTGCCAAACTCTGAGGTATATGTTTTTAATATAGGCTGACAGCCTTACCCTGCCAGGCTTGTCCTTGCTTATAATTAGCAATTTTTGCTTCTGATACAAATGAAGCGGGTCTTGCGTGTGACATTTACATACCATAGTTCTTGTTCTTTGCAAGTATCTTGTTTCTACAGTGGGGATGAGAATGTTTAGTCTGAGTTCTGAATTTTAACGCTGCAAAACTTCACCTAAAGATATTTCTATTAAAATTGATGAGTGACCTGTTAACTGACATGTTGTTATTCAGCTTGTACACAAATCTTTGTCTTTAAGCTCTTGAGAGATGCTTAAGCCATGTTTCGTGACCCCTGCTGCGTTGTTTCATACGCCCACTGTAAAAAGGCTTTTGGAAGGGAATACATGGAATGTTAAATGTAGCACACAATTTGGCACTTCATGACTACTGTAAGATGAATTAATGGATTAAGCATACATATAGCAATAAATTCCTGTAATTTTACTCACTGCGTGACAAAATAGCAGTTTTTTTTGTTTTGTTTAGTACTTTTAGCTGTTCTTTTAGCTCATTTAGCTGTTTTTAGCACGGCTCTCTAGCACAGATCTGTGAAAGGGCTCCCTCTCAGAGGAATTCGTCCAAGTGGGAATGCTAGACATCTTAATGGCAGGCAGGATCAGCACTTGTGGTTAAATCCATTGCAGCAATGAGTCATTCAGTCTGCCCGCATATGATTCATACTTGGCTTTTTAAAGTCATATTTAGGATGAAAATTGTAGATTAAGTGTAGGTGACACTTGTAGAAACTGTTATGTGCACTGCACTCCGGATGATAGCTTTTGCTTTTCATATCAGGTAGAATTGAAGTGGAAAACTGTTCTGTATCACTCCAGTCCTTCTATATTACGGGGATTTCATTTATATATGGTTGCTACAAGCATATGAACTTACCTACATCATCAGCTGTCTCAACAGCTCTGTAATTAATTTTGGCAATGTAGTTTGCCTGATCAGTGTTTGGAATAGTAGTTGCATCTGACTTCTGATCATAATAATGTCTCAGATAATTTGTTCAGGTGGAAGCCTTATCTAACACCTATTGTCCTGTCTCATCTTTATCACTTAAGTATTTGTCTTTGCTGCACATTCCTCATCATCTGTTGCAGCAAAAGCCTGCATCAACAACAGACCCCAAATACTTTTTCATACTGTGAGCGGTTTCTTTTCTCAGCTGCTTGGAGTGTGAAATCCCTCTGCCTTGCTAAGTAGGGCACTTGCTGTTTCTCAGAATGTATTTTTATTTACCTTTGTAAATCCAGTGTCTTATACCTCAGAATTAAACCTTGACATAAGACGAAAGATGTTCCCTCTTTTCTTTCCTCTTAACAGAGGCCTTATGTTGGTATCAAGCTTCATTCAGCCTCACAGGTCTAACAGCCTTTCCTGCAACTGTGTTACGTGTTTCCAACGCAGGAAGAGTAAAAATATGTTTGTCACAAACCAAATTTAGAGCAGTTTGTGATTGTAATAAGATGTTTTGAACTACGGTCCTTGGGTAGATATTCCCACTGTGCTTTCCAACAGCAAGCTGCAAACTTTCATAGGTCTTGTGCAGAGTTGTCTCTAGTACCAGACAAAAGGAGATGCTTAGTCTGAAGTTTTGCACTTCTGTTAGCTATTTTAAATCCCTTGTTGCTGACTATATATCCAGCCTTTTGATAGCTATGAGAGCAGTGGAAGTAAGGCAGTGTTACCATCAGCAATTCTGCTGAAGATAATGTGACTTCAGATTTGGAGATGATTCAGTGGTGCAGATTTAAGCTGTAATCTCTCAGCTAAAAAGTCATAAACATTGCAAAGTTGAACACTTACTACTTAAAATAAAAACACATACCTCAAAGTCATACTGTTGTACTCTGTCCCCCTTTCTTAAATTCCCTTAACTCGATGTGATGAAATTGTACCTTAATTGCTTCTGGCAAGGGTCTCTTAATGATTTGGTTTTCTCACCAAAAAATAGAGAGTAAGGAGGAATAGGAACTTAAGATACACGAAGGGACTGACAGCTGATGTAACCTTGTTTTCATGAGTTGGTATATTCAGCCGTTAATGAACAGTTATGAACAGGCACATTAGCTTTATTTAAAGCACTGACACATGGAGTTCTTTAACAAGTCTTGACAGCAGATGAAGACAGATGTACCATGAACATCCCCAGCCTTGTATATAATTAAAAATTATTTACATGTGTGTGACCTACTCTAAAATGAATATGGTAATTTCCTGCTCCACCAAAGGCTGGTCTGGGGGCTGTGTCCACTGGCACCCTGGATTTGTTGTAAGGGCAGGGTTGCCTCAACAGCCGTGTGAGCATGTGCTGAAGAGGTGCCTTTTGCAGTTTGATGCTCTGCTACTGCTGCATCAGGAAACAGCTGCTCAGGCTGCAAGGTCAGGGCAGGAGTGTGGACAAAGCATTAATGGTGAACGTTTCATAGCTATGGGGGGGGTCAGATGATGGGGCTGTGTCTGAGCCTCTGACAGCCATCTTTTAAATCCTGTCCACATCAAACCCTGTCGCTATTGGAGCTCCATTCGTTCCCGGGAAATAGCTGTGCAGGGCCACGAGATGGCGTGCACTAATTTCTTTTGGTTGAATTTACAGGCTTAAGACTCAGCAACGAGGGTGGTTGGTTCCTACCCCCCCACCAGCAGCAACTGTAGTCAAATGGATGCCAGCTGGATGCAGAATGATGGTGCTTGGGAACTGTAAAACCAACTGATTCGAAGGAAGAAATCGGCTGAGCTTAAGCTATTTCTAGGTTTCAGAGTTTTGTTGGCAGTTTGCTGACTCAAGTCAAACTAACCATTACTGGGACTGAGTGAAAGTTTTGAAGAAAGCAGATCCTTACAGGCAGGGACTTGTTTGAGATACTGTAATGCTGAAGGAGAGGCCTGAATCATAGTTCTCCATGATGTAAATGCTGATTATGGAATTAAGTCAAAGGGGGCAGGATGAAGATCGGGGATGTTTGATTGTGGCACTATGTCTTCCTTGATTATACACAGGCTTTGTCTGTGCTCATCAAATAAGTGTTTACAATCACTCTGTAACAAGGAGGCCTCACTGGCACCAAGCTCAGGTTTTTTTGGTTCTTCGCTTGGACTTAGACACCTAGACTCTGTTTAATTTTAGATTTGAATCCTGTAGTGGTAGGCAAGAATCAGATTGCAGAAGTGTTTCTTCATTTTTAAGTGTCTCATGCTTGTAATCCTCCTCTGTACATTCGTCTTGGTAGTACCAAGGCTTAATATATATTTGTGCAGTCCAGCACATTGTCTTGCAGTAAAAACCTGCGTAGGTCAGAAAACTAAAATCTTCAAACTGATATCCCTGTAATATCTGTGGAGAAACTGGGGGTTTTTTTAGCTGCAGTGTAACAAAGCCAACACCTGCCATAGCACAGTTTTAAAGTTAAACACTTAAAGTGCAAGAACTAATCTCAAAATAAACCAAAACCAAATCCATGGCCTCAATCAAACAGAAAACTTCATTTAGCTCGTAAATCTCCAGCACTTCTGCGCTGCAGCTGTGGCAAAAGAGTTAAAGGATAGTAATCTGCCATTTTATGGAATACCTAAGAGAGTTGCAGATGGTGGCTAGAGAGCTAGTGAGTTGAGCCAAGAACAAATACATCCTTTTCAAGTTTATTCTTAGGGCAGTGTGCAGTTAGCAATTCAGAATTTCACTTGGGTGGATGACTGGTATTTTTTAGGAACAGCCTGTGCACACGCTTTCAGCTGAAGTTCAGTAACAAAGTTCTGGGTTTGTGCATGTAAAACTGCGTCAAGACTTAAGAGTTCAAAGACCAGAACCTGGCATGTGGGGACCTGCTCTGGGTGGAAAGGGGAAGGTGGTGTACACGCCTTTGTTACTTACCGCAGGAGAGTGCAGTCTCTGTCCAGTGGCCTTCGCCTGCCTCTCCACTGCCCATCTTGCACCTGGACAGGAAGAATTCTGGGAGGAGGCTGCAAACATTACTCTGCACTGACAAGATGTCTGTGACCATATCAAATAATCACATTCTAAGGCTTGGAACTTTTTTCCTATAGGATCAAAAGTTAGGTTTCATCCTTAGTTGTGCAATGTAAAATTTATACTCTCTCTGAACTGTTTTTGTTGTTAGGTTCACAGTTAATCCATCTTAAAAGCTGCATTCCAGCATTGCTCAGCTCACCCACAAGAGAGAGCTTCAGCAACTACAGAGGTCAGGCTCACCTTTGGCAATAGGAAAACCTATTCTGCCAACAAATCAACATTTTAACAACAATCCTCTTGTCTGAGAGCTATTTGCTCTGCCAGCAAGTGGTTGCATATTCACGTGCTTTGTTCATGGCCCCTGCTGGTTAGGTGAGCTACGAACAACAGAAGCTGAAACAGGAAATACAAGTGAGCTCAATCTGCAAAACCCATGGTCAACACAGGCTTGCTAGTTATGTAAGGAAAGCCTGCAGTGGATGATTATAGTATTAGCAAGAGCAATGCAGAGCTGTGAGCTTTGTGTTTGATGAGGGGCACTGGATGAAATGGGCCTCACTGAGGGTCGACTCATCTGGACCTTCTGATGTGCAGCAAGGACATTATAGTGCTGCCCAGGTCCTGTTCCTGAACACGTCTTTTCCCAGCCCTCAGAGTTCATCTGCCAACATTCTCTGCTGGCAGCTTTCAAGAGCAAATAGTTCATTTCAGTGATCTTCCTCCTAAATGAATGATAGACACAAATAGCCAATCTTCAGCAAAGCTCACTACATTATCAGTTGGCATAATAGAAATAGCTTCCAGTTCTTGGTACTGTACAGAGAGAGCAGACAGCCACTACAATAGTTAAGACTTAGCAGTGGCCATTTTTCTGCCATCTCACCCTTATCTTTCAAGCTGATTTCCCCTGAAATTCTGTTTAGTGAGTTTGCAAAGTAGTCTTTAAAAACAAACTTAAGATTTTAAATCTCATCCAGGCATGTCTGCACGCCTACCCACTGCATGGGCTTGGAGCTGTGTACTTATCATCAAGCAATGCTTACACACAGGATACAAAGAATCTGGGAACTGAAGCTGCCTCAGAGAAATAGTGCAACTTCTTTAACATCAGAACTTGTAAACAAAAGTTGCAATTTTTGCAGACAACAGCTCAGTATTAATTGAGTTATCAGGCATCAGTCAAGTATTATCAACTATGATGGTAAAAGCTAGAACTGTAAGAAAATATATGAAAAGCTATTTCACAATACTGCTTATGCTGTCAGGTAAGCGTCTGTTCACGTGAAACAGGGAACAGAAAAAGTGTGGTCCTAGGCAGTGACGCTGCTTTACTGAGACTCAGAAGTCTGACAATAGGAGATGTTTTTGTAGATACAAACAGTACTTGGGTAAACCCTTTAAGAGAGCAACTACAACTTCTAAAAAAAAGAATGCAACTGGAAGTCTTTGTATTGCCAAATACCATGCCATACACCAGAAATGACTGAATTTGGGAAACAATTACCTTTGTTTCAAAGCTTCATTTTTATTTGAAACGGGTTTCTTACCCATCTTGCCAGTAACACCTCTTCAGAGAGAAGACAAAAAAGCCCCACAACCCAAGACCACACTTGTAGTCTGGACACTAACTGTTTAATAATGAAAAGGAACTTACTGTTCCCAAGCCAGTTCTTGACTGTTTTCATTCCTAGCTACTAAAAGTAACAACAATAATGTACTTAGGGATTGCATTGTGCTTCTGGATATTTTTAGCCTAGAAGTACACATTATAAAGGAATAGGAAGACTTGGAGGAATTCAGGGTAAAATACTAAGAACTGTGAGGAACTGAACCAAGTATTTTTCAAACGCTTCTTGGAAACTGCCATTTGTCCCTCACATGCAAGCGTGCTCGTGCATCCTTACCTGCAGATATGCACTGCTGGAGCTCACTATAGTCTTCTCCCGAGTCCCTCATCAATTTGCAGAAGAACTTGTGTCAGCTTTTACTCCTGTCTTCGCAATGCCTACTTGTCAGTCTACAAACTTCTGCCTCTGGCAGCTCAACACCCTCCCTCAACAAGTACATTGCTAGCTCCTGCTCTGAAGGACTTGCTGCCTTGGTGGTTGCTCCCATAACCAGTGCTACTGAGGTAATATTTCAAGATAAGGCCTGAAGGCCTCTCAGATTCTTGTCCACTGTATCATCTTCCTCCTCTTTTTCTGTTTTCACCTTACTCTACCTGTCATTTGTAGATGGGACCTTGTAGTATGATTCGGAAAGGCTACAACAGATTGCCAATAACATGGAGATTTCTTGTAGTGTACAGGAAGAGAGATGGTGAAAGAGAGCTGTTAAAAGACAGAAGCCAGATGGCTGTCTTCTCACTAATTACTGCATTTGGCACTCTGCTTGGCTCCTCCATGGAGCAGGGGGGTCCTACTGTCGCCTCTTGCCGAGGACTCCTCATTTCCCATCCTCATGCAAGGAGTTCCCATGCATTTTCAACTGCTTTTCCTTGGACCTCCCAAGAAAGGAGCAGAAGTCACCACCCACATCCAATGGCTGGCATGCTCTGCACACTCCGGTCACCACCCACCCAGAGCTCACCTCAGAGCCCTGCAGCTTCTCTGGAAGACGTGGGCTGGCCAGAGAGAGGATCACAAGTCAGCCAGACACACTGCCCCACTCCTGCCACCTGAGACACCACATGCTGTCACTGTGAAGGTCCAGCAGCAGTTTTCCAGAGGCAGGTCAGCAACAAGCAGCTTGCTCCACCCACACTGCATACTGGAGGAGAGGTACCACACTCTCTTCAAGAACTCTTCAAAAGTATTAAAAGAAAACTCTTGTTACTGGGGTTGAACTTGAACAACCTCTACAACTGATTGTGATGCTGAGAGAGCTCATGAGCACAGTGCAGCTCCAAGTGCAAGGTCTTTGCTTCTAGCCCCATATGATGTGCAAGCAGAATTTTGGCTGTTTAAATAGAAGATGCACTTCACTAAAGGAGGCTGCTTGATGAGTCCTGCACATATATCCTTATAAAGACTAGAAATATGCTCTCTGAAAGAAAGACAGTCTTTAAATTGATTAGGCAAATCATAACTAGTGCCCCCAGCCTCCTGTCTGCAGCAGTCTGAGTGCTGGGCATATGGTGCCTTTCCAGACCACATAGCAGCCAATGAGGCAGAGCTGGTGATTATTATTTCACCCACCTTTGCTAGGAAATAAAACATCTGTTTAATCCTGACAGTGGGACTCCCCAGCAGTCAAGATAAGATGGTTAAAAAGGAATATAATTGAGAATTATGTTTAAGGCAGCAGAAAGCAGTGATAAGACTTCATTTTTTTTAAGACTCCAGTCTATGACACTTTGAGAGTTATGGGATTTTTCATGGCTGTGGACAGTCAGGACCTCTGTTTCACAGCTCAGTCAGAAAGAAGTCCTGCTTTTGAAAAAGGGCATCTTTTCAGCAGGACTCAGTGGACAAGTGTTTGTGGCTCTGGACTGCTCACAGTGGAGCAGCTGTACTCGGTGCTGCTCTCAGTTCTGGTTACCAGTGGTGTTTCTCATTGCTGTTCAACCACAAGGCAGTGTTAAGAGCTTGAACACTTCAACTGTTACTGTGAACAAGCAGCAAGGGCAGACATGCCATTCTGTGAAATAGATGAAGGTGGTTTTGGGGTACAGAACAACTTCTAAAATGATCTGTTCCCCTGGAAAGTTAAACCCAGCATTATTGACTGTCAGTAAGTAGCCAGAGAGCTGACTGAATAGCCTAGCTAGGCAATGATGAACAGAAGTACAGCTGCAAATCTCACCTTATGGAACAGCAACAGGCCCTAAGACAGCCTCCAAAAGAGAGAGGGGTATTTATAGAGGGTGACATAGTCAGAGTGGTCCATGAAACTGAGAAAAGGGAAATTGAGACCAAATGCTTGTAACAATTCCTATGTCTCAAATTAATCTGCACAGCTGTCTTAGCAAGGAAGTGTTCAAATCCCCTTCCAGAAAAGGACAAAACAAAATCTTGGGTTCAGCAACCCAAAGAGTAAATCTGTGCTGAATTACTGGACTATGATGAAAAACATTTGCTGTTTCTGTGGGATTCATCTCACTCTATCCTCTTCCTATCCAGCAGAGCTTACTCATAGACACTGCAGTGCTCTTCTTTGAACTGGTTTGGCTCAGTGGGTGGACAGGCATTTGGTTAGTGGTGGTCACTTAGGAGGGAGGAAGGTTTGGAGAATCTTTACAGGCAGTCACTGAGAACAGATTCCAGCTGGCTGCAAGCACTCCCAGTAGGATGAGCGACAGCAAAGTCTCATGCTTCTGAGCACCCCTGTCAGCCGATAGGCACAAGCACCCTGGCATGCACGGCAGCACTGAAATGTACAGGCATAATCATTATCGTGCTATCCCTTAGGAAACAGCTGATTTTGCTGCAGTTTGGAACAACAGATGTGGATTAAAGCCTCTGTCTTGGAGTGCTTTTTAATGGTGTATGATATATCCTGTGTTGTCTGCTTTATGCCCAGAAAATTAATTTTATGCCATTTATGTGCCTGAGAGGGGAGGAAAAAAAAAAAAAGAGGAATCTTTGTTCACAGCCACTCTGCATCCAAGGTCACCTGTTGGGAGGAGCGGCCAAAGGAGACAGGAGGGAGCAGGAGTTCTTCCTTGCTTGCCAGCAGGATTTTCATCTCCATTTTTTTTCTTCGAAAAAAAGAGAGAAAAGTTTTTTTTCTTCCTTTTCTGGGACTTCTGTTTTTTCTTTTTTTTTCTTCTGGACTTGGAGCATCAGAACCTCAAAAAACCTCACTGGGAGTTTTTTTTTCTTCACTGGTTCACAGCGGGGGGATTTCCCATGCCGACCCAGCTTCGGGGAGGAGAGGGACCAAAACTGGAAGGACTTCTCCAGGTTTTTTCTCTCCCAAGCAAGAGATTTTATTGTTTAGCATTATTATTCTTTCTTGTTTTTTTTCCTTCCCCATGTGTTTTGTTAAATAGTTTTTCCTCTTCATTTTCCTCCGAGGAAATATTTCTTTTCCTGAACCTGGTGGGGGGAGGGGTAATTATATCCTGCTTTCCATCAGGAGATATTTCTCCCCTGAATTTTGTCTCAAACCAGGACACCCTCGAAAAAAAATTGTATCCATTTGAGGCATAATGAAAAGGAGCCTGAATCCAACCAAAGACAAAACTGCAAAGCAAAAACGAGACTTTGGTAACTTGACTTTGCCTATTGCACTCATTTCTTTACTGGCTTTTACTAGGTAAAAAAAATATGTCCCCTGCAGCTGCAGGTAGCTGTTGTCCTTTGCTCAGCAACATCATCTGCTATTGGCACACAGCTGTAACAGAGGCTGCTGCTCTGGTTATGGGCTCAGAGCTATTTAAGCTGGGTAAGATCATTACCATCTTCCACCCAGACCTGCTGCAGTGTACCCATTTCAAAATGTCACCAAAATTTCCCATGCAAGCTTCACAATCCTGAATGAGTTGGAGAATATTCCTGAGAAGGAATTCTAACTTCAGTTAATAGTGGTGGGTTGTATACCTACAACTATCAAAACTCTTACTGTTTTTTTTTCCCTCTCTGGAAAGGGTGAAATTTTCTTCCCCATTGTGGTCTTTGCAAAATTGTGTGCATTTTTTCAAGGGTACACTGCAAAAAGATTGTCTTGCTTGACTGTTGGCTACATGTTCACAGGTGTCTTTGCTGTCAGTTATTGATGCTATCAAGAAAGCAGCATCCCTTAAAAGGCTTCCAACTGAATTTTAGCTCCAGGCCACATACTTTCTCTCTGCAGGGTAGCTTTTACCATCTAATCTCACTGGAACAAGAAGGCTTTAAAACTAGGAAAAAATGAATGAGGAAATCAGTGATACCAATTATACACCAAATGAAGATAAGTCCCTCTGTCTCATTAGCACTGTTTAATTATGCTTGGATTTAAATTCTAAATATAGTTCATACAAATTCACAAGGGCAAGTGTTTGCTTCCCCTGTTGTAATCCTCTTCACATCTAATACTCCTCTCTTCTATGAGATCAACAGTTTTAAGGACCTGTCTGCTTGAGTCATAAATAGAAAAGATGCTGACACTTCAACACTTAAAAGTGAAAAATGTTGGTTAAGCAATGGCTTGTGTTTGGTATTTGCACTGCTGTGAGAGTCCAGAGGTCTCAGATGACTTCTCAGCTTCCTGTGCCATGTGTGTACACGTGGAGGGAGTGCCTGGGTTTCTATATTCTTAACAAAGCAGAGGCACTATGTTTTCCATATGCTTGTTGTCGTGACCCATCATAATGTTCATTATAAATTCTCATTGGGGCTGAACAAAGACACTAGACCAGGTGTCAGGAACATTTATGGTTTTTATCGTACAGTTGCCATAACTGTAGCAACCAGCCCCTGTTTAGACTAAAAAGGTATTGGCTGAAAACCCCTTAAATTCTTACAATACACTTCCACAAAGATGTTGGCTAACAAGCCCCTGCTTTTTACACTTCAGTAAGTTCTCAATTCCCACAGCAAACTCATCAAAGGTGCTGTCACACAAGCCACAACACACCTCCAGAAGCTCCCCACTCCCATAATAAACTCCAATACAGATTACAGAGTAGAATATGATAGCTGTGCTTTGCCCAGGAAAAGCAATGGAAGAAAACAAAGAATATCATCAGTCCTTAGATTCCATGTTGGTCCTGCTGCATGGATTGTCAAGAGTGAAAGAGGAAGACAGGAAAAAGAGGGAGAGTGGGGGGCCAATCCTTTTACAGTTAACCTGGTGCATGACTCCTATGTAAACTAAATTTTCTGCACTGCCTTGTTTGCAGATGCAGTCAGCCCTTCTCCAGGAAGTGAACTGGGGGATAGGACCCTGAGCACAAGTCTCAGGGCAGAGTAGGGAGTTGGCTCAGAACAGTGCTGCCCCACCTCTGCAGGACCCTCTCCTCTGATCACCTGGCCCGTAGCAATACTCGGAATGTTTGAGACAAAACATGCTTAGGTCTGCTCCTCTACACTTGTATGCATTAATGTGTGTATGTTCTGTCTCTCTGTCTCTTTAAATGCAAACCATCAAAGTTTGCAGGAATTTGAGCCTTACCTTCCCTGTCATGGTCAAGCACCAATCCATATCTCTCCGGGATTAACTTTAATGGCTTTACCAGTTTATTACTACTAACATGGTTACAAATATTTTTTTTAACTACTTTGCTCAGTCCAGTTACTAGTTGATTTCAGCAAGATTCTAGAAAGCCACTCTAAATCTGTGACTCCTACCAAGGGGTTCAGCTGAGAAAGAGAGGAGATCCACTCCCTTGCTCCCTGAAGAATATGCCCCCAGAGACAGACCTTTGCCCACTGAGAAGAAGCCTACACTTAGTCCATGTGCAGAGTAACTGTCCAAAATATCAATAAGGATGTCTTCAGTTTGAAAAGATGGGGTTTAAACAAGCACTTGTGCACCAGACAATTCTCAGTGGAAGGAATGGGGCAGGGAGGAAAGAAGCAAACACCTGGTTTTCTTTTAGGTCTGGTTAAAAATTCAGTGTTAAGAAGCTCCATCTAAAAAGACAAAGATTGAAAACATCATCAGCATTTCTAAAAGCACAGAGTGCAAACGTGCAAACAAGGCCTACCACAGCCTCAGTATTTGCTAATCCTTTATCAGTGGTTTTGTTTGACTCAGAAACACTATTCATTAATTGAACCACATATAAAGACTATTGAGTGAGAATTTTACTGCCCTCAAAACTAAAGTTTATTGCACTTATGAAACCATTTTACATTTGCATCCTGGATTGGTATGTATTGGCCAAGAACAGATGTCATTGCTTAGTCAGAAAGGCATTTGATGCTCAGTGTCACCTCAGCTTTGGGTGTTCAAAGGATAATGAACATAGATGCAGTATTAGATGTGAACTTAAGATGCTTGAATTCATGCAGGATGTAGAGGAACTACACTTTAGTAACTCTGGGACATGGAATAATTAGACCACCAGGTTCTTCCTGCATTAGTTTAGTCAGGAAACGCTTAAAAAAGATGGTGGGTTTTTGTAAATCCTACACCCTGGAAACAATGAGGCAGAAATGGCACTGAGAGCTTATATGCTGGTAAGCACCCAAATCTCTGTGGTGACTGCTGTGATTGTTATTTCTTGGAAATTTTGGTTGGACTCTCATGCCTGGAGAAGGAAGTAATCTGTGAATCACCAGCAAGATGTCCACACACTGAAAATTTAAGAATACTGGTAGGATAGTCAGTCAACTGTTCCCATTGGGAGAGATGCTCCTCTCGAGGGAAAGGCAGCGAGCCAGAGCCCAAGCTGTGGGGGTAAGCCTGCCTCTTAAGAAGCCCGTCCTCCTCCAGGGGCTCGAGAGGAGCACAGCCTGACGTGAAAAGGAAGACCTGTCCTGCACCAAGCTAAGACGCTGCCATTTCTGGAAGTGTCCCCGCTCCCCACGCCCCCGGCGCTCTGTGCCTGCACTCGTGCGGCTGCCCCCGGCCCGGGTCAGCTCGGTCCTGGTTCAGGGGTGACTCGGCCAAGAAAGGCCCTGCCTTTTCCCCCACGCCTGCCGGCTGAGGAGACCTGGCTCACGGCTGGGCGCTCCTGCGGCCGTGGGTGCCAAGGGCTCAGGGGTGAGCCCTGGGCTCGCTTACACCGCACAGCCCGCACCTCCAGCTGGTTAACTCCGGTTAAACTGAATGCTGTTAAACCCTGGACCAGGAGCACCAAAGCTCTCACACCATTTGTGACTTTAGTCTAGCAGCCATGAAATAGCATTTTTTCTGACCAGACACACAAAAGAATGCAAAACAATATTTTTACTTACTAAGAAAGAAACTTCTAATGTACAACTACATCAATTTATGTGAAGCACTCACATAATTTTTACACTAAATATTTGTCTCGGGTCAAAAATACAACAAAATCTTTAATGGTAAAAGGATATTTAATTGCCCTAAAACAGAAGAGCCATGCTATTTGGATTAGTAACTACTACATTATAATTTCTTACGTGAAAAATGCCCTTGTAGTAGTAGTAGCTACTGCAATTACTTTCACCAAATTAATTTAGATCTACCTCCTACCCTAAATTCACCTTTATCAGCACAATGTCCTATAAATAACATGTTAGAAATCTTAAGCCGTGACCATCACAAGGAAATGTGTGACTTGGACATTTTAAATAATGCTTTAAAAGGCTTCTGAGTTCAGATTGTGTAATTTCAAATTACAAGAATGGCAGTAATAAGAATAAAGTCCTGAGAAGAGAGAAGAGCTGAATCACAGTATTTCCAGCAATTATATTTTGTCATTAAGGCTTCCAACTATTGACATCAATCAATAAATTTCAAAGATTCATCATTTTAGTATTTGAGCACCTAAAAGTCCAAAGTTTCCAAATAAGGGCCTAGGGCTTAACACAAAAGTTGAGAAGACAAAATTTAACCTTGTTGGAGTTAAGTTCTTTCAGAGATCCTTTTCCTAGAAACTACATCTCAATACTACTGTGAACTCCAAGTAGAAGTAAAGCTTTACTCCAGAGGCTTTGATTTTTATTTCAAGACCCCTGCTTCAAGTCAGATGGATTCTATAAAGCAGTAAGTTTTCCTTGCTGTTGATTACAAGCTATTCCTTCCTGGTTTACATAACCTATAAGAGAAAAATGTTTCTCTTAGTCTTTGTTGAGTCAATCCCTATCCAAATACAGCCAAATGCTACTGAATTCCAATACCCCATGCCAGTTTCTAGGAAAATTAGTGTCATTAGTATTTAAATCCTCTGACTGCTGAAGACAGAGGAGCCTTGCTCCAATATCCCAGAGGGATAGGCAGTCTTGACTGTTCGGTTACAAGCATCTGCTGCTCTGATATTGCCACATCCATGCTCTGTGTCATGCCAGTGTGGTGCAGACAGGTAAAGCAGATGTTCAGCATCATCTTGCTTTGCCATCTAGTGGGCACTGGGAAACTGGGTGCCTCCTTTCCTGGGCTGCTGACACTATGAGGCACATCTCCAGTGTCAAGCTGAGTTGAGATGTACCTCCCTGATTTTAGACAGAGGCTGATTTATAAGCACCAAAATGCTGCTAATGAAGCTGTGATGGGTCAGGCAGCACTACATTTTTCCTTGTGTCCTGGGTTTGCTTTCTGTATATCTAAATATGAAACACAACATAAAACTTTGCCACTTACAGCAATTCACCTTCTATCCCCCAGTGCATAGTGGCTGAGTCTGAAAGTGTTCTGGACACACATCAGGTTACCTAAACAAGTACAGCTGAAGTGTTATTTCAGTCACACCATCCATCTGGAGCCTTGCCCAGCTGACCCCTCGTTGCTTTTCCCCGTTTTCAAATAGGAGTGGCTCATACTGGCTTTTCCCCATGATTTCTGTGCTCATCTGTGGTGCTCCTTAGAACAAAACTAGCAAAATTCTTTGCAACCTAGTATTTTGCAAAACCTGTTTGGAGAAAAATAAAAAAAAAAAAAAAAAAAAGAAAAGAAAAAAAGGAACAGAGGTCTTCAAATTGCTGCCTCATGTTAACAGAGCACATCAAAGCATGCCCCCAAACAAAAAAAGCTCTCAATGTAATTCAGCTGAACTCCTCTCGGTGGTCTCTGAGATAAAGAGAAAAACCACCAATCTTTACAGTTTCCACCATTATGACCATGTTTTGTTGAATGTACTACCTACATATTAAGATTTTCATTTTAGCAATACATTAAAGTATTAATGTAAGTGGAAAAGGATGAGGTCATTAAAAACACAGGAATCCTGACAGATGATAAAGGATGACATAGGGGCAATTCTTCTATTTTATCTGTAAAAGTTTTATTAATTGGGTGATAGGACAATAACGTTTAGGATAAGCTAATTTGTTGATTTGGAATGTGTTTGGGCTCAGTAATAAAACTATCCTGATAGCTCTAAGAAGACAATTTATGAGATCAGCTCAGCACCTGTGTTGCCTCCTGTTACACACCTGATAAATCCTATCCCTACAAGCAGCTTGAGGATTTCATGGTCTCATATAAATGTATATGAATTAACATTTAACAACGGAACAAGATGCTCCAAGTCCACTAGGGCAAGTGTAGTTTTCCAACTAACACATCACTTACCTGTCTTTGCAGTAGAAGGGCATGCAGGGAAGGTATTCTGGTACTCAAATCAGTGACGAGAGCTCTGCCAGCAGCTAATGAGCCACAGCTGCGAGCCTGAAACAAACCATTTGTGCAGTAGTTGGGGTGATTACTTCTGTCACAAAGGAAGTTTTACATTATGCAAATACACAAAGCTGTGCAGCAACTCCTCATGTGGCTTTTTATAGGGACAAATGTAGGGGAATGAAAGAAGCTGCCCCACCTCGCTAGGTCAGCCCCCTGTATGTGACTGTTTGGCAAGTCCTGCTCCTCTGCCATGTTCAGCCCAAAGGCAGAGGGAGTAGATAGCAGAATTCTGGGAGCACGGGGCATGTTCTACTTCTCTGAATCCTTTAAATCTTTGCTAGTTTTATCAGTTTTAGTGGAAATTGCTGTTCTACCAATGAAGGCAAGTGAAGATCTACTCGGTCTGCTCACAAATGCACAAAGGAATGCAGCTTTTGCCAATGCTAACAGAAAATCAGTTCCCTCTTCCAGCTTTCATTCCAGGCCTGCTAAAGACATGAGTGTCCCAACAAGTTAAGGCACAAAACACAAGAAATTGTCTCTCCTTTCTCTTCCATTTTGACAGCTCTTTTCTGGAAGCATTAGTAGGATATGAATAGGAAATAGCTCATGCTGCAAAATACATTTCTGTATTGAAACAGTGTTTCTCAAGGTCCTGATGTATCACCCCACCATTACACCAATTCTTACAGGAATCTTTGCTATCCATCCAATTGTTAACCACTGCACAGTTCAGGGGGCCATCCTCCACACATCATGTGCCATGGCTGCATGGCAACACAGTGGAGCATTGCTGGACACAGCACCAGCTGTTCTAGAAGCTGCAAGGCCAGTGTCTGGGCTGGAAGATATACATGAAAGTATCACAAGATCTCTTTCTCTACAAGCCCCGGTTCCAACTACTCCATTGCAGTGAAAGGTGTGCAGACAATATATAAATTTAAGTTAAAATTCATTTGGGCAATAGGAGACACATTGGTGGGATTGCCATATCCTACCTAAGAGTACTACAAAGTGAAATAAAATATTTCCATATATTAAAAGCCATTGACTTGCAGATGTGTGTGGCACTTTTATCTCTTCAACTAGAACCATAAAAAAAATAACCCCATCCTTGTACATACACCCAACGTATGTAACAGAATATACTGCCTTTGACAAAGCTGTATACCACACATATTTTAAACTATCATAGTTATCTATGAACAATAGTTCACATAGTTATCTATGTGAACAATATTTAGAAGAAGCTGATTTGAAAACATCTTCTCTCCTGAACTATAAATATTTCAGTATTCCAATATAAAAAATAAACTAGGATATTGATTCAGTAAGGTACTGACAGGCACCTCTAAGCACTGAAATTCTGGATAGTGCTTATGCATCTTTGAGTTATAGCTGCTCCCAGACCTTACTGAAGACAGTAAGTGTGCTAAGGACTCTCCTTCCAGTTTTGGAGAAGGGTGCAATTGCACAGCCTTCCTGGACATCAGTACTACAAATAACAGGAAGCCACAACCCCAGGCCACCTGCAAAACTGATTTAAACCTTGCATATATCTGTTGGGTAAACAGATTACCCAAGGTTAACAGCCAACACAAGGGTGATGTCCAGGGACTGCTTGTTTTTCACACTGTAAGTACAACTGCAAAACTACAGAAACACTAATGGGCCAGAGGCTCAGGGCTGAGGCCATGGCATTCTCTTCCCAGGAAACACTTGTTCCACTAGTTTACAGAGTTGTGCTCTGCTGAATAAACACCATGGAATAGCTTTCATACAAGAGCAAGAAGACATTTCACTGTGCTGGCTGACCTGCAGGTCTGATGGCAGCATGTCTTCTGAGGACATAGCAAATGCGGCTTTGATCTCCTCCAGTCTTCACAGAGAAAGTCCCTGTGAGTGTTTTAACGGTGCAGAGAAAAAGATACCCATAGATTTGTACAAGGGGATTCTGAAATTTAAACATCCTGTAATTTCTTAATGATACACAATGAGCTTTCGAGACACTAGATACAAAAGGAGCTTTCTAGGGAAAGCAATTTTCTTTGACTTATACACAGAATTTTACTAGCCTGGGAAACAGAGCACAGTGAAAAGATTGCAAGGTGAATCAATTACTTAGAGCAAAAAAGAAAAACCTAATCTCTCTGACTCTTTGACTTCCCAAACATTCTGAGTTGAGTACCTGAAAATATTATTGCAAGAACCTCACTTGTTCAGAGCATAATAATCTTAATTCCAAAAGATATATGTGAAGTTCAAAATTAAATACATGGTGGCTGTACAGAAAGCAAGGCTCTTGCCTTGTACTATATGTGGCAGTTAACTGTTTCTCGTGCCACAGTGCACAGGACTGGAAATAATAGGCTTAAAGAGCAATAAGAAAGACAGGATGCTAGGAAAAACTAGAATAGATCACTTGGTGAAGTAATGCAGCCTCCACTGGTAAGCATCTTTAAGAATAAGGTGGACAAATTTGTCAGGGTATAAGTAAACTTGAGCCAAACTTGGCATTAGAAGATGCTAGTGAGCTTTTCAAGGATCCTTGCCCAGCAAGCATTGAGGACCAAGTAAAACCTGCTTTGTTTTTGGAAGGGGTGCTTGGAAACACACTGGCCTCAGGTGGCAGGTATGTAACGCCAGACCCCCAGGATGGTGATTCGGGGAGCTCTATGTATCTCATTAGACTCCTTTCACCAATCTGCGATCACAAAGACATGAGACTGCTGGATCATTGATTGTTTCTCCGAAAAATGTGCAGTCTTACCTTTCCTACAAAACCAACAGTCCTCAACTCTACAGTCCGTGGCTGCTTGGAGCCAGGTATGGTGCAGGCCTCACTCAGGAAGGGTATTTACACCCTGAAGCCCATGGCAGGCTCATGCTGGGACATGACGGTGCCCTGGTCCCTGTGATATGGCAGCAGATGGGCAGGCTGGGCTGGCTGGCTCATGGAGTGTGGGGCTGTGCAGGGGAAACACCATCAGTCTGTGCTGCCGGGCACCCCTCAGCTGTGAAACCAGTCTTCACTCCAGCTGTAGCTGACATGGAGAAAAAATATTTTTTGAAAAATGCAACAGCAATTGTGAGACTCAAGTGTTTTAGACATTGATATCAGGACACTCTCTAACCACAGTGTCTCCAAATTTTGAGGTTTCCCAGTCCTGATATGCCACCCAGGCCCTTACCCCACCAGGTCAGGCTCTCCAGTCTCCCTTCCCAATGCATTATCCCACTTCTGGAGAAGAGTACCAAGTCCTGAGGGTTCTTTGAAGAGCAACACATGATCCAAAGACACTTCTCACCTTGCCAGCAGCTCTCTTCCCTCGCTGAACCACTCGGCTACACAGTACGGCTGTGGGGGCCGCAGCTCCTCTGCGTGACAGCAGGGCCGGAGACCAGAGCAAGGCTGAAGCAGCAGTGCTGTAGGAACCTGCATCCCCTCCCGAGGGTGGATGTGCCGTGTCCTGCCTGGCCGTGGGAGCTGTGGGACAGGGAAGACAGGCCCAGCCAGGCTGCTGGCCCCGCCTCAGATCTGTGGTTTTAGCATGTTCAGGAAGACATCAAAGCTGGAGCAGGAACATGCAGGATACTTTAAATTCCAAAACATGCTTTCCTTTTCAGGGTTTCTGATTTTAAAACACACAGTCACCCGCTTAGGCTGCCACATGGGTCACAGCAGCGCGGAGCTCCCCGGGCTGCGCTCGTTCCTGTGCCTACGCTGCCATGATGCATTTCCCGACTTCCCACGAGCATCAAAAGGACTTTCCAGAAAGTCAAAATATTGACCAGCCTCCACGAAATTGGTATCTATCAACTGGTGTAGACCGAATTCAAAGTCTCTAATGCTCTACAGTGAAATCTGAATAAATTCAGTGCTAATATAAGCAAAATAGTGCCAAAACACAGTTGTTTTGCAGGAACAAGCCAGACTAAGTTAACTCTGGCTGCAAGGCTGTAGTACTACATTCAGTTAAAAGTGCATAACTTCTCTTACAGTCAGTTACTTCATAGGTAAAGTGCATTTTTAAATTATTTTTTATTATACAGTAATGTAGTATTTTACAATCTTCCAGTGAAAACATTTAAAGTGTTTATTAACTTAAAGGAAGCCTTTTATTTCCAAGATTCATTAAGAATTGCATGATGACATCTAACTTAATTTCTTTTGTCTACCTGTTGTTAAATCAGGAGAAAGCTTGGGAGACCTAGTGATGGATGACACATGGTGAAGTTAGTAAAATGGGTATGAAACACAGACTCAACACCCGACACATGAATTACCTAGAAGTGGATCAGCACTCCACCAGCAGGATAATTCAGGATCCTAAACTCAGCCTCAAGTGTACTACTATTCCAAGTACAAATTGATGAGTAGCGGGCACCAAACACAGAAGTCTTGTGACCACAGAGTTCCACGTGGGGATACAAAGCTTTCATTAACAGTACTGCAAGATCTTAATGCAAACACGACTGTGCTATTGGGTAAAAAACTTGCAACTTTGATTCAAAAGATGAGATGAGAAAGTTATTTCTTTCAAGTATTCCTGTATGAAGCACTTTTAAATAAGTGTTTAAGTGTCAGAAACATATACTTGTAAAGCTGAAGTAAATGTAATGTATTTAGCCAATAGACAACAGTCTATTCCCAGACCCTAACCATAGGAAAAACAAGTCTGTACATAAACCTCCTCTTTTAGGTAGCTGTAAATTTCTCAGGTACTTAAATAGTTCTGTTATATACTGCCTAACTTACCATTACTAAGGGTAACCATAGTAATGATTACCCATTTTATTTAAATATTTTTATTTCAAAGAGATAAAAATACAGTTAACACTATCCCATGTATTTTCATGTGGTAAAACCATCCATTTGATTTTCCTTATCAACATGCAGAGTAAGAAGGAATGAAATCTAATGTGAACTTACAGCTGCAGCACATTCTCCTTGAACTCTGCACTTGGTCTTGTGCTGTAGAGAGCGGAAAGGATGGAGTCCCAGTATTCTGTTTCAGTCTAATTTTCTAATAATACTATGAGCTAATCTTATTCCACAACTCAATATTTAAAGAAGGACCACTACAATACTTCGGAGTTCTTTCTGTGAGGTCTAGTCAATGAAATGAAGTTTTGGCTACCCCATCATGACAGATGTTTTAAGTTTCATGGAATCTTCCCCTTTCACCTCCAATGTTACTTAAATTAATTACTGTATTATTGGCCTTTTGTTTGTAATTAGGAAGAGTTTGCTTTAAATATTTTCATGTTAATCAGTGATATGGTTATATGATTTGCCCTTTGCTGAAATGTAAAAACACACAATGAAAACCTTGAAATTTCAACTGCCATTGTTTATTACTGTTTTGGCTACATTCTCTACAATTTCAGCAGCATCTTAAAGAGACAGTTAACATTTCTTTATATACAATGAAAACAAAATGGCTTGCAACATCAGAAACAAGAGCAACAGTTTAACTGTACAATACTAAATGAAAACCTGTGGTAATACAGCCTCCTCTTTCTGCAACATGGACAAAATTACATATAGGTATTCAGCATCAAGAATGGGATAGTAAAAAGAATAGTGAACAGGAGAGAGATACACTGTTCTGAAAAATAAGTTTCTACCATACAAGGCAGATAGAAAATGTTTCACATTTTAAAATATCTGTACAAGCCACAAGAAACATTTCCTTGCTGATAGGAACTTCCAGAAATAGAGAATAACCATGAGCAACTTCTACATCTATTATCAATGCGCTCTGCAGGATGAGAACACAATAAACTGACTTAAAGGACTGTACTGAATACTGCCAACACAGATCTGCTTTACATCCCTTGATTGAGAATAGGCAATTGTGAACAATCTCTCGTACAGTTGACTCACACCTTAAGGAGGTCATTTGACTCTTGTAAAAGTAAAAGCAACATCATTTAGCAGCAATTAAAAGCGCCTTGAGGGAGACTTAAAAAAAATACAATATCCAATTAGAAAAAGCCATACTTTAAACATTTGTACAGGAATAAATTGCTGAAATTTAACTGAAAATGTGACATCTGTACAACAATTTACAATAGAGCTAGAAGGGAATTTATCATTATTCCTGCATAGAACATTATACATGACCTGTTTGCATTTGGTTTCATACTGTTGTTTGTTTTTATCAGAAGCCTGGAAGGTTTCCCAAGTTTCAATACCACAGCAAATATAATACTTCTAAAAAACTGAATGGATTTCAAAATTAGCAATCTATTTGAGAAATAAGTACCAGGAATTCCACATCACCCTTCCAATCTAAATTCAGCGAAACACCACCACATTTTTGGAGGTACAAGCCTGAGTAGCCAAATAAAATACTCCAATTTTATTTGAGAAATCTGATGCTGAACATTATCTTTCACTGTCTCACACTCCTTACTTTGGTTTCAAAAGATCAACGTCTTGGAAAGATGGCAGTTCATTTAGTTTATAACCAGGCACAAAATTTTTCCTTTGTTTTCAAATTTGCTCACTACCCTTTTTTATTTAAATAATGAAAAACTACCCTTCATGTTAGAACTTTCCAGTATCCACCAAATGTACTTTAAAGTATTAAAAAGATTATTTACAATGTTCCCCAGAAAAAAACTAAAAACCTTTTCTTCAGTCTTAAACACAGTACACCTGTTAGTTTGCAACAGGAAGTGTCATCCTTCATCCTTCAATTTTTAACGGTGTTTCTCAGAAGGGTACATTTATTCACAGTCCATGATCCATTCCAATCATACAAATGACACTATATAGGAGGACTTCAGTCTGAAAACACAGTTATCAAACCTGTCCTGTGTAAAAACACTCAAATGCTTTCAAGCTCAAGTCAGCATCTGGAAACTAAACAAAGGTATCATCCCATTCCTCAGCTGGAGAAATTTCAGTACGAAATTATGCTTGAAGTAGGTGGTGTAGGGGATGCTGCTAGGCCAGTCATATGCAAGTTTCCTGAAGAATTTGATCTCCTCATATGAGGGAGAAGATAAGGATCATTAGCCAGCTGGTGGACATCAAATCTATCCTCTTTTCGGTATGCTAAACAGCGTCTGATAAAGGCCTAGAGAAGAAATGTAGGAAGTTACAACAACATTCTAAATACTTAGATCTGCTTTCAGGCAAATAGGCCAGGCCTCTTGAATAAACTAGCTTTCAAATGAATTCTTGTTCTTAAATAATTCAGTACAAATGACAATGTAACATTTTACTGCTGAGTCCACTGAAAAAATGTAACATCATGGCAGAAAGAAAATATCAGCAAATTACTGGCTTCAAATAATAGTACTGCAAATATGTATTTCCACGTTTAGGAACTATATTTACAAGTAAAACATTGTAACCAACCAGTTAGATTTCTGCATATGTTATGGCTGAACAGACTAATAGAAACCAGCAGCAAGTATCAGAGGATCAAAGAGACCTTTCTACTTTCTCCAATGAGCTTCTAAAACCATTGAGTTGAGTGGGGAAGAACAGGTGGATGATGTAGGGACAGAATTTCAATGCTTTAGCTGACTTCTGAAAAGAGGCATTTCCACATGTGCCATGATGACAGGGTATAGCAAAATATGAAACTGACAATGAGGGCTGCCATGCTCACTAGGCATTATATAAAGAATATTTAGGAAACCACTATCTTGCTGAAACTACTCCCATGAAAAACTCAATCACACCTCCTTAAAATTATCAACTGAAAAACTCCGTAGCTAAATTCACAACTGTTCTTGAATCACTATGTCATCCCTATGTTTAGGTCCACACCGTGTATGCCAATCATTTTGTGCTGCAAGTTTCTGTCAAGTCTTATGCCTACCACACACAGAACATTTGGTCTCCTGAGAGCCTGGGCTTCCACATTTAATGATAAAAAATCCTTATTATTGCTACAGAACTGATTCGCACATCAGTACTTAATTGAGAACTTAATTTAAAAGAATTACATATATCTTCTTTGATAAATCTGTTCAGCTGTTTGTTCTTTGCTCCAATTAAAAACTGAAGATTAAAGGAGAAAATCTGCGATACAAGTTCCAAAGAATCATGCTAGAATTTACTTCTATCATTTACATATCCAGCATGAACAAGGTACAATATAATAATCATGCACATCTGTTAGTATATATTCACATGTTCTTGGGTATTACAAAGATTTTAATCAAATTCTTCACAATAAAGCCTTCAAAACAAATGAACTGTAAACAGTTATTGGCAAGATCCTCAGAGTAACAGTTTGTGTCTAAAACATTTTTAAAATACTTCACAGTTTTGTGGCACTGTAGCCACACTACTGTGAAGCAAAGGAGACCAGTGCACAAAATAGGAAACAATGAGGAAGATCAAAGGATAGTTACAGTCTGAAAACTAACTAACAATGTCATTTGAGGTTCCATATTTATTTAATCTCTGTGTTTTCCAAATCAGAATTTCAGTTTACAAGCTATTCTTTTCCAACTGCCAGGCCTATAAATCTGAAAAACCATTTGGATTCTACAGTCATTGTAAATGGTCTGCCTTAAGAAGTTAGTCTAAAATTGTTTTATAGCATTTCCATCAGAGAATAATTCCTCCCTCTCTCCTAGAGCTATCATGACAATGGTTAATATGAGTGGAGAATACTGGAAGTTTATTTTAGTCTTTCAAGCAAACAGAGCATGCAAATACACAGAGAATGCAAGAAGTTACCAATTCTCCATGTTGAACTGTGTACTCTTCCCTAACATCCTCTATATAAAAACTACTAATGAAAAAGAAATGTGAAGTTAAAAGACACAAACTCTTAGTATGTAATGTCATCAGTTACATGATGTGTATTCGTCAACTGCATTCAAGGGACAGTTTTTTCAAATGCATGTGAAAAGAAACAAAGAACAGCAAACAAAAACCTCAACCAAAAATAAAAACCCAGTACTAACTATAATTCTTCAACCAGTTTTTCATAATCTTAACTGCAATTCTCTCACTAACATTACTTTCAGAAAATAGAATAAATAGAAATATACCATTACTTGTAACAGCAGGTTTATGTACCTAAAAGACTTAATTTCTTGGGAAGTTACTGCCTCTGAAATAGGTTTTCTTTCCTTTTCATCTTTAGGAGCTGAATCTTAACCTTCCTAAATTTTTGGCATCTTGTGTCCCTAATCTAAGTATGTTTAATTAGCTGCTGAAACTTGAATAAGCATTCTACTATCTTGGCATTTTTTTTCAAAGAGCACAATAGATTGCATCGGGTCACAAATATATTTTTCCAAAACTGGGAGAGTTTTTACAAGCAAGTAACATAAAACATCTCCCACTTTCACAGAACTGGATTTGTGTTACAGATGCTCACAGCAATAATCATTTGGGAAACCACCTTAATGTGTTTCTGAATAGCCAGTCTGTGTAGAGGAATTTGCTATTACTAAGATTTTTAAATACAGGATACATTGCCATCAACACCTTTGTGGCAGATCAACTATTTCGGCAGTTTTATTTCCTGAATCAACATCAAAGTATCTTCTAGATTATTAATCTTAAAAAAACATGTTTCTAAACTCAGCTTTAAGTTCATACACATAGACCATGACCTTTCAAGGGGAAGAGTATTACCAGTCATATCCTTCAGATACCTGGTAGTCAAACAGTTCTTCTAGCCAATAAGGCTGCAGAGAAGAACATTCACTATTTTCAGAAAGAGCTTGTTACTGTTACCAGCAGCATTTCACAAGAATTTCTACTGAGACAGTCTGAATGAGACACACAAGGTCCTCTGGGAAAAAGCAAAGCAGACAATTTTTGAGGTGGCCTACTTTAAAACCACTTGCAAATTTCTGGAATATATATATATAGTTTTGCTTTGAAGTACATGATTTTGAGATGTCTCAGAATAAGGTTTCTTAAATAAAAACATCCCAATGCTAGTTCTCAATTATGTTTTTCTGCATAGTTATTATGTCCCACAGCATTCTTAGGTTAACAACAATTTTACAGCTGAATCCTTTAAGATTAATGTTTTTACCGATTACATTAAAAGTTACCTTGGCTTCATTGCTTACAACAGGTTTGACAGGGAATTGAACTTCTGTGGCTTTTAATATTGTATTTTCTTGTAAGATATCTTGCTGTGATTGATTGTGGCCAAATGGCTGCAAAATAAGCACATTATATTTTTCAGGAGATTTATCCAACTACATTGATTTCATAAATACTTATGCTACAGTATGTTGTTGCAGTGTTAAATACAAACTGCCAACCATTCTGCAAATAAAGTTACAGGCAAGACTTTCTAATTTTTTGCAAAGTCAATGTACACCACCAAAGAGTAACATGAGTAATGTTCCATGCAGATTCACGTCTTCACAAATGTAATTCAGAGTCTACTGAGAACAGGCACCTACACTAAAGCTCTTTAGATTTTCAAATCTTTTCCTTACCTTTCTGCCATAAAGGCATTGGAAAAAGATTACTCCAACTGACCACACATCAACCTTATTAGAAATCTTTGGTGGTTCTTTGCCAACTACAAAACACTCTGGAGGCAAGTACCTGGAAAACAAAACATATATTTCAGTCCCTAAGTATGGCATCACTAGAACATGGCCAGTTATCAAACTGTACAAACACTTCAGCTACACATCTCTGAGCTTTGACAACTGTACAGCTGCCCTACAATCTGCATTCCAACACCTTGCAACCCATCAAAACTGACATTACAGTTTTTGTACAGTTAGTCAAATAGAGGGGGCTATTTCACACAAGCACAAATACAAACATTTTTTACCTAAACCACCAATTATCACTTTTTTTTTAAATGGGACCCCAGGTTAAATATGAACCTTAGCCATCCATGAAAGCAAAGAACAGATGAAAGCCAAATAGGGCATTTTACAGCAAGGCCTGGTTAGGAATCAAAAAAAATGCAGATATGGTTTAAGAAAAACAACAACAACA
>VZTN01015014.1:0-17657 GCA_013400515.1 Erpornis zantholeuca | reverse complement strand
TATTAATTTGGGAGTGGGGAGAAAGTGTCTTTTTGATTTGTATAACTGCAGGTGCGTGTTAATAGCTTTAAAATGCTAAACTAGGACTTGAAAGTGTTCCTAATGGTAAGTTGATTTCCTTTTTAATTGCATTTCAGACAGAGGGCAAAAGTTTGTCTTTGAATTTAACTGTGAGACAGCTTTTGAATTAAGTTTAAAAAAAAAGGTCACTCTTGAAATGACCGATGACAGGACTCTGTTTATCATCATTTAGGGAAATGAAGCTGGCTGTGTGACACAAATCTTTGGATGTAAAGGGGATAGTGCAGAAAGAAACCCAAACCCAGGTGGTGCTATGAAAAAAATGGTATAAAATGGTATAAAATTGCAAAAGTTACTTACTTAGAAAATAATTTGCCTGTATATGGGATGCTTTTTTATCTTGAAATATGTGTGTCATGAGATGTTTTGATGATCAAACAGACTTTCAAAATACTTTATCCTGGCAAATGAAGGAGCTGGATACAGGGTTCCTCTCAGATCAGTTTGGGTGAGATGTTTCCTACCTTTGCTTTGACAAATAAGAGGGGCTTGTCAGAGGTAATGCTTTCATCACCTCAGACACATTTATTATTCTAACTATTTCAGATAGTCCGTGTGCTCTTAAAACTGAGTCTTTGGAAATAATACGTAGTTCTAAGAAATTTTTAATGATGTAGCATAGTGTAAAATAACCATAGTTTGTCTTCATTAGCATTCTGTGTGTTAAGCATGAATTTTCACTGTATTGACTAATGTAACTCTAGGGAATTTCCTTTATACTTGTTGTTTTTACACTTCAAAAGTGATAGGAATCCCAAAACTCTCAGAAAGCAAACTGGCTGTCAGCATCCCCTTCATAGAGGAGAAATTAAGCTCCTCGTTGTAAGAGATGGTGTGGGGGTGCAGATGATAGGGGAGACAAAAATTAAAAAAAAAAAAAGAGAAAATACCTCTTAATGGTTTAATAGGTTTTGAAATGTATGGTTTCTCTGTAAGTTTTTGTAGGAAAAAGCTTTAGGGATGTGGTTAAAGGAGATTATGTTGATATGGTCCGATCCTTTACTTGGCAAATGTGAAATTTCAACCCTTATAGTGAAATAAAGATCCACCTACAAAAAAAAGACACCTAATGCAATAATTAAAAACCTGTGCTTTATTTTTTTTTGTTTTTAGATTTTAAGTTCACTTTATTAACTCTTTTGTTTTCTTTCTATAAGCTTTGTGGGAGATGGGAAAGACGGATTACTGCTGTATCTTGTTGCATAAACTTTTCATGAAAAATAATTTTCAAATCAAGTTCCTGTCCCTTGCAGAAAAATCTACTACAGAGAGAAAAACAGAGACTTCAAATGTTGAAAGGAAATTGTAAGTCTGTACCATGAAGGAATGAAACCGTTCAGGTCCTCAAAGGGCACTTAGAGACACTTTCTAAATCACCAGCAAAACAAAGTCATTCTTTGGATCTTGCGGCTTGTGGGATTCTGAATTTCAGGTGTCACTGCTCAGCATCTCAAGTGGGAAAGGTGACTGCTTCTAAGAAATGAGAAAAAATTCAAATTTATTCTGTAGTTGGACATCAGGGATTGAATGAATCCCTTTACTAAAAGGGATTCCATGAAAAACCAGTACCTAGGGATTGTATATATTTGGTGATTGCAGAAGCCCAAAATATACTTTATAGTTCATTATTAATAAATCTATTTGCATCAATTTAAAGTGCACCAGTCAGAGCTATCTAGACAACAATATATCATATTTATTCTGACGTTGTTTAAGAGCAACAACCCATAATTTTTATTTCATGAGAAAAAATGATTGAGGAGAAAATAATTAAGCAGTACAGTAATTCTCAAGGCTATCATCTGATTAATGCTGAATTAAAAGACATCTCAGTATTTGAGGTCACATCTCCCTTTTCAGAAAGTAAAAGCATCCAAAAGTCCAGTAAATTTTTTGAAGGGTAGATGAAGAGAAACAGTTTATCTTAGGTGTTTAGTTGGAAATTTTTAATGGGGGTAATTGATTAAAAAAATATTAAAAAAAAAGGGACTGAAGAATGGCTAAAGCAAAGCTCAACTGAAAACTAAATGGTGTTTTTCATGCAAATGTATGTGAGCAAGGCAGTTTGTTGCTGAGAATTGCAAGACAGTTACTGGGATGGAGAGACTAAAGAGCTCCCATGCTACTGGATATGGGTGCAAGTATGTTTATTTCCATGCTCTAGAAGTGCCATAAATTTATTGCAGGCTTAGTGGGGTTCTGTGTAGCCTTTTCTTGACTTCTGTAGCAAGAAGAACATGGAGATTTTTCTTAACTACACATGCGTGGGTTCTCCTTCTCTTCAGCTTTTTGTCTTTCACCTTTTGCTCTCTAATCTTTTGTGTGCTCACCCATTTTTATGTAATGGAGTTGTAGAAACAACTGCTACCAAACCATACTACTCAATGTACATTTTTTTTTAGTGATGTTAACAAACATATTGATAAAACAGAGTTCAGTTTGTGACTGGCTGATGGATCTTGCCTTTTTGGCTAAGGCAGAATCACAGAGCAGGGGAATGGGTTAGGAGAAGAAAGTTTAAATCAGAGTGTGACAACACATACACAGGTTTGTGTGTTGACCTGGTATTTTTCATTCAAGTACTTTTGATGGAGTTTTTTTCCAGTTCTTTCCAAGGATCTGGGCAAAGCAGCTGTTTCATGGTTTTTGTTTAGGATAGGTTATTAAACCAGTCGAGCTGGTTCCTTTTTTTCCACATAGCCAGACACCTGCCACGTCTCCCTTGAGAGTGTATTATGGAAAGTGTTTTCCAAAGGGAACTAGATCTTTGTGCCTCCTGAAGCCACTTAATAGTCTTTTTGGCAATGATGAGAAACCTGTGGCCATCTTTGGTAAGGATGTGAGGATTTCCCTGTGGGCATATGCAAACCTACACTTCATGTTAGCACATGTCACCTTAATGATAGTTGGAGCCATTTGTGTGTATAGGCAGCGGGGAATCCTCCATTGTTACTGAAAATTCTTGCTGTTTTTAGCTTTGGTCATCAGCTGTTAATAGATATGTGGCTGCTGTTGTGCAAAAGTAAAGCACCTGCTGGTAAAAAATACTAGCTGGAAATGAGACTGAAGATCAGCATTAAGCCCTAGAGGGCTTGTGGGTTGATGACGCTTTTTGTTGGTGAGCTGTACACATGGCACTCTTCTTGGGCTGTCGGCTTCCAAGAAAAGCAGACTGATGGGATGTGTGAGAAGTGTGTTGCAAAGACATATGGTATCCCACTTAGGTGCTTTGGAGCAGTGATGTTGTTTTTACAAAATGTGATACGCTTGTTAGTATCTGTTAGTAACACGGGAGGTGAGGTTTGTTGCCTGTGTTACTCTCTCTTTGCAGAACTGAAACAGCTCAAAGGAGGGCAATGCAAGAATTGAAAGGGATAAAAAGTACTTTGTGATGACACATATTTTATGTAAAAGTGTATTTTGGGGGGTGGGATGTCAAGGTACTGTGGAAGCAAAGTAGAATTGTTACAGTAGACTTATAAGCACAACAGGAACTTAAGCAGATAAATTACTGATGTACATATCTGGGGGTGAGATCTGAGCTGTTGGGGTTTCCCTTACACTACTTCAACAACAGTTGCAAAATATCTCCTGTACTGTAAATTAGAAAATAATCTACTTTAAGTAAGACTGTCTAGGAACATAAAGGGGACTGAAATTCAGGGAAAACACCAAGGTGCAAGCAGTTTTTTTCTACATTTGTATATTTATATATTTATAGCTGCTTGTTTTTAAGGAAAGAACAGTATCTAAAGCAATACAGTGAATAGAATTAAATAATTACATTTTTTTTGCAGTCAGTAAAGGGGTTTTTTTTTACATTATATAGTGTTAGAAAATATAAACAGGCAATTTGACTGTATTTGGGGAGAATATTGGATAAACGTGCATATTCCCTTTTGATGGTGAGTCATTGAAATTTAGATTTCATCTTGAGTAGTATACTGTACTAAATAGAGTGTACAGGACAGTGTAAAGGTATTTTCAACATCTGCACTTCAAACCCCATAAAATGACAAAACTAATTTTGGTTATTTTGGTAATTAATGTTGAACCAAAGGCAGTGATCATTTTTGTGTGCTTCTAGATGGCAAGATAAAAGTGATACTTACTTGACATGGAATGGTTTGTCTGACTAGAGGCCAAATACTTCATTTTGGACACTCTGTGTCCAAGTGAATAAAAACGGGGATTTGAACTGCTGAGAAGGCATCTCCATTCGCCTGATAGCTTGGGTTTTGTTTTAACTGCCCTGGAAGTGCTAGGTGGAGCCCAGGTTTCCCACATATCCACAGTACTCCAGCTGTGCTCTTGGGTGAAGAGGGAACAATTCCAGCCTCCAAGGGAGGTTTTGTGACACTAGCTCTTAGTTTTTTCCCCAGATGAAACTAGTCAGTGAATTTGACCTGGATTCATTAATCCTTTCAAGCTGGCTGGAGCCACATTTATTGAAGAAAAGCCTGCCTGCTTGAGCCAAATGTCCTTGTCTTGATTGCAAATGGAGAAAAAGTAAGAATAGGCCTATGAAATAGTCACAGGTTTGTAAGAACAGCTTCAGCACTGCTGCTGTCCTGTTAGGAGCGGGGAATAGAATTGAACAGCCTCTTATCTAAATTTCCCACACAAATTCTCTGGTGTAGCACATGTAGTATCTAATGCTGAAAGCACTGTACCATTGAGAACTAATTTTCTTTATTTAGATTCAGTAGTTTGCTTACACTGCTACAGCTGATAACTTTATACAGAGACTTAAGCTTTGATAAGCAGAACAGGAAATATTTTAAATCCTGTGGATATGGGAATGACAGTATTGCTCTGTTTTGTGTTAGTTGAGCAATGGAGAGAATTTACTGTGTTTTTGAAATAAGTGCACACTGACTTTGCAGTTCTGCTCTTTGGAGTTGTCTGTGTGCACATGTGCGTGTATGTATGGCATAAACACTATTCCACTTTTTCGTATACTGTGTGCTAGGAACAGATTCCCAGCTAAGAGCAACTGAGATATGTCCAACTTTAATGGTACTGTACTGATTTCAGTCAGCTGAACTTCTCTCTCTTAAATCACTGGCTATTTAGCTCATGTTCCCCTAATGTGTAGTTGAAGGTTATTTTTTGATGAATGCTGCCAGAAAATTTTCAGTGGCACCTGGATGTTTTATGTGTCAGCACGATGGGCAGGTACCAGGTTACAAGAGCTGATGTGCAGATGTTTGTACTTTATGAATGCATACAGCACGGGTGTGCGTGCCCCTGGAGCCATATAGAAAATATGAGTCTTTCTGTGATAGGAAAGGAGTCTGACCTCCTCATTACATCACAGAGCCAGACACATTAATGACATAATGCCTTATTCCTTCTGGTGCTGTGAAAATCATATGTGTTTCTGTTCTTCTGCCTTCATCTGAAATTAATTTATGGGCTTTCCGAGCCTTTTATGTGTAGTGTAGTGCATATTCTCTTCTGCCAGTTCAATGAGAATCCAGGCTAACTTCAGGAAATTTTGTGGCAGAACTAGGAGCAGATGACTGTTTTTTTCTCTGGTACTGCTGTATTTCATCACCTCACCTAAGAATGGGGACAGGTGTTGCAGTTTTTGAGAGAGAATCGTAGAAGAAGAGAAAGGAGAAGCACCAGAAAAATCCCATAACTCTCAGAGACAGAATTCCCACTGTCTCTCAGTGGGAACAGAATAGCTTTACTCTTGTGACAACGTCTGGCTGTATTTATAGTTGATATAGGGAAAATTCTGTAGTGTTTACACCATGTCACAGACCACTTCTGTGGTTCCATTACAAGAGTAAGGATGTAGATAAACTTTTCACCTTGAGTACCTAACATGAGGCATGCCACTCTATATTTGGACACTTACGTAAGCAGTTGATTTCAAAGTGTTCCTATTGACTTCAAAGGAAAAAATGTGTCTTTTGATGTATACTTAGATGCCTAAGCATAAAAACCTTGGCATGAAAAGTTTTTAAAGAACTTCATTGTCAATGACGTGTAGCACACATACGTATATATTTTTGTATGTATAAAGGAACAAAAAAATCCTACCTTCCAGAACATGCCTAAACAGGTTGAAGGCTGAAGTCAGAGTAGTTGAGTGTGGGAAGATAAAGCTTCAGATTCTTTTATGAGCAATGTAATCTCTCACAGGGACATGAGAAAGTTCTTTTTCATGGGAGGAGTCAAAAGACAAGGCATGCATTCTTGATGTTGAAAGCCTGCTTGTGTGTTTCATGTTGACCTCTTTCAAGAGCAGTGTATCCATACATAAAGGAATGCAATGCTGACAGGTTTAATAAAGTTTGTCTGAAGTGCCCTAAAATAAGTGGTTGGAGGGAAAAAAATTAAGATGCAGGATCTACTTTTTCCCCTCACAAATACCTTTCTGAAATCTTTTTTTCTGTCTGCCACTGGATATAAGTTAAGGTGATTCCCACCCCCCTCTTATTTAATTTGACTGCATAACTTGTGCCATAAATTCTATTGCAGTGATTTGCCCTGGAAATGCTTGTATTAGGTGTTCTCTGGATGGTGGTACCCTGATTAAATTTAATAAATCAGTTCCTGTGCTGTAGCTAAGGTATACAGAAACTGAGACTGATGTCTGAAAAGTCCTTTTGTTTTGCAGTCCTATTTGATGTGGCAGTTAAAGTGTTGCCGTAGCTTTTTTCATCTGTTATACGGACTGTATTTTTATCTGATATCTCTTATCTGGTCAGAAAATTGAATTGAATGGGAAATGTAAATGTTAGGTAAAGAAGTGGAATTGTAGCATGGAAGTCTACCACAAAATGCTCATTCCGTAAAACTCAGGTGTAACTGCATGGAGAAACATTTGAATCCTTCTGTTTAAATCTTCTTGAAATGCTTTTAATGTTTAATTATGGTGGAAGCATTCAGTACTACTAATAATTCAAGATTGCCACTACACTCCACAGTCTGAAACTACTTTGGAAAAAATACTCCATTACATATGTATGTGCTTTTGCACTTGTCTCCATTCCTAATATGAAATGGGGAAATGGATGATTGAAAAATGACAAGATTTGATACAGCAATGCGTCCAGAAGATGTTTTATTCTTAATTAAACTATTTCATTTGGAAGAGACCTGCGATGTCCATCTCATTTAACTGCCTAATCACTTCATGCCTCCTCACAGGACTTGCCTTCCAGCCCTTTCGCCAGATTTGGTGCCCTTCTCTGGATGCATTTGCATACCTTCACATCTTTCTTAAATGGTGGGGCTCAGAAATGCACGCAGTGCTCCAGGGGAGGCTGCACCAGTGCTCAGTACAGTGGGACACTCACCTCTCCTGATGTGATGCTGTGTTTGATGCACGCAGGGTGGGGTTTGCCCTCTGAGGTTTCAGGGCACGCTGCTGACTCATGTTGGCCCCCACCTCAGATCCCTTTCCACAGCACTCTCCTCCAGCCACTCCTCTCCCAGTTTATACTTGTGCCTGGCATTACTCTGTCCTAGATGCAGAATCAGGCATTTTTTTCCTTCAGTTTAATGCCATTAGTTCCATTTAATGCTTCAGTTTATTTAGATCCCTTCTTCAAGGCCTCTCATCCCTCAAAAGAGCCAACAGCAGATCCCAGTGTGGTATTATCAGCACTAATGGTTCCTCCAACTCCTGTGTCCAGATAAATATTGAACAGAACTGGTCCTTGGAATTTAGCCCTTGTGAGCACTGCTGGTGACCAGTCAGCAGCCAGATGTTAGCTCCAGATATCAGGTGTTGCTTTAACCACATGATTAATGAGAAATTATTTGTCAAACTATTTTTGATCCACACAGCCGAGTACCTCAGCTCATCTGTACAGTCAGATAGTCTGTATTGTTTGCTAAGGAGGTCTTTTTTAGTGGACTTGTTCTCATTTGCACCATTTTACAAGGGCTAGCATTGGCCAAAAGCACGATGGAAAGCTGTCGTTGTGCAAAGATGGTCTGAAAGTCCTTTTCCTACCACTCTCATGTTTCCTCTCCTATTTCAGAAATGGTTATATCCTTATGGAGGCTAGCTGTTCGAAGGAAGTGATCCTTCTGGTCTTGGTAGGAAGGGCACTTGCCTTATGTTGTGGTTCAGCATAGGAAAAAGGTCCAGAAAGATGAGGGGGAGCAGCTGGCCTGGCTGCTTTGAGAGAAGAGAGGGAAGTGTTTTTCCTGATATTTAACTGAAAGTGAATTTATTGCGTGTATATAGCCATTGTTACAGCAGTAATAGTGATGGCAATGATAATAGTAAATATCCAAAGTCTGAATCACTGTGTGTTTCAGAATGCTTTATAAAAAGATATGTATTTCTTTACTTAAATGAGTAAGCCAACTTCTTCTGTGCCTCTTACACATATATATATATATATATATATATGTATATATGGAGAGAGAGAGAGAAGCTCACATGTACCAGGATTAGTTAAAGGCATTTCTTTATGCCTCGGTGGTGAGGGTGATGATCCTCTCATAGTAGTGCTGACTGGGCTGTGGGTGAGGTGCAGTGGCTATCTGGAGGAATTGGCCACCTGGCAGATGAGGTGGCCTGAAATGGGCAAGGGGATTTTGGAGTGGGGAAGAGTAGGGAGCCAGGCTTTCTGGAAGTATGCAGCCTGCTTTAAGGAGTTTTGGGTATGAGCATGGGGTCTTTGCACACTGTATCCACCTCTCCTCTTGCATTCACTGGGTTGTGGACCTATTTGCACCTTTCAAGCCATGGAATCACAGGTTCCCTGCTTTGCCCATAGGCACTGGCTTCTCTCCACCCTGATGACCTCACAGAAAGCATCATGCATACACCCTACCTCCTGGGCTGCTGGGGAGGAAGGGGAATGGGGGGAGATGGGGCTAGAACCATAGCAAGTTCTCCTTTCACGGGATCAGGAGGGCATCAGGGTAGAAAGGGAAGGTTTTGTGCAAGGAGCTGATAAGTGCTGTGTCCAGAGAAGGGAGTTTCTGTTCCTGAGGTTGCTGTGGGGAGAGTAAAGATGAGAGTTATTCCTGCTGTGTGGAAAAAAATAAATGAAAGACAATAACTTCGAAGCTTAAAAAAAATTGATTTCAAATCTGTAGCTCTGCAGAGTTAAAGATGCACTTAAATTCCTGCCTGACCAATGGCAACCTTACCATCTGTACAGTTTGCTGCAGGCCATGCTGCAGAATAGCTTTTGTAAGAGCTGTGAATCATCAGTATTAGCACTTGTAGCTCTCTGGCTAACCTGAGTAAGTAATAACCCAAAGGAACTGTATGTGAGGTCTCAGGAAATCATTGCATCTCAGTCTGCAGCCTAGCTCTTTCCTTTAAGGAAAGATCCTTCTTATTTTTTTTTACTCCTTTTTAACTTGTAATAAGATATGCATTTTCTTTTCTAAGATGATGGGAGACTTTGAAACAAAGAACCCAATACAAAATTTTCAAAGCTTGTTTTCCTAATGTACTGTTAGAAGTTCTTTGACGTGTGGTTCATCCTGAATTCAGAAATGATTCACTGCAAATGTGTGGGTCTAGTTTTTATGTTGTAGTGATGCTTGTTCAAATAGTCACCTTCGGTAAACCAGAATTTTTATCTCTCCAAGAAATCATATTTTAGTTTTTGGTTTTGGTTTTTTTCTTTTTTTTTTTGTTTAATGCACAGCTATCTAGTTAGCAATTCAAGGAACGGAGGTATTGTTATCATGCTCCCCGGACTGCTGCAGAAGTTGTTAGTAAAAATGGAACGCAGTTCTCTTTTCTGTTCTCTTTTCATGACTGGGATAGATCATACCGATTGAAGTTTTTTAAGGCAGATGTGTTTTCCAGAATGACAAGGGTACGTGGGTGGTATGGTAGCTCTTTACAGTATCTTTTCTCTGACTCTCAATTTGCAGGGATCTGAAACAATGTCCAGTTTCTTTTCCCCATAGTGAAAATGTGTAACTATAACAGCTTGCAACAGTCTTAGCATTCATTCACCTCACTGCTGTCTGACAGTTGAATTGGGAATGACAGAAACGAACTAAGTGTTTTTAATTCTTTCCTGGGGCTGAGGATGTTGAACAGGAAGGATATTAAATGTCAGATTATCACTTAGCACAAATTGGAGTGATGTCACTGAAATCAAAGCACCAACTTCCACCTGCTGAGCATGTTTCCATAGTGTCTATACTCTGGATAACGGCACCAATTTCTCCACTACCTGGCTACTGGTTCTTACAATAAATTTTGAGTTGGAGTTGTCAGGAAGGGGAATTTCTGCCTGAAAAGAAACTAATTCTCATGAATTGTAATTTACTTTGAATGATCTTTCCATTGTCAAGAAAATTGTGCTGGTTTGGGACTAATCTCTAAAGCCTTTTCTAATTCAAGTTTTGGTACAATTTTGTGAAGAGTTTCATAGGATGTGTTCTAGTTATTAGTATCCTCTGACTTCCTGAATATATGAAATATACAGGTCCAGTGGGCAGTGATGGCTGTTGGCAGAGGCTTTTAAAAACATCTGAGAAGTTACAGCTGTACTGGGAGTCTTAAATCTCAGTTAAAAGTGCCCTTCCAGCCTCATTTTTTTGGCAGTTAGAGAAATACAGATCTCTTTTGGAAAGATAATTGGTTTTATATGTCTCTTATGTAATATATTTAAGCACCACATGAAACCATTTTTTGTCAATAACAAAAGATTTTGCCAGTTACATGTATGCATCAGGTAGCACTCTGACAAGATGAAAAGCGGGTGCCATGCCAAAAGTTCAGAGCCTTTGAAAAGACTAATCCCATTTTGAGTGCACATTCAGAGCAGTTACAGGCAATTTTAGCATATTATTCTGCAATGACACCCTTTCTTGTGAAATGTAAACTGTTCAAGAACTTAAACGGAGAGTAGAGTAATAGTTTTTAGATGACTGAAAAATAACAGGTTGGTAGCGTTATTAACTTGTGTCAAATGGAAAAGCTTGGTTTATTTTTAGACTTTAAACTGTGACTGTGACTAGAATGTGCTTTTTGCTGTGTGCTTGTGGTGAGAGGGCAGTGCACAGAGGAAGGTCCAGAGGCAGAATCTGTCCTTGGTGCCATTACTGCTTGGTCTCAAAAAGGTGCAAGGCACTTTTTCTTGATGTGGGTTCCTGTGATGCAGCTACACAAAGCAGTACACTCTTTCTCCAAGGAGACAAACACACTCATCAGTTTATGGGAGCCAGGTCTGGAGTGAGGCCCTGCTACAAAATCCTAGTGTTCAGGTAGCTCAGGAAGGTTGACGAGGCATGGCAAGAACGGCTGAAGCAATATTGTGCTTTCATGGGATAGCCAGAACACCAGGATTCATAGGAGGAAATATGCCATGCTTTCTGACGTTGTTAAACACAGAGCTGATTTGGGTTCTGGTTTCTGTTGTCTACCTTCTGGTGCACATTTTGTACGAGATCCTTTATCTCTTCAAAGATCTATGTGTTTTAGTTTGTGTTTATGCAGCTGTCCTGGTCTAACCTCAGATGGCAACTCAGCCTTACCCAGCTGCTTGTTCACTCCCTGCAGTGGGGTGGGGAGGGGGGAATCAGAAGAGTAAAGGTGAGAAAACTCACGGGTTGAGATAAAGATAGTTTAAGAGGTAAAACAAAAGCCACACAGAGAAGCAAAGCCCAACAAGGAATTCAATCACCACTTCCCATGGGCAGGCAGGTGTTCAGCTGCCTCCAGGAAAGCAGGACCCCATCATGCGTGATGGTTACTTGGGAAGACAAACGCCATCACTCCGCACGCCCCTCCCTTCCTCCTTCTTTCTCGGCTCTATATTCTGAGCATGATGACATGGTATGGAATATCCCTTTGGTTAGCTGTTCAGCTCTCCTGGCTTTCTCCTCTCCCAACTTCTTGGTGGGGTGGTGTGAGAGGCAGAAAAGGCCCTGACACTGTGTAAGCACTGCTCAGCAGTACTGAAAACATCCCTGTTTTATCAACCCTGTTTTATACTGTTTCCAGCAAAATCCAAAACATAGCCCACACCAGCTGATATGAAAAAAATTAACTCTATCCCAGCCAAAAGCAGCACAGTAGCACATACACTCAGTGCCACTCCCACACTGGTGTAATGAGGGATGGATCTACAGCGTACTTGGAAAGAGTGATTGCAGTTGCATGGAATACCCTGGCTGTCTGGGGGATAACAGTGAAGTGGGGAACAAGGCTGGGTGATTTCTGTGTACCTTGGGAAGATCCTGCTGCTGATGATTGTGGTTCCTTTTATTATCAATCTAGCCAGTTTTGAAATAGGTTATGAACACACGACAGCTCTATTGTGAGAGCAGAGTTAGTGGAGTCATTAGTTGTCAGATAGACACTGCAGTGTCCAGAGCTGTGAAGAATGTAAGGTTCTACTTGAGAGGCATTAATTTCCCAACCAGACAGCTAATATGGCCTGAGGAGTTGACATTAGTAACTCCTGTTTTCCTGTGTTGTGGAAGTCATGAATTTCTCCATATTTTTGATAAGCCTTAGAAACCCCCTAAAAATGGTTTTTACATTGATGCTGAACAGTCTATTGTATGTACTTGATGCATGCTTGTGTTCTGTTCTGACTTCATATGGTATTGGGCAATAGTGTGTGTTAGATACTTCTTGCCCCATAAGAGAGCAGGAAGGTATGTTAGGCCCTGAAAAAACCAATCCCCCAGGCTGTTGTATATTTGGAAAGAGCTGAAAGACAAGTAATGGTGTGTTGACAGATGGAAAAGCTGTCATTCGGAGACAGAAACAACTGGTCCCTGCTTTAGCACAGCAACTTAATTAGTTACCTGAAGCTAGAAGCATAAATACAAAGATACAGGTGTCTCCCTCTTGTACATCCTATTTTCCCTTTTTTACTTTTGTGCTGAGCTTTTAAATCCAAACATGTATTCTGGAGTACACCCAAGATCTCTCTTGATGGTTGGGGACTGAGCTTTGGGAGGCTGTAACTACACTAACTCTGCCTCTGGAGGTTCTGTTAAAGCCTGTAGAACTGTGAGCCTTCTTTTCCTCTGCACCTCTGTTAGCTGTTAGCAAGTCTGTGATATTGGCAGTGTCCAGGAAGCAGAAGGCATGTCTGTCTGCAGTTGGATGGAGCTGTATCCTCTCTCACTCCAGCAGTCTATTACTTCCTCTTTCTCACTTAAGACTGCAATTAGCACTTTTTTATGTCTTTGAAATATTAGAAGGGGAAACTGTGATGGATAGTAATGCAGATGCTTGAACTTTTGAGGAACATTCTTTTCATGTAGTGGTGGTGTCAGCTGCTTCCTTGGCTCTGTGTAGTCAATATTTTTTCTCTTGCTGTATTTCAAAAATGAATGCACACTGAAACCAAGATATCAAGGTTATTTTAGGGCTAACCTCAGTAGAATAACTGGATGACTTAAAGTGCTTAAAATGCTTTGTTCTTCAGTGATGGACAGAAGTTTCAAGGCTTACCTTTCAGTAATCATTACTGAACAAAATAACTAAATGCCCTATTAAATATCATCTATTACAGTAGTTCATATATTGTGGCTATTAACTCTTGTGTCTAAACCCATTCTAAATGTGAGCAATTAAGAGAATCTGCTCTGTGGTGTTTTCATGAAGGATGTGGTTCCCTCAGCTCTGGCTTTGTGAAGCTAGCACTTCTTGATGATCTGTTTAATTGAGTGCCTGCCACCTTGGTTCACGGTGTGTAATATCCCATCTATACATGTTCTAATAAAAGCACGAGACTTACTGAAATCGTATTTTTCTGTCAGTTAAAATTGCAAGTTTCTTTCCAATACATTAGATAAAACTGACTTAAAAAAAAAGTAATTTATTTTTCAGTAACTTGGATTTTAAACTCAGATCTGCATGTAACAGAAACTAGCTTGCCAATGTACTGGCAAGGTGGTCAGTTAACTGTAGAATTCTAATGAGGTGCTCAAGACTGTGATTATGTATTTCTTTTAGATCTGAAAATTGTACTATGGGCACTTGTACTGCAGAGATGCTTTTAATGTTTGAGGAAAACAACTTGGATAATGAGACAGTGATACAGAAATAATATAAAACTTTTTTCATGAGGAGCAGGGCAGAGGTGTTACAAAGGCTCAGGGTGAGGGGGGTGATGAGAAAACTAGCTAGCAGTGTCCTTAATGGGCTGTTCTGGATGCTGATAATGTTGAAAGACATGAAAAGGCATAAGATATTTTTTCATACCTCAATAATAGCTGAGTAGCAGTCATCTTCTGTTGATTTAACTGTGAAAGCCATATCTAATTTTCAAACAAACCCTTTTAAAGCAACATAGAATGTGACAATGTTGTTTTGACTTGGGACGTGTGAAAATAAGTTTTTGCAGGGGAGCTTCTGTCCCTAATGTCAATGCAGCATTGTGAGGCATAGTAGCATAATACTGCATTGGTGCTGGCTGAAGGCAAGGTCAGGTTCATTCTGCTGATCTGTGAAAATAACAGACACAGCTGCAGAAAAATGCACTCCTTCAGTCCTATCCTCATTAACTGTATGGAAATATTCCTAGAGAATAACAAACCTTAGATTGATGCTGGGCTATTTCATATGTAGAAAAAGGAGCTCCTATAAATTTTACTGGGCTTGGCTATCAAGGAGATCTCATTACTGTCCCTAATAGCAATGCATGTTAGTCTAATGGTTAAAGAAAGAGGATCCCAAGATAACAGGACAGTAAATCTTCATAGCTTAATATGGTCTGTTAAGATCCAAGAAGAGTAAAAAATCATGGCCTATGTGGAATTGAATCATTTTGCTAAGTCATGGCTTTTGGAAGATCTAAATATCCCCTACAATATTTGAAAAGTGCCAGATTGGTAATTAGTAATAATAATGGTAAAGGAGATAAATGCATTGTCTGAAAGAGATACAAGTGTTGGTTTGGGGTTTTTTTTCCCTTGGGGAAAGCCTTGTTGATTTGGAATCAATCTAATTATTGGTTTTGGATTTTGGTTTTTTGGTTCGGTTTATTTTTTGGTGTGTTTTGGGTTTATTATAAAGCTCAGTAAGAGCAGCTGTCAGACAAGGTAAATTTATTTTAATATAGCCTCTGCTGTATACTTATTCTGTGAAGTACAGGGTGGTTTCTGTTCCTGTTATAACATGGATGAATCATGTGGAAAGTAACAGAGAAAAGAAGTTTGTAGTGTCATGGTGCATATGTCATGGTTTGTATGTCATGGTGCATTCCTTGGTGCATATGAAGTCCTGATCCACTGTCTCCAAAAGGATGAGGTAGAACTAGAAAAGTCGTGGTGAAAGGCTGGCCAAAGCTGTGGAGCTTGTTCTGTGCAGGGAAGGACTGAGACTGTGTTAAATGAGGAGGGTGTAACATCTCAGTTGATCCAGAGAAGGAAAGCAGGTGATGACAATGCACTTGTTTCCTTAATACAAGGCCAAAACTGCTCACAGAAATCAGAGGTAAAGGACTTCTGTTCTATGCACAGCTTGTCTGTGGAAGGCCTAGCCACAGGTGATGGATGCTGATGGTGTGCATGGATTCAGAAAGGATCTTTATGAATTTATAAAATAAATGTTTATATCTGTTAGGCATAAACCCTTGCCTCAGAAAGTGCCTGAGCTGCAGTGTTGCTCAGATGGTTTTCTGAGAAAACATCATTATGTCCTTCTGCCCTGTAACAACTATTGCCAGACATCCTCCTGTGGTCTGACAAACAAAATCTCTAATGGCTTGAGACTAGTGAACTATCTTCAGAATTGCATGGCACTATTTAGAAAAGACATCTGTACCACTGAAAAAGTTACATGGTCAAATTTAGAAAGCTGCATTCTACAAATAAGTTGATAAATTTTCACTTTAAATGGTGGTTTTTTGCGTTGGCTTTAAAGAGCATTGCAAAAATGGGTGAGCAATGTTAACACTGGCTGCCCATGGAGCTTCCAAAGAGCAAAGGATCAGACTTCCTTTCTCCTCTCCCATTTATTGGCACAGATTGTATCAGGTTTATTCTATAATACAGAGATTTAACATGAAGTCTAGTTTTAGCTGTTTGTCTTTCTTTGCTAGGGCCTGGTTTGGTCAGAAACAATGCATTAATGAAGGAAAAAAAGATCGTATTTATGCCTCTGATTTTTTTATTTCTAGAAGTGATTGTCATTTAAGCATAGGACAGCAGTCCTACTTGTCTTCTGTGCAGAAAAACTTAGTACCTGCATTGGGCTTCTGCTTGAGTTGCATGTCTGAATAATTTTGTATATCTTGAGGTAAGTGTCACAACAGGAGCCACACAGATGAATTCTCTATGGTGAATTAGAGAAATACTGAATTTGTAAGTTTCCTGCTAGAATTTACTGTTGGAAGTTGCATGAACCTGTTCAGCAGATTTGTTTAGACACTTATAATAGTCCCAACTCTGAGAATATTAATTGATCTCCATAAATTAAATTCTGTATGATGGACTTCTATTTTCCAAATATAAATGGTTTTGGTACTTAGTGAGGTGCAGCAATTAGAAGATTAATACTTCAGTACTGGGCAATTCTTCTTAAATGCTCAAAAATTCGGTGCTTATTCTCTGTGTGTAAACTAAATGTTTGAATTCTGCTTTCAGAAGGAGTGTTCTAGGGCCGTGCAAAATATGTTGTTGTTGTTTTTTGTTTTTTTGGTTTTTTTTTGTAAAATGCCATTTAAAATGTACAGAACCACAGAATAAGGGAATAAAAAATTAGGTGTTCTTTTATGGGAAAAAAAAATCTATTAGATACCCTAACAAGCAAAGAATTATTTTATTTAATATTTTTATTCAGAGGTACTGCTCTTAAATTGCAACAGTATTTCTTTCTCTATATTTGAGGGAGGGGAAGAACGTAAAAAACCCCCAACCCTCTCCAAAACCCATCCCCAGCCTCTCCTATACTTCTAAGCTTTTGCAGATAACACTACTAGCTGGTTACTCCCACTAATTTAAACAAACAGTAATAATATTTTTTCATAGATTAAAGACTGTCGTTAGATATCACCAAAATAATTTGAAAAATCTTGATCTTTGAGGTCTCAAAACACACTGGAAAGTGAGATAGGATTTTTTAAAAATGAAATAAGAGTTACCAATGATCAAAAGCCAGAAAGCATTAAACCTACAAATGTTTCTCTTATTTCTGTATGACAGCATGTGCTATTGAGGAGTTGCATGACTCTGGAGTTTCTAATTTTTAATTTAGATATGCTGTGTATTAAATTGGAAAACTACATGGTGCATAAATGTTTCTGCTCATTACTGCCATCAGAATGTCATTGAGGAAAATTGTTTAGGTTTTTTCCCCACCCTCATCTCAGCATTAATGGATTTTAAAATCTTGATTAGATGGTTTTTTTTAAGGAAGGAAAACCCAGTTTGAGCTGTTCCATCAGCTGTTCCATTTGATTATTTTCTTCCTTAGAAATTGACATATGTTGAGGAATTTTTATTCTCTTCCTTTTTCCCTGTTGAAGGAGAGTTTTAAAACAAAATAGTAGTAATTAAAAACTGGAACTTATCTTTTGATTCCATGGATTTTTCAGCACTCGATGCACTTCAGTCAAGATCAAATAACTTTCTAAAATATATGCTTTATCTCCACTAGAAAT
>VZTN01015012.1:21492-38272 GCA_013400515.1 Erpornis zantholeuca | reverse complement strand
GAAATCTAGTACTGCTTCTTCTCTCCACTAAATGTTCTCACATGGCTGTTGCTGAATATGGCCATTACTGGCTTGAGAAATAATGGCTTCATGTACCACATTATAAAAATAGAAATTAGTCAGTTTTCCAATTCAGCTGGCAATTTTTGGTTTTAATATTTTTATTACTGCAGACATCATCGTCCAACCATCTGCTAAAGATGAGACAGACAATAACTGAGCGAAACTGGAATGAATTTTGCTGTATCTGCAGCTGGGCATTTCATTACTGTATTCTGATGGGGAATTGTGGGGGAACGTATTTTGTTCTTTTTTTAGAGGCAATCAAAATGTGATGCACAGCAACACTTCAGTGTGAAAAAGATACTCTTTTTTACAGAAAGACTGGAAGACCCATATTGACCTTTCTTTACCACTCTCCCATCACTGTTGTGAGAGAAGCAGCAAGCCTGTCTCAGTTCCTCCTTCTGTGATTCCTGAGAATCTTCTAATCACTGAATTATCAAGATTTTAGCAAAATTGAGAGAAGCATTAGGCTAATCCACCCCAGATGCCACAGCTCTCTTGTGTCTTGCTCTAGCCCTTCATACTTCCTTTCTCTCTCCTCCAGAGTTACCCTCCAAAGGAAAAACCTGATCATCCTCCACTGCAGAAACTGGTAGTCAGTAGGCTCTTCCTTCCTTAAACCCAAAATTACTCCAGAATGGACAATTAGTATGAGTAGCTGTGGCCAGCTAAAGACCGTAATATTTATCAAAAGGGCAGAACTAGCCCTTACAACTAGATAAGGACCTAGAACAAGCCCTCACACTGAGCTAAGTGTATCATTTCTATATATGAAAAATCTCTAGGCAGNAAGTTTCACAGTAGTCAAATAAAACAGTGCCTATTAGGGTTAATATGAGTCCAGGGTGGTGGATGGGGTGTGCCCTGAAAGCACAGCCACAGCTTTCTGCATACAAAAGTTGAAACTGAAACCTTGAAGTCCCATGGCAGCTTTTAAATTAAAAGTTTCTGGGGTCTTGTGGTCTTTAGCCAAAACTGTTCCTACACAGTTATCCTGTTGATCTATATCCTCTCATTACAAATACAGTTTCTTCTGCTAGTTCTTTCTATGGGATTGTTAAATAACTAGAAAAAAACTCACTGGATTAAAAGATGCTTATAAACACAGTATTTGCCACTCGTGTAGAATTACAAAGAAAAGCAAGAATTACCTCTATCAACTTCAACAAATCTCAGCATGAAAACACTGTAGAATAAAAGAATGGAGAAAACACAGCTAGAAGTAGGACATAAATGAGCCCTGATCCACTGCCCATTGATGTCAGTGGAAAGACTTGCACTGACTTCACCAGCTGAGGCCTGTTGTGAAGGTCTGAAAAATTCTTACTATATCTTTATGCAGGATATTTTCAAAACAAAACGGGGATGCCTTCTTTTAAAATCAGTGGAGTTTATAATATGGCATTGCTTAACAGAATATCTGTGTCCATAAGATATTGTAGCAAGGAAAAGCAGAAGATGGAAAATGTTTTTAATGAGCCTTCAACTAGTCAGAAACTTATCTATGTCAAGAAAGAATATAACAGAGGAAAATATGCAGTAACATATTACAGCTGTTCATTTTGGAAGACACAAATAAAATAATTTAATTTAATTGTTGTCTTCTTACATTTTTACTTCCTCCCTCATACCATATTTCTCTTTCAGAAATCTCTCAGCACAGTTAAATTGGAACAGTATACAGGAATTCTTGCTCCTTGTTATTATTTTACCATGTGAGGGCTCAGGCATGTTGTCAGGTCATTTGACCTCCTTAAGTGCATTGGCAGAACTATGATATTCATGGCCAATAAATTTTCCTTGTTTCCTTTTCTCAAAAGAAAATTTAAATGATAATTTGTATTAATTATAGAAAGTGCATCCTTAACTAACTGAGGAAAGCCTTGTTTCTTTCCCAGGCATCTCTTATATTTTAGCTGATGAATCCAATGATGAGAGAGATGGAAGCTGACTTTCAAGATGTTATTTTGTCTTATTAATAACAGGGACGGGAGGGATGAAACAAGAGGTAATCAATACACAAAGAAAAGATCAGACATGGAATTTCAATTTGAGTCCAAGAATAGCCATGTTAATAGGAGAAGCTATGAGAGCAAGCTTCAAAAGAAAGCTTTTATGGTGAAAAGTGATATACAGGACCTTGATTTAGAAATTATTCTGCCTACTGTAATGACTAAAAAAAACCCAAACCAAAATTAATGGGGATGACTGTTCCAAACTGAAATGTATACAAACAGACCTGAGAGTGTATATTTTCTGTAGTATCAATTGACACCAGAGGAATGTTGTATCGAATTGGTGGATATAAACCCAAAGAGAGATGCCCTTTTAGTACAGGAAGTGTGCTTCCAGGAAGAAAAGGATGTTATTAAATGTAAATGAGCATCAATTGACTACACAGATAATTCATAAAGCTTTTACACCTTTTCCAACAACACTTTTTTAAAAAACTTCAGTGACAGAAATCAAGAACAAAGGGTATATTGCAAAAGCAAAATAAAAGCATTTTATAAATCCTATCAAGAGCAAACACGTATTTGAAGTCAGTTTTAGATAAAGTATTTACAGCCACTGAAGCAGTCAACCTTTTTTATTTGGCTGTAAGCTCAAGATTTCTGATATTAATTTTTTTTCTCACAATTATGACTCTTGTTTCCCCTTGGAAATTTTGGTTACATTTTCAAAAGTGCTTATGCTCTTTAGACGGTTTTCAACATCTAAAGTTCTGCATTTACGGTAGAAATCTTAGCAAATTGTAAGTGGAAAAGCATTCAATTTGCACATTCTGGAGCTCCATTAGAATAGCCTACCTCAAAGCACCAGTCTGACAAAGCACTTAAATCAGTTCTGAATGTCTCTCTCAGCCATGATCTTCCCAGTTTCAGTAAGGAATTCACATGCTTTAAGTCAAGAACTAGTTTTAAGACTTTGCTGAAACAGAGCTGAAAATTTGCTTTACCCATTCAAAGTACCAGAGCAATTCAAGTTTTCCGTAGGTCCTGTGCACTTTGCAGCCCTTGTGAGCTGCTCTTCTTATATACTGCTCCAATCTTCTGGAATGCACTGTGTTCAAACGGATAATATCTACCAACACCCCTCAGAGTGCCTTAACATTTCAAAAGAATAGCAATTTTCCAAATCCAGTATATATTGCACATTCAAATTATGAAAATAAATAAATTACTGAAAGATTTGTCATGTGGCTTATTGGAATGCATGAATTTCACCAATGAAAAGTCAAAACAGGATTTCAGAATAGATACATGACTTTACTAGTAAGGCAAGCAAATTAGCCAGATAGGGGTAGAAGTGGGGGAATTCAGCAGGGGAGAACATCTTCCCAGCTCGGGTGGGAAAACTGCTCTGATACTTCATGTCTTAGGTAAGGTTTCCCTTTTACACCCATCAATACTTCACCTCTTCAGTTACCATCAGTGGTGCCTTTTCAAATCCTGTACTGCTAGTGTAACTCTGAAGTTTCCTGTAGCTTGTTAAGTGCTGTTCTCTGTGCTAAGATAGACATAACAAAACCTCTCTAACTTGCTCTCCAAGGACACCCAGACTAAGAACTGTAAACCATCATCTTGGGGAGAGGGGGGCAAGCTTGGGGAAATTCCATCATTGGCTGGGTTCTGCTTGGTGAAGTTATGCTGATACAAAATTGTGAAGCACTCGTGACCTGTTGTCCATTTTGGGCAACTGAGGCAGGAGCCTCTGGAGCCCAGAGTGTACCTCTGAAGGCCTTTCAAATAAATACCTCCTTTATTTCCTTATTCCTGTCTAGTCTCTGTTTCTAGGTAGCCATTTAAGGTATCATCAGTGAATTATCACAAGATTTGTTCACCAGAAGGTGGTTGTTGACAAATATCAAGAGATATAAAGGACATGCATAAACACTGCCAGGGATGGGAAGCGTGGTAGAGAAAACTTGAGCATTATCTGCCAGAAAACAATGAGTGTGGTATTCCACAAGGAAAAAACGGGCTGCAATTTACTATGTGTGGCACTTGGACCATTTCACCTGGCTTTTTACTAAGGTTAAGTACTGACATGTTTCTCTGGAAAAAGATGAGGAGACATCCAGGCACTGAGAGATAAAGCATAAGGTTCACAACAACTACTCCCATAAGAAAATGATAGGCAATAATCCAGAAGCTCTCTAGGCTGGAATCACAAACCTTGTCAAAGGAAGATAAAGCCTGGGAAAGGGAAGCAGATTAAAAACATAAGTATTCTGAAGAACTGTTCCTGTATTTCTTCTCTGAAGAGCTAATATTTCCTGATCAAACTTCCATTCCACAACGGAATGTGAAGACCAGGAAGGGACTGCTTACATTAGTCACCCGATAAAGTCTGAACACAAAGAGATAAATCATTAAAAGTGACAGAGGAAATCAGAGGGTGCTGTATCATGTAAAATAATTCCAAACATTCAAGTGTCCTCCATTTGCACTGGGAGTCTTCAAAGGACAAGCTGAGTCCCTAGCACATCTCTCAGAATAGCACATGTGCTCCCTTCTGATATGATTTAAGATGTCTGAGTGTCATTTATGGGAAACAGTTTTTCACTGAACCCAAATCTTCAATTATAGCAAGTGTGCACCTTACAGTTAAATAAATATATAAAAAATTACAAACCCTATTTGGTTGCATATTTATATCAGAACATCCTTGTATATCTGGAAGTCATATACTACAAGCAGCTTTGTGTCTGAGTTTCAGAAGGAAGTTGAAATCATCAAAAATACCAAGAGGTAGAAAAGTACAATGTATTTTCCAATGGTTACAGGGGGAAAAAAATCATTAAACTAGGATTTTTTTGTTTTATTCCTAATTTTATGAGAAACTGGCTTAAGACATATCCGCCTTAGGTGTTTCAACAGCTAAAAGATGCTTGGCCACAGCAAGATGACTCACAGTGCCAGTTAGGAACCTTTCTCCTTAGTCATTTAGCAAAGAGATTTTTTGGGGGTATGCATATTGCCAGCCTCCCAAAACAGTCAATGGCAACTGATAGGATGCTTTTAAGACTGAGTCAGAACAAAAGCATCAGAGAGTTATTCCTGTAATTGCACTCTGAAGGAGCCCATCTCTCACTATCCACTACAGAAAAAGTGCCTAAGCAGTATCACTGAGCTTCTTGGCATCAGCTCATTCCCGGGGTATCCAATCCCTCCATGTTTCATGTGAAAGCTCAGCCAGCTGCGGACATTGTCACATCAGCCACAGGACGTGGCCTCCCATTTGAGCCCCAGCTGCCTTGATCACTCAGGTGGCCTCTCTGCTGGCTGTGACTGATGTGTGCTTGGGAAGAACCAGCTGTCTCTGCACAAAGAACCACCTCATAACACCAGCCTGGACCTCAGTTACATCTCCATGATTGATAGGAGGATGTGCCTGACCTGGAACATTTGGCCCAGACAGTCTTATTCAAGCCTGGTACCCACATTGTGTAGGCTGGAATCATGAGGATATAGACACTAAACCAGAGAAAATTCTCTATATCAGGTTTTATGGCACTCATTGGTAATAGGAAAATACTGAGTTTCCACTAGAGCAAGTTTCTGACATGAATATGGTTTTTTTAAAACTGTTCACAAGAACAGAAGCGAGCATTTCAAGACTAGATGGTGACTTGGTATAACTAAACTGTCCTAGGAGTTACCTGGAGATGCACTGGGATGGGCCTCTCTTTGGTACTGACATTTATATTTCCAGGAAGCCACCAGTTTTTGAAAAAAAATCATTGAATAAAGAGCAGGACCTAATTTAAAAGAACAATTAAGTATCAGAGTTATTAGACTGCTTTTAAACTGTGATTTTAATAGTCTAGATTCCTTCTGATTCAGAATCATTTCTCTATGCAGTGATACTTCTTCCTCTCCTCTTAGTTTGCCTCCCACAGTTTTATATATTCCAAAATAAGGGTTTCAATCTCTCATCTCTGGTCTAAACAATGCACTTCAATTTCTCAACTACTGCTATATGAGTGAGCTTGAAAAGCAGAATCACTCCAGCTGCATCCACATGGTCCGAGTATTAACCAGTTGTGCTGCTCCATGGGCTGTGCTGCCTGAGCCACACCATTCCATGTGGATGGCAGTTTAACAGCCTCTCTTACTGCACTGTCCTGCTTTCTCTGCATCTGGATATCATGGAAGAATATTTTACATTGACACATCATTCATCTTCAAAAGCTACAGTGACTTGCACATAATATATCTTCAGTGCTCTGAACGTGTCTGAGGGACTTAATTCACTTGTTTTGGTTTCTAGAAGACACCATTTCACAATACAATGGATTTAAGCATTTAGGATGTTTGGATTTCCATTTATTAAATCAGTAATCTTTTTTTATTTTCGTGTTTTAAGAATCACAGATGTACAAGAGATTTTTTTTCAATAATTATCACCTTTTGGTGCTAAAAAGGTAAGGGTGAGTTACAAAAAACAAAACCACTTTCTGAGTAGTGAATACATCCAGACTGTGCAGAACTGCATTCATACCAATAGGGCAGCACTGATATTAATATGTATATACTGTATCTGCTAATCTTCTTGTTCTGGTTTGAAAAGACAAACCAGTGGGAGGCACCAAGTCAGAATAACAATTTATTAAGAAAATTAGAATAAAGGCAGGGAAAGGAAAAGGAAAGAAAAAGAAACAAAAGAAAATAAACACACTGGTTTAAACTGGCAGAGCCAGATACAACCTGGCACCCTGTTAGTCAGGGTAGCAGTAGCACTCCAAAGGGATGGTGGCTGCAGTCCTCTGAAATGATGGATGCAGTTCAGCTGAGGCAGTGATCCAGTAAAGGGTCCGGTCTTCCTCGAAAAGGTATGTAGCTCCTATCTGCTGGGAATCCAGTGGAGAAGAAAGCTAAAGCTGTAGTCCCAGAGCCTCAGTTATATCCAAGATGGGATGCTTGGCTCCTCCCCCTGGGTGGAGTATCTCACAATGAGATGGTGAGTCATGAGATAAGGCCTGATGGGCCATTAACAGGAGATAGTGTAGGAGTCAGTTATCTCTGAGTCATGTGCAGGGCACTGATGGGCCATTAACAGGAGATAACACAGAGGGAGGAGGCAGGGAGGGCTCTCCCACCTGGTTTTAACAGAAACCTGAAGGTGGTAATAGAATACACCCCCCTGGACACATTTTACATTATAACCCAGGACACTTCTGTATTCAGACTGCTGTCTGGAAAGTTCTAAATGTAGGCTCTTTCAAATGCATCTACAAAAAAAGCCATTTTGAAAAATCCAATTAAGAAAAATATCTGGTTTTCAATAAATTAGAAAAAGAAAAAAACATAACCAGTTAAGAATAAAGAGGGTATGCTACTCTTGAACTGCTTGAACTCTTGAATCTACCAATGAATTATGGAAAATCTGACAGATGAACCTAGGTAAAATGACATCATTTCATTTCTGCTTCTGTGGGGAGAAGAGGAAAGGGGGAAATGATTGTGGTTTTGAAATCACAATGGAATGAATTCACTCTCATTCTCTGACCTATTCATTTCTCAATACTTATTTTTATAGCTCATGCTATGAAGTTGTGTAATGATAATTTATAGGTCAGCTCAACAGAACCAGGCAGACAGTACTCAACATGATACTTACTGTTCCTGTCCACAAATACAACAGCCTATACTACTCCTCTCCCCCAGACTATTTGAACTTTCCTCACAGAGGTGTGTAATGAAAGGAAATACATGAACAAAAATATGGGACAAAGGGGAGAAAGGGCAGACTTTTATATAATTCATCCAAAACATTTCTAAAAGCCCAAAGAGCTAGCAGCCATCAAGGATGCCATATTCCAAAAGCAATTCAGAGAGTGCTTACAGAATTGGTGCCCACAACACAGACAGATATCTATTTTTTCTGGGTTTATGTCTAAGACTCTGGGTTCAGCATTTCAGCAGCTCATCATTACGCTTCCAGCGCAACATGGTTGTGGCTTGCCATGAGTGCAGAACTGATAATTCATCTGTCACCAGTAGTCACATCCAAGCCTGCTCAGACATAAACACACACACCAGAGGCAAAATGTGGTTCCTATGTATAGGAAATTCTATTTTCAGCTAATAGGTTACCTAAAAATAAACTCTTAGGCAAATGCAAGGGTTTCCTTTAGTGCATTTTATTAGTAGCATTAAAATACAAAGTACAATTTTGATTTGAAAGATTTATTCCTACTTTAGGAGCACCAGGTGGCTGGGTTCCAGTATTGTGTGAATACACTTTACTTCTAAAGAACTGAGCATTTTGCAGAGGGACAGAACTTTATATTTTGAAAACTATCCCTCAATGATTTTCTGCCAGCTGAAGTATCCAAAGTGTCTGCCCTCAAGAAAGATTCAGTGCTTCTGGCAACATTTGCATGCTAGTCTGTTTTTTCCAATCCAGAAACATTTTCTTTGCCAGACAGTCATCTGAAATAATGTTCTTACACAGAAAGTACATGTTCGGTATGTTTTGCATTTATACACTATAAAAGTCAAGGAGTTTGGAGGTCCTAGAGGCTGGCACTGGATTACAAGGGCAGTTACTTTCAGATTAAAAGTGAAGACACTGGAAGATGGCAAAGGTGGTAATAAAAAACCACTGGGATTTCTAAAACCATGATTAGAACATTACTTCTAGGCTTGCAGGGTCATGGGGCCATCGTTCTAAAGAGTAATGTAAGGTTACCCAGTAGAGAAGGCTGTGATGAAAGGTCAACCCCTCACTGAGAGGAGAAAAGGTCAGCATCAGGTTCATGGTGTTCGGCCATGGGGCCCTGGCTCTGTAACTGACATACACTCCCCAGGTATTTCCAAGGTGAAAATGCTGAAGAAATGTGAACAGGACAGCAATTCTCTTGATGTGATAGAAAACTCCAAATTTTAAATGACAAATGTTTTCCTCTGTGTTCTATGGGACTTCCTGGAGAGAGGGTTTTTAAATTATTTTTTGAACAATGAGCTATCCTAACAGTACAAATAACAGATTACGTTGTTCATTTTATGAACAGAAGTTCCCAAAAAAAATAAGATTTGGAACCTACCATGATTTCAGATTTTGAGGGACCTGTGGGAACCCCTCACAAACCATAGTCTGTCTCCATTAGAAAAATGGACAAATTCAGAGAATTTAGGTATGCGAAAAGCTTTTCAGATGTGAAAGCGGTGCACAGCATTCTAAAGGCTTGATCAGACACAGCTGGGTATCAGACTATGCCTGACAAATATAGCTATTTCTCCAGCTCCTATTATGTTCTCCTGACAGAGGTAATAAACTCTCAGCAGAGCAGGGTTGGCAAGCATTCCTTATCTGCACCTCTGTAAATGTAGATAGCTCACAGAACATAGACAGTAGGCAGAGGCATTTGCTGTTTTTCTACCTCTTCTGCCCTTCCTTCCACAGAACATTCAAAGGCAGGACCCAACAACTTGCAGACCAATCTGTCTATAGTCTAAAACATCATCACATTAAAATTTATTAATAATGTGTCAGCATTATGACAACTCTAATATTCTTCAGAACTACTCCAGTATTTTTTCTGGGGCAGCCTTTCATTTTAAGGTTCACGATGACCTTGTTTTTTCCCTCCCTCCTTCTTTTGGATAAAAGAAATACAATTTTCTGAGTACATGAAAAAAAGCACTACAAAAATTTAATACCCATACTTCCCACTGACCGTCTTCTAGAGTTGTTTTTCTTTGTTTGGTTTCTTTTTGGTGCCCTTCTTTTTTGTTTGTTTGGGTTTTTTGCATTAAAATATGGTCTCAGAGTTTAAAGGACTCATTAATCAAGCTTCATGGCCAAATTCTCACAGAGAGCCTGGCATTTTTTTTTAATCTGCTCTGAAGGTGTAGTACAAAATGTGATATAAATTGCCAATATGTGTGTTTCAAGAAAATCACCCACTCACATTTATTAAGAAAAATTCTTCTCTGTATATCTTTATGAAAAACACCTTCTCTGAAAATATCTCTGTGAAATACCACGGCATATATTATTTATAAGAGCAGATGAGCTAGTCAAATGGTTTGTCCAGCAGGCAGTTCACAGAAAGGAGGTGTTTTTAACATATATTCACAAGAACCGCTCAACATCTATGTGCGGCCAACCTGTCATTCCCAAGCCAAGAAGCAGATACAGAGCCTGTGCCAATCCAGTTCCAACACACACAGTAACAAATATCAGTCTCTGAGGTGATGGCAAACCATCAGCAAGCCCCTCTCAGGCCACTCAAACATATTTTTAATATCATGTAACAGAAATAAAAGGCCAGCTTGCATTCAGCCTGCAGAGACGTCAAAGACCATGGATGACAAGAGGGGTCCCATCCGAAGCTGCCCTGCTCCTGCAGAGCAGCTCCAGCACAGCCTGGACCCACAGCCCCAGCCAAAGACATGCTGCAAAGGCTGTGTGAGGATGGAAGCTAAGAGGGCACGTTGTGCTCTGCCTTGGACCAGGCAGGGTGTGTGTCCTGCTGTCTTGTCAGGCAGCAGCCACGATCCCAAAGGCAGCCCTCAAACAGGATCCTTGTCCTGCTTAGCTGCTACAAGCTGAGGGCACCTCCTGACAGAAGGCTGGCTAGGAGGCACAGATCACCTGGAAAAGCATAACGTGACAGTCCTGTGCGAACACTACCCTTGTTGGCAGTGCACAGTTACAAGTACACAAAGCCACACTAAGGATCTGTGGAGCCCTTCCTAGGGAAATGCTTTTTAGGCTCTTGCAGCCTACCATCCATTTGTGCTTTTATTCTAGTTTCCCATTTTACATGTCACCCATTGAAAACATTGGCTATCATAGTTTCTATTCCTCAGATTTCACCTACTTGTCAAACTTTTAGCAAGTTTTCTCCAGTGTCTTCCTTGTGTAGGAAGGAACACATTTGCTCAGAGTTTTCTTACTGCTTTTTCCATCAGTTTTTCAGTGTTTGCTCTCAGATTGCCCCAGGCAGACTCTTAAAATAGCCCTGCTCATTTCTTTCTTTTTTACCAATCTCTAGTTCTGAAAGAGTACTTCTGGGAGCTCCAGACTTTTTCTGTCATCTGCTAAGCCCTCCCTCCCTTCCTGACATCCTGCCAAAGGCAGCAGAGTGGTCACTGAACTTAAAGAGTCAGTCACAACATACAAAGGTGTTGTTAAATAAATTTTCCTTAAAAATAGATGGCCCAGCTCTATTTGTGACAGTGCCCTGATATTTTTAGGATCTTGACTTAATAATAAGAAAAACAAAGCTCAGATAAATTCTCCTTTTGATTTTTAAACCAGCAGTCTGAAAGAGCATTTCCTTCTTCAGTGAGAGCTGAATTGAGCTCTGAATTTTTGCTTAAGTTCTCATTTGGCTTCAGTAGTTGGATAGTGCTTTATGTTTTAAAGCTTGTTTACTAGGCAGCTTCTACAAACACTCATCACTATACTCCTTCTTTCAGTGGTATACACTTGAGATGGCAGATTTACTAACTAATCAAAATATTTGACATCAACAAGAAAAATACCCACTGTCTCTTTTTAATCAAAGAAACACAAGAAATAGCCTAATGTGGCATTACTTACCCAAGAATTAATGGTAAAAAAAGGTTTAGTCCTTGGAATTTCATGTCAATAGCTGTGTGCTTCTGCATAGAAGTCTCTCCACTGGATTGCTTTACTGTAAAATAATGAGGCTTCTTTGACATGCCACACAGCTGACAGTCTTTAAAAAACCATAATTTTGTCAGAGAACTAATTCTTAATATGATAGACCTTGGTTGCTTAGTTCTCCAACACAGTGTCACACAGAAGCTCCTGCTGGTCAGATTTAATCCCGTTTCTGTTGCGACTAGCTCTTGGGAGACCACAGCTAAGATTTTCTTCAGTCCATATAACCAAGTTTTTATGACTTTATTCATAAGTGTTGTTTGAAATTAGACAATCTGTCTTTCTCCACATGTTGGAATATTTTAGCAGTAATTCTAAACTACCTCAAATACATGTTGTAAAATGTTCTGCATCTGTGTGGTTTTTCTATTCCAAATTTTTGTTTCCATATTACAAATGTGCATGGCAGAATCTAATAAATCAAATGGTTATTGCAGTTTTGCCCATTAATATTGTGACTGTAAGTCTAGGCAACAGGCAATATTTTATTAATTCTGAGTGTCACATTATAGGCAACCATCATGACTGCCGGAAGAAATGTAGTGTAGCAGATCAGTAAATTACTTATAGGGTACTGTAAACTCTGGGCCCAAGGCTACAGGCAACTGAGCCAGAGAGCTATAGACTGGCAGAAGGGTGTCCCAAGATATGGGGACTCAGTGCTATTTCTTCCATCTTCCCCCCAGTTTAACAGGCAGCAGCATTGAGAGCAGTTGTACTGGAGTTCGCTGTGGTATTGAGCGAAGAGGATAGCTGGACAGCTGTGATTGTTTTGGCTGGGGTAGACAGTGGCTGGTACAGGGTTAGGTTTTGGATTTCTGATGAACACAGAGTTGATAACAGAGTTGTTACTGCTGAGCAGGGCTTACACAGAGCCAAGGCCTTTTCCTAAGCCACACTGGTGAGGAAGCTGGGGGTGCATGGCAGGTTGGGAGATGACACAGCCAGGGCAGGTGACCCCAATTGACTAAAACGACATTCCAAACCATATGACATCATGCTCAGTATATAAAGTGGGGGGAAGAAGGAAGAAAGGGGGACATTTGGAGTAGTGGTGTTTGTCTTCCCAATTCGCCATTACAAATGATGAGGTTCTGCTCTCCTGGGGATGAGTGAACACCTGCCTGCCATGAGAAGTGGTGAATTCATTATTTTTTTTGCTTTGCTGGTGTGCATGGCTTTTGCTTTCCCTATTAAACTGTCTTTATCTCGACCCATGGGTTTTCCCCAACTTTCCAACTTTCATCTTTCTGATGGTCTCCCTGATACCACCGGTGACCAAGTGGCTGTGCGGTACTTGGTTGCTGGCTGGGGTTAAACCCCTACAAGAGGTCATAGCAGATAATGCCACGTTACCAGTGAATGTTGAAACAATTGTCATGATATATTATTACAGAACACCAGAGTCAGTGAGAGCTTTGGCCGTTCAAGCATTTAGCAATAAAGGCAGTAAAACAGTTATATTCACCATCAATACTGAAGTTACAAGTGGTAAAGGAAGGTCAGAAGGAAGAGAGGAAGGGGAAAGAGAAGGAAGGAAAGAATGAAGGTGGGAAGGAGGGAAGAAAGAAAGAAAAAAGTGAGAGTGAGAGGAAGTGAGAGAGGGAATGAGACACTTCAGAAATACTTTTGAATTTACAGAAAAGAAAATACTAAACAAGCACAGAAAAGGGATCAAAATAAGAAGAGAAGCTTAAAAATATACGGCTAACTGCAGCACACAATGTTTCCTGAGAATCCAGGCTCAAATATCTAATTCACACACATTAAACATGGCTCTGACCAAGTCCCACATAATACAATGCAGTTATTCTACTAAGTGCTTTAATGCTTCATGGAAAATTTCTAGGTCTAGGAAGCCACCTCAGAATGTAGAATGGCAATGCTTTCATTCTTGAGAAGTAATTGTATACCCAGGAGATAATTTACGACTCCAGAAAAGCATATTTCAGTGTGAAAATGAAAAGAAATATTTCTAGTCAGCTCAACAAACCAAATCAAAACATTTTCGTTTGTCAGTATTGGGATATGTCATTTCAATTTAAAAATAAAAAACATGACAAGCTGTGGTTATTTTTGCATATCTATTTTGAAATGTGTCATAGCAAACAAAAAGAAAAGTTATATTTCACTTACTTGCTCTGAAAAGAATTGAAATCAAGCAATGAAATGTTGACATTTCCTACTGAGCAGACATTCAATTTGTTTCAAGTCTAGAAGACACGTGTTTCTTTTTCAAGGAAATATCTCATTTGGCTAAGCAAAGGTTATTGAGGCTATCATCTTTGACACAGAGATACTTAGCAGCAACTTGGTTTGTGAAAGAAGGAAATATTCTGTGAGTTTACATAAATCAATGAAATACAAATGCCAAAAACTTTGTTGTGCAATTATTCTTCTGTGCAAAAATAAAAGATTATTGGCTAGAATATTGGAAGACTTGTTATCTCAGTGTTTTGAAACACAAATAAGCCACCCTGGAGCAGATAAAGCGTGGCAGAAATCCCCACACCGTTTCTCCACATGACACTGAATCATAAACATGCGGTTATTTACTTATCTTCTACTAAAATCTTTCATGTTTACTGCAGAATAAGACTGTGCAAACAAGCAGAACAGCTGAGCCACAGTAGTGTTTCCCAGCAGTGAATTTTTCATATGTCAAATTTCTCAATAAGCAATAATTACATAAAAAACCTTTTTTTTTTTTTCAGGTGCTGCTACCTCCAAGTCCATAGCTAATGTGCATTCAATTGACTGTTGAAGATTTCCAAGTGCTGGCAGCCCTAATAAACAAGAACATAATTTTGTTATTGTTTTGCATTGAGAGGAGCATGACGAGGGAAATATTTGGAGACAATTGAGAGTGCATCAAGATATGAAGGAGCTTCTAGGAGGTTTTATTTAACTTGTTTATTAAGACTGGAATTTAGCTCAGTACAAAACTTTCTGTGACTTTCTGGAAAAAGTTTTTAGTCAAATGTAGAACAGCTGTGCTCTCCTGCCGTTGCATTAAACAACATCTGCTACAGAGTACTAGCAAAAAGAGTTTATTCAGTTGAATGCAGCTCTGGGGGTAGCAGGAACCTGCAGAATCTATCTTAAAATGATGCCATTTTGGCATGTTGTTAGAGAGTCAAGAAGGTACTTGTATCTCATTCCCCTCATGTATTGAAAAGACCTTATTGCAGTCAGGATGAGGCTGCCCAGCTGTAGTAACTGAGAAATAACCCAGTGTTAAGCCATGCAGATATGCTCCTGCTTTCTTAAGGCATGAAGATGTGCTCCTGCTTGCATGGTGCAAAGCACAGAGGAATAGAACAGGCATGGTTAAATGAAACACTAGCAGAAGCTTTGGACTGAATCCCAGGCAAACGCAACATTAGGCTTAATATAATATATCCCAGGATTGTTTGAATGATAAGACATGAAGCTACCTAATGTACTCCTTCCCAGAAAATAACAGAACTTCTGTTCTTACTGGGGAATTCTGCTAAAGCACAAGGAGACTGCCATTGTTTGAATTTCATAAATCAGCTTCTGTGCTGTAAAGTGGTTATACCAGCAGGTGAACAATTTTTCATTAGAGCAACTCTTCTGAAGTCAATAACTGAATCCATTCAAAACTGCTTTGAATTAAGCATTATGTTTCTAGAAATCTGTTGAAAAAGTGCCACGATCAACATCATTTATTCTGCTTCTCTGCCAGGTCCAATCAGCATCCAAACAAAATAAATGAAGTTTATATGAAATTCTGAAATTTCTCCTTATGAGAATCATACTTATACATCATCAGTATCAAAGTTTTACAGACATAAGATGTTTTAATTTATGGTCTGAATGCAAGAAATTAACAGTTAAGCACAATGGCTAAAACCCCAGTCTGAGATATTAAAACCCAATCAGTTTTTATTTAATGCAGCACTACCCTCATCCCTCCACCCAGGTAAATAGCTCAGAGTTTATGCTTTCATTTGGAATTTAGAAATGCACATTTGATCCTTTCTTTGCATGAACTGAATTAGCTCCTTGAGCCTATTTCTCCTTGGTCCACTTGCACATTTTAAGCAGGATAAACAGGTGAGCTCTTTGGTTACAGCCATTGCACCTTATGATGAACTTGTCTGAAGCAGAGAAAGAACTGAGAATGATTGCATAGTGCCTTACTGCCTTGCAATTCTTTCATAAGCCTTANCCCCCCCCAAAAAAAAATTTATAAGAGAATTAACAGATAGAGACAATATAAAGAAATACCAGAGAAATGTGGAGAGAGACTGAGAGCAGTCCTATGATTTCCTATCAAAGCGGTACTTGGACACACAGTGTGATTATCTGTATTTGAATAAAATTGTGACTGGAGGTCCTTTAGGTATAAATATGTTCAATAAAGATGCAAAATCTATCCAGTTACTTGAAACAGAGATAAAAAATTTATATTAGAACTCAGATTCTTATTAAGCAATGAGCATAAATACCTAGTAGATTACCTAAGGTCCTAGCAGATTTACTGTATATGTCTGTTTATTTTCTTGTTTCTAAACTAAAGGCTGCAACTCAAATGAGGATTAGTTAGGATAGTACTTTGTTTATTTTTTTCACTGGAAAATTATATTCACAAGAGTCCCNATTTGATCCTTTCTTTGCATGAACTGAATTAGCTCCTTGAGCCTATTTCTCCTTGGTCCACTTGCACATTTTAAGCAGGATAAACAGGTGAGCTCTTTGGTTACAGCCATTGCACCTTATGATGAACTTGTCTGAAGCAGAGAAAGAACTGAGAATGATTGCATAGTGCCTTACTGCCTTGCAATTCTTTCATAAGCCTTAAAGGAATAGGAAGGCTCTAAAAATGTGACATTATTATCCTAAAAGTTTCTTGTTACTGGATTTTATACAGTTTGTTATGCTGGCTGTTTGAGGGGGACCTGCAGAGTCTTCAGGTGGACATCGGTGTATTTAAAAAATCAAGTAATACCTAAAACTGGGCTCAATGGATTTCTGGTATATGTATTGGCATGAACCTAGATAAATTACTATGTTCTGTTCCCCCCTTTCTTCCCTCTCCCCC
>VZTN01015012.1:2077-21210 GCA_013400515.1 Erpornis zantholeuca | reverse complement strand
CTAGTAGATTACCTAAGGTCCTAGCAGATTTACTGTATATGTCTGTTTATTTTCTTGTTTCTAAACTAAAGGCTGCAACTCAAATGAGGATTAGTTAGGATAGTACTTTGTTTATTTTTTTCACTGGAAAATTATATTCACAAGAGTCCCCCTAGTTTTGTAATCTGTTCATCAGTTAGATATGGCAAGGGCATTAATAACATGTTCAGTAAATTTGTGAAGCATTTCAAACACCAATCACAGTCCTCAATTTTATCATATCTTTGTGTAGTTGTTAGTTTGAATACAATAAGCACTGAATATGGTAGCTGTTACCCAGGGAATCCCAAGAAATTTCTTCTTAGACACAAGGAAATGCTAGCTGTTAATACAGCAGTGTTAGCAATGTGCACTAGATGTTTTCATTCAAGAGCAAGTCAACATGGGAGAGATGTGAAAATAGTTTCCTACCACATCTGTCACTGTGCACTAAAGAAATGTCCATTTTGGGTGACAGGGTGTTTCCCTGTAAGATATTTTTGGGGTTAGAGAAATTCTTTGGGCACCAAGACAAATGATGGAATCAATCCCAGCTCCTCTTTTCAAGCTACCTTCTGGCCTAGTCAAAACAGTCATGGAACTGCTCTGAAAATCTGCAGCTTTAGTTAGTACTTTGAAAGAGAGGGGTTAGAGACATAAACCTTCATTGTTTTTTTCCTGAATCCAGGCAGTGTTGTTTTTAGGGATAGCTGCTTGATTTTTTCCAAAGATAGCCCTCCCCTTTTTCTTTTTTCCCTCATCTTAATTTTTCCTCCCTCATGGTGTTTTGTTTAACCATATTCTTATGCATGCACACTTCAAACATACGTGCTTTATACCATGGTCACTAGAATAGCCCATGTAACTTTCCAGTAACAGTACTGAAAGCAAAATACAGGGGAAATAAGGACACACCATAAAAAGCAGGGTTCCTATGAAGCTCTGTCTTTCCCAGCTAGGTGTGATATTGTTTATGAAGCAGCAGGAGGATACTCATTTTCTGGCTTCCAACATTCTGTCTGCCCTGGGAAATTTAATCTAGGTAACAGTAGGCAAAAATATTACCCTTTGACCAGATTTCACATACCGTGAAGAGAAAAAGGGTTGGGACATATCTATTTTTAACCAAAAAGTTTCTAAAAATGATTCATTATTGTGTTCCCTTTCAGTAAAGAAAATAAAAAAGCATTACATTTTGTGGTAAGCCACACAAAAATAAAAATCTGTTGGACTTTGATTGGAAAGGGAAAACAACACGGCAATAATACACCCAGTAGCAGATTCAAAACATAATAAATCTTATTTTCTCTCTTTTATTTTTCCTTTTTATTTTTGAACAGCAAGGAGTGTCAAATTCTAACCTTTTGCATGAAGAAGCTCAATTGCCTTTCTCCCAAGTATGGACTTGCCAAGAGAAAGAATTAGCTAACAGAATAAGGGCAGTTTGGCTTTACACTGCTTTACCTCCATCAGTTAAGAAACATTATAAAGATGCCATTAGACCCCCAGGTTCTCCAGCTTTTCAGCAGGCTTATGTATGAAAGCAAGACATGGAATATAAGCTACAGTTCACCTCACTCAGTGTATGACTGTCACCATAGAAGGGCTTCTAGAATTGCTACTGATTTAGGATTAGATTTACACAAATGACTTTTGTTTATTATATTGACGTGTTCTGTTTAGATGGGTTTGATATGACACTTTAGTGCCTCTGTGGCTGTCTGCACATTGCATTGTCTCTTGTCCTTCCTGAGAAACAGAAAGCAAGTATATTATTTCTATTGTTACTTGAATGCCTTCACAGTATTTTCCTTGTATGATCAAACATTTAGAGGCATAACAGCCTAATAGACTTAACAAAGAACTGAAAAAAACAAGAACTCATGTTCCATTTATCACTAAAGGAATACTCAGCCCTTGGCAATAATAACACTTTGCGAACATTTCTCAGCTGTGTCAGACAGAGCTGTATCCAACAGTATTAATATTAAGATTACTTAATAGGCCTCATTTTCTTCTTCCACATCTACATGGATTATTTAGATCAGACTATGATGCAATCTATTTGGTCATTTCATCTGTATATGATATAGATTAAAGCTTGACAAGTTTATATGAAACAATGGAGGTGCGAATTCTAGCTGAACTCCATGTATTTTTAATGTCCTAAATGCGACTGTCTTTATTTGAAGCATGAGCAGAATTATGCTTTAAGGTCAGAAACACAATGAATAATTTGGAAGTTTGCAGGCCACAATAGAGCTTTGCTGGCAACATATTTTATAATTGTGACATACTACTAAAAGTCCAAAGATCATGTAGCTTCTGTGCTAGATCCTACATCAAGTTATCCTTCCTGTCATCAAGAGATTTGTTTTCAAAACAAGGTGTTACACCATATTGTGGCATTTGTGACAGCAGCAAGAAATGTATATGGTTTTTTCTCTTAATTTGGTATGTTACCCTACTTGTTCTATAAATATGTGTCTACAAAAATGAAGACTTAACCATAACCTATGAGACTTTAGTGGCTGTATAACATTCAGCTATGGAAAGTGACAACAAAAAGGCCAAGTCTTCAACAAGAAAAAAAGTACAGTCTCTTTTTGTAATAAGCTACAGTAAATCTGCAGACAAAGAAGCAGAAACTTTATGTCTATTCTTATGAAGTTCCTACATTTATATAGGCTGCGAGTAGCAGAAGACTTTTCAGAGCAGGATGTAGACTGAAGAGTGATCTATGCTTAGCATCATGAACGACATTTCAAAATTTGATTACATAAATGTAATTTTTTACTAAAAATGCTAAAATTAATCTGGGAACCTTACTTTTCCTACATGTTCTGCATATTCTACTGATACAAATTTCCTGCAATAATTAGATTTCAGATATTTCTGAAATAGTGATAGTGAGCATGGTACAGCTTTTCAAAGTAACTTTGGAAAAAAATATTTCTGCTTAATAGTAACTGATCTACAAATGACTTCCCAAGACAAAAGAAACACTGCAGTGTTATACATCTAGAAAGAGATTAGTTAATCTTTCTTTAGATTATTATATATATCAGACTGAACACAAAAAAAACATACATTTCCTGGCAAAACCAACCATTTGTTGGTCACTTCCAGCCATGTCTGAGAAATGTCTAGGATTTCCCAGTACCTTCCAAAGTCATAGAACAACCATTATATATCAACAGAAGAGGAAGAGAAAAAAGCCCTTTGGATGGTAAAAGTGTAGTGTAACACCTGGATAAAAAAGCAAATTTATTTTTTCAGACACTTGAACAGTTCTTACCTGATTACAGGTAAAGCACAGAATTTAGGAAGAGCAGAACTTCATTACAAACACAGACAGCCCTTCTGTCTTCTCTGTCAGCTGTACTGGAATAACCCCAAAATACTACAGTCAGTATTATTGGTATGTGCTGGCTAACACATAGACAGATAAGGCTTCTGCTCAAAAGCAGAGACTGCTCAAACTTCTACCCTACCCTGTGCTTTGGATGTCACAGATATGAATAATAAAATATTATGATGCTTGCTTTATCATTCATTATTATTTAACCAAAATGAATCAAGCCCTACAATTCAATTTTTAAAATTATATTTTTAATCTACAAATAGATGCCCTTGTAATGGAAAATGTCAGAAGTTCAAAAAACTTACAATTTTTAAAAAATCCCTCTATATTTTCTTTTCTTCTAGTCTAGTTCTCCATCCTTTAAATCTGCTCCCAAGAAAGCCTCTAGAGACAAAACTCTAGAGGCAAAACCCTGAAAATTTAATTCTTAGTTGTTTGCATGAGAGGGTTTCACAATCCTCTGTAGGGCCAGACAAATAGTTACAGTCAGATGCAGCAATGAGTTGAATTATTCCATGCCATAGAAATCCAGAGTCCAACCAATGTGCCTCTTACATGGAATTTGAGGCAATCTGCATCAGAATAGCTGGCAAAGTCTCAGTAATTATTGAAAATTACCATTTACTGAAATGTTACTGGAGGCTGAGAGACATGAATTTCAGTCTGGCTCAGCTCAACAGACCAAGATGCATTACAGTTGGAGTCATATCTGCAACTCCTGCCAGACCATTCATGGTATTATACAAAGCCCACTACTGTGCCTGACTGCATGGAAAGTGGCAATGGCAGCTGGTTTTCTGCCTGACTCTGTGTGAGGGCCATTTTATGTTCTAGTGCATTAAACAGTAGATGTAGTCTTACATATGTCAGATTTTCTTAGAGGTAGAGAGGCCTAAAGCTGACCTCCGATGCGCTGTATGCTGCAGTGCACAAATTCCAGCTACTACATGGCTCAGCCAACTGAGTCAGATCTAGGCTGGATCTGGAAAATGAGAATTTTGAAAGTATGGGACTGCTAAGTTTCTTTTCATTTGTCCAAGGGGAAAGGTTGTATACAATTTTGTTTGGAAAAAATATATTTTTGGGTAGAGCTATCTTTCACTTCCATTTTGCTTCACTAGTTAATGCAGTACTGTTATTGAACATAACCCAAATTCTCCCTTCATTAGTGTATGTGCCTGCTTTATAAGCCTCAGGTTGCCTTGGTTCATTGTACGTCAGTAGTGAATTTGGCCAAGTTGTTTTAATTTATACAGAAAATTGTTAATTATTGTAAATTTGACAGAGTTATTTGTGAATTTAGTTCTGGAATACCACAAAAGTATTGCCTTCTAGCTCAAAGCAAATACAGTACAAGAAGTCTTCTAAATTATTTCAATAGGCCACTCAAACTCTGTGTGGCCAAGGAGCACAGCAGACCAAACTGTACAGTTCAGGAAAAAGTTTTACTGGCACTTGGGCAAAAGAGACAATACAAGCCTTATCTTGTGAACTTTGAAACTTTCTGTATCACATTACAGACATTTCTGTATGCAAATTCTACATTTCTGAAATGCAAATAATAAGGGCTTGCTCTTATTACATTCCTTAGTAAAAGGAAGTTTTACAAAGTCTGAGTGGGAAAAAAAAGAGCGATGTAATTATGGGTCTGGTAATAATCTTTCTTGGTGCATATCATAATTTCCCTAAATGCAAACTGACTTAAAACCTAAGAGGATTTCAGAATCAAGGTTATTCATGAAAAATTACAATCATTACAAATAACTGGTAGTGATTTGATATCAAAACTCTCCTATTCTAAGCAACTTTATTAGTGTATCTGTAAATGTTTTCCTTAATATATTCTAATTTTATTAGAAAGACAACTAATAGGCAGCCTAGTAAGCGAATAGTATCAGGCATATGGACTTGTACCTGCCCAGTCACAACAGCTTAATAGGAAAATAAACTCTAGGCCTGGATGAGATGTTGTAATGACACTCTGTCCAGGACTGACACAAATCAAACATATTTGAGATGTCCATGACTGAATCCGGCATGTAAGTAAATTTGGACATTGCTATGGCTGCTTTGGGACTATATGAAGTGTTTGTTTCATAAAGCTCTCCTTGTTAATTATCTTGCATCTCCAATGAATGAGGTTTTGACAATGTTTAACAGTGTGATGAGTGAAAGTAAGCCTAAGACGTTTCCAAAAAAGATAAGAATGACTTATGCTAACACAAGCTTAAACCATCCTGTGTTTTTCCAACAAGCTTGTTTCTTAAGTATTAACACTTTTCTGTCCAATGCACTCTGAGAGAAACTCCCAGTGATATTGGAAAGCAAGAGAGAGCTCTCCCTACTACATGAATAGGGAAAGCTTTCCCTACTACATGAATAAAACCCACCATGCATGATGTGGTGAGGCAAAAAATGAGGAAATTACTTGCCTAGACAAAAGACACTATATAAGAAAGTGGACATCAGGCAATATCAGTAACAAACAGCAAGTGATTATTCTGTTCAAGTGCAAATATGTCACTTAATGACTGGGTCAGTTACAGATCCACACAGACATCCATGGCAGAAAGTTCATGATAGAAAGAGACATTACTCAGTCTCCTGTGTTGGAATCTACTTTACTGACTCAGAGGATCATTAGAGCCTGCAAAGTTTGAATAACATCCAGATACAGGATTTTGGCAGGGGCCTCTGAACGTACACTTGGAGAACAGCTCCAGTTTTCAAGCCCTTCAGAGAAAGTTTACTGGACACATGCCGTTTCCCAGAAATATCCCAGGTTTTCAATGGGAAATGGCATCTATGACTTCAGACTGTCTCACAATCCTAAAAAACCATCTATTTCACATTCAACCAGAGGGTTTCTGGGTAGTTCCAGACTGAAAAATGGGTGCCCTATTCATGAGGGCCAAGGTTCCATCCTGGTCATAGATTGTGTAACACAGAGGAAACACACTTTCTCTTAGAGCTCCAGACATACAACATTTCATCTTGGGATTTTAACTATTCAATGATGTAAAAACATAGAGAGAAATAGGCAGAGGAAGACCCTTCACAGCAATCTGAAATGAAATCGAGACAGAAGACTAACTTATATAGGTGTACGTACACCTTTTCCCTGCATTAGTTTTCCCACTAATCCAGATATTTTTAGGCTCTAATTAGAGGGAAGATGCCTAGGATTCCTCTGCCCCTTTCTTGTATTTTTAGTTATGACTCTTCTATTCAGAGTTTACATGCTTTCATTTACCTTCCTTGATTTTATAGCTAAACATTCCTTCCTCCTGCCATTATCATTAATCTTCCACTATCATTAAGCTTCTTGAAATATAAGCTACCTTATATTTCAAGACATATTCAAACACGTATTCTCCTAGAATTTTAAAGACATGGATCAACATACTGCTCTTACGCTGTTTCAGACTTTTCCACCCAAAAAGAAATTAAGGTTCTGTTCCTCACACCTTTAGTCATTACATCATCCCAAGGTAATTCTGTAAAAGCAGTTTCCTATCAGGATTTTGCCCATGATCCTTTTCTTTATCCATCAGAGCTGTGCAGCAGCCAAAGTTATCAAATGACTGACCCTAAATTGTCATATCCTTGAACTAGACTGTGTCAAAAAAGAATGATTGGTAGAACTACTATGACAGTCATACCACCTGCTTCTTTCTAGGCAGCTTTCTGTGGAGTGATCTCACTTCCTTTCAATGTGGGCTATTGTGAGGAGGACAGAGATGGGTGCATTTTGTGGTTACTTTCATAGCCTGTATCTGGTTTGCATGGCAAGTTTTTGGTAGTGGAAGGGCTGCAGTGGTGACTTCTGTGAAAAGCTGTTAGAAACTTCCCCTGTGACATATCGAGCCAATGCCAACTGTCTCCACCATGGACCTGCTGCTGAGCCCATCAGAAATGGTTCTTGTGCCTCTGGGATAACATATTTAAGAAGGGGAGCCTGCTGGAACAGGTGTCTGGAAGAAACTGTGAATCTGTTGGGAGAGGAGCTCATACTGCAGCAGAACTTCTGGCAGGACCCATGACCCGTGTGGGGGACCCCCACATGACCAGTTCATGAGGAACTACAGCCTCCTGTTAAGCCCCATGGGAGGACTCCTGTTAAGAAGTTCATGGAAGATTGTCTCCCATGGGAGGGACCTCTCATGGGAGCAGGGGAAGAGTGTGAGGAGGAAGACAATGAGTGATGAACTGACCTCAACCCCCATTCTCAGTCCCTTTCTGCCACTGCAGGGAAGGGGATATAGAAATTATGATTGAGTTGAGGAAGAAGGGAGGGGCGGAGGGAAAGTGTGGAAGGAAAGTGTTTGAAATGTTGGCTTTTATTATTTTCTTGTTACTCTACTCTTGTTTGGTTGGCAATAAATTAAATTAATCTTCCCCTACTTGAGACAGTTTTGCCTGTGAAATAACTGGTGAGTTATCTCTCAATATCCTTATCTCAATGCAGAAGGCTTTTGCTATATTTTTCTCCCCTGTGCAGCTGATGAGGGAAGTCATAGGCTTTGGTGGGCACCTGGCATCTAGCCAGGGTCAATCTGTCACATTCTCTTTTTTCTTTTTTACTGATATGAAGGGACAGAGTATACAGTTAACTAGCTTAAAGCAGTCAGAAATGGGTTTCAAAGGGAAAATGAATATAGCATGATTTTTATTATATTCTTTTATATTCTAGAGTCTATGATTTAAGATGGAGAAATTGAAAAAAATCCCAACCAAATAAAAACATTCTTTAACTAACAAGTCCTTGGGCAAGAAATCTAGAAATTTCTTCAGTAATCAGATAAAAAAGAGTTTCAGAAAAAACTCAGAAAAAATATTTTCAATATAGTAGGAATGACAGTAGCAGACTTCCTAAGAAAAGACAGTGGGGTGAAAAGGTAGAAATTACCTTCCCACAAAGGAAAGAGACCATCATTCTTCTCTAAGCCATACTTAAAGAATCAAGGAAGGTCACAGCATGGTGCAGCACAATTTGTACTTTTAAGGACAGGACTGTGAACTGCATTCACCACTACACAATCCTTTCTCTGAGTATGATTTATTTGAACAAATAGAATAAAATGTCTTTCTCTATTGATTACTGAAAGGGAACAAAAATCAGAGCAGCTATAGCACTACCGAGAAATTGTCTTCAGGATAAGACTTGTGAGAAACGTCAGACTGCTAATTTTTACTGATGCAAATGGACTTGCTCCCAGTTAAATCAGAGTGCTCACTCAGTCTCTGTTCTTTTGATGGGAGAATGATACGAGTTTTCAGGTGAGTTCTTCTGTAAGTAAGGAAAAGAGATTTTTAAGAGAATGTTGGGAATCCTACAAAATTTACATACATGAATATCTACATGTTCCTTGTTAATGAAAATGCAGAGCAGGCTAATTTGTTGATTTTAATTTTATTCTTAATGGATCCATAATGGCTAGAGATATTAGAGAAAAAATATCTAAAAGGAAGCCATTTCCATGCTGGGAATATATACTGATATTCACTTACAAACTCTTAATCTTTTTTAAATCCCTGAGCAAATATTTCAAATATTTTGTGCTAAAATTATAAATAGAATTCAGTGACATAAAACTCATGAATAAAATTGTGATAGTAAACCAGTCTGCATGAGCAATACAACAGCACAAATATTTGGTCCTGCATGTATTTCTGTTCAAAGCATCCAGAGAGATTTTACAAAGAGATTGTACAAATTGTTAGCATATTTTCTAAGTAGAATAGGAACTGTCAAGGAATTGCTCATAATATTTCTAGTTATGCATTCCTAAGATACAAATAAAAATTCTTCTGCACATCACTCAATTCATTATGAATGTTTCCTGTCGAAGGCAGAAGTAGTTTTGGTCTTTTATGGACAGATTAAAGATGCACCTGCGTTATTCGGCTTTATGTCATAAAAGCACATTAAATTTTTTTCCTACAGTGAAACAGGAACAGCCAATTCTTAAGGGCTTGAATGACAACTAAAAGGCCAAGCCTGTCTTCTGTTTCTGTATTTGCTTTTTTGGCATTTGCTTTGTAAAGTAACCTACTACTAACAAAATACAGTAGCAAGTTCATGTCTGTTAACCGAAAAAAGGGAAATTGTCTAAAGCAGTGATTGTCAGCTAAATCCATTTCATCTGTAAAAGTACTGCTGTTTCCACTAGTCAGTAGTCCCAGTTTTTTGCTCACTTACATCAGCTATGTCATTCAAGTAAGTTTTCTGAAGTTTTCTGAAGATTTGCTTGAATCTCTGGTACTGTATTTTTCCTGTGTAACATAATTCTAACAAATGCTATCAAAATATAATTTGCTACATTTGATGAAGACAGAAGAAGACTGAGACCACCAAAGTCAAGACTTTGGAGAATGATATTTTTGTACCTAAATCAATTCACCAAAGCAGCATGCTTCTATCACAGTAATTAACAGCAATCCTTGTAAGAAAGAAGAAGCATTTCAGTATTTCCTAGAGGAAGGATTTTAATCTTGGGTAATAGTAACAATAATAATACACTTTGGTTTGGGATTATGCTGAGGATGACATTAAGTGAATAAACCATCCTATTTACTTCTCTCTCCACAAAGTAGTGTGGGAGGCAGCAAAGTCTGAAGGATACTCTCAACAACCCAGTGAGTTCTGAATGTTGTTCTTTGTCCTCCACTGCAGTTCAGACATCTGGCATACCTCAGGCGAAACTGCTCTGCTGCACAACTAATCCCTTCCATTGCCTCTTCAGTTGCTCGGTGTTTGTAGAAGGCCATAACACCCTCTCACATTGCTTTCATTAGCCTTTAACTTTAGCAGGCTCTTACCTTTCCCTTTCTCTGTTTACAGCTTTCAGTCCTTTAGACAAACCAGTCAAATTCTGGACACCTCTAGCGGAGTAAGAGTGCTTTTGTAAACAGAGTGAACATAGTCAGCTGGAAAAATGCTCAGTTTGGGTGCATTGTTTGGACACAAGATTGCCTAAAGAAATCAGAACTACAAAAGGGCTGGTCCACCTCCTATGCCTAAACCCACCAGTATATGGACATTTTTTCTGGCTAAATTAGTTCATAGTGCAACAAAATGTCTCTTTGCATTTGTGGCCCTCTACCAGACTGCAAAAAGAAACAAGCTGTTTGGGTTATGTTCAGGTTTTGAAGGAGTGTGAAGCAGGTAGAGGTAGAATAAGATGAGTCTGTGTCAGTTTTAAACAGATATGTGCTCTTCTGCATAAAAAGTTATGAAACATAGCTGTGACCAACCTGTACACACATACTTCCCTGCAGCAACAGTGGGCACTATTCATTTGGACTAATTGGTTGAACACCAAGAATTTTCTCCCTTCTTCATGGAAAATATGAATGCTCAGTCTACCAACATTCAAGCTATCCTAATTCACAGAAAAGGGAGCTGTACAAGAGGCAATTCAGGAAAGAAGGGTCCACGAGTTGGAGAAGAAAGGGAAGCGCAGAGTCATGCTACCCAGGGATAAGAGGAAAATGAGAGCGACTGGAAGCATTAATTTCCATACTTCTGGTTCTGTCACTGCAATGAATCATCAGAGAAAAAGTAGCTCTCAGAAAACCTGAAGTTTCAGGCTTCGACTCCCAGAGTTTTTTCCAATGGAGAGAAAAAAAATGGATCTAATTTTCAACAAATATAATCTAATTTCTTTTTTCTGAACATCACACGTACTGTAAGGTTATACCAGCAAAGTATTTGAGACACTTTTTATAAAAGGGAGAGAGGCAAGTCCAACTATGGTCAGCCAGTGTTTATAGGGCTATATTGTTTTAAACAATTTTTGGAAAATGTGTTATAGCCAGCATTTCAAACGAGTCTCATGCTCAGTGTAAAAGAGGCTTTCCTGTATTAATTCAAAGCGCTCTGAAGCCCAGACACAACAGTCAGCAGCTCATAAATTTGTCAATGGATGAATTTAGCTTAAGAAAAATAAGCTGCATGTATTATAGGTGTGGCAAGGAGCACCACCTATATTCTTCCAGTTTCTTTGACCCTTTCCAGTTGGTTGTAACTTGTTATACTTTGCCAAATTCTAACTTCCAGTTCAGTTTTTTTTTTTCTAATTATAGTTACAAGCCTTCCATGCAGTTATCTGCTATTTGAGCTATTTGGGGAATTTTCAGTCAAAACAGCTCAGCAATTTCTGAGGGCAAGTGAGGGGAGAAAACTGAAAAAGCTTTTCATGTCCAAAGTGATAAATTCCTTTGCTATTTAAGATGCTGAAGGGTTGCCTTGCTTTGATGCAGGATGTCCCATTCCTAACCCTGTTCAAAATACATACCCTGTCCAAATGACAAAAATTTCAGAAGGCACAATTAGTACATGAAACTGAAGTAGATATTTGTTGGTTGCGAAATGTTTCCTAAAAGCTCTGCCTACACTGAATGTGCAGCAGCTGTGGGGTGAATAAATGTTAGCCTTTTAAATGGAGTTCCATGACACTCCTATGGAGAAATCAGTGCTGCTGGGACACAGTGGGGTCCAGTAGCTCCATAGGGGCAGGAGCTGGGGGTGCAGGGGCTCCCCAAGGCACAGCCCAAGGCAGGGCTGGGTCCAGGGTGGTCTCAGGCCTAGCACAGGGCACCTCTCTGAGGCCATGCCAGGATGTGGGGCTGTGCATGGGCACAGCTCGGGGTCCATGGCCAGGCAGAACAGCACCGTGCGGAGCTGGAGACTGGCCCTGCTGTGGCATCATTGCAGCAGGGTCTGAGGAGTTATGGATGGGCTGACATGGGCCCTGGGACGTAGGCAGCGACAGCAGTGCCCTCAGGGCTGACAAACACAGTGACAAGGAAAGGCAGCCTCACCTGTACACCCAGGCTACAGCTGGAGTAGGTGCAAGCTGACCAGAAAGGGAAGACTTTATCTGGAAAAGACACATGAAACTGTCAAGGATGAAGGTCAGAAGGATAAGAAGGAGAAAAAAAGCTGAGTCAGAGTAATGAAAATGGGGAAGTGTGACAGTAAGCTGGAGACAGAGATGGGTCTGTGACACAACCTGCCGGACAGGCAGGACATAAGAGACCTCAGCCAGCTCATGTTTCTTCACAAGAAAATGGAAATAAATAAAAAATTGCTGAACCTAATCATGTTTTGACTGTAATGCCTGTAGAATTCACACCTCGGCTGCTATTGTACAAATGCAGTCCTAGTACTTCAATCAGGCACTCATTACTTGAGTGGTGCAGTTCTGCATAGCAAATCTAAGTCCTCCATCCTGACAGCAACCAGGATGTCTCAGGATGATACCACACAAAAAGTTTCTGGCTGTTTCAATGTCCCCTTTCAAATGCCTGGTATTAGTGTAGCAGGGTAGTAGACAATCAGTTTGTGTGGTCCTGGATTCCTTCAAAGCCATCTGCTCATCCTGAGTACAATAAGCCCACCTTGGCATTCAAACAAGGCTTTTGTCTGGGCCGCTAATAGTCTTCAGCAGTGCATATATTTTCTGGATTACTCACATCAATTTAAAAATGCCATTCTGTCGAAGTCATACTGAGAAGTTTAGCACTAATATGTGAGGTGTGGCCACCATAGTAATAGCTGGAAATGTGACTGAAAATGAATGACCAATGAAAGGAAATAATACCACAAAAAAATTCTGAGGTATAGGATCCAAAGTCATTAACAGCAATGAACTTAATGAAAAAAACAACTGAATATTGGAATCAAATATGTAATGGGTTCCTCAGAAATTGCTACATAATAAAAAGCTGCATTTGGGGCTTTTTGAGCACTCAAAATGCAGTCAACATTAATTTTAAATTGGTTTATTTTTCTTTTATTGCTATGTCTATGTGGGGCTGTAATTCACAAAGATTCAAAGTATTTTGACGTGTTGAAATGTAGTTTCACCTGAAATACTGCCACTTTTGGTGCAAAAAGACCCTCCCAAATAGGTTTTCCACAACAGAGAAATTCTGTAATTAAATTAAAAAGGAAGTGAAGAATAACTTTTGCCAATTGAAAACATGTAAGTAATTTAGTTGGGCTAAATGCAATGACCAGAACTGGAATTTTTAAGGCAAACAAAGATTAAACACTGTGCTGCTACCAAGCATTCCCTGGATTCCTTTGAAGCCACAAGGGAGAGATCGTCAGTTTTCCATCTTCTCTGTTTTACTGGGTCAAGTCTACAAGGGGACTTGTTGCTTCCATGACAGGAAGGAACCAAAAGCCTAACCACATTTTTCAGCTATACATTACAGTAGTTTGGTTCTCAGTTATTTGCCAGCATTTCTTCCTTTGGCATCTATGATTTTCTGGATGTCTCTTCTCCATCGTTCTCAATGATCCACTCTGAGAGTATGCCTCACTCTTTCAGACTTATCATCAGTTTCCTGCCATTTATTCACTCTGTTTGGAATATGACAATTTCTCATCTTGAATCAGCCCTTCAGATCTCATAAACAGAGTTAGATTGATTTACTAGAGAAGATTACTTTTGACTTCACTCATTCAAATTTGAAAAATGTTTCCTGATTTTGGGCAATGCATCTGGACTTAAACCTCTCACTTGTATTTCACTAAGTTTTAAGAAAAGTCAAACATTCCTAGGCCAGAATATTAAGATTTATAAGGAAACTATTACAGGACATAATAATAGATAGAATTCCATATTTTTCAACTGAAAAATATAAACATTCAAAAATTTGCATCATGAGACAATGGTCCAGTTTTATGGATTGTGTAGAAATGGAAAACTGATAAGAAGGAGGAGTTGCCCATAAATTGGTATGGTCAAATGTGTTCTTCCATTTATCTATACTGCAAAGTGTGATACTCTCTTCTTTCTTGCATTGCCTGGTTGTTAAATGACATTTTTCATAGCAGCTCTCACTCCCTTTTCCCAGTATTTTTGATCTGTAATATTCAAAGTAGCTCAGCAGTTACAGTTGTTCTTGAATGAATTAATGTTTATTGTCTGTGTAGCTTGGTTATACTCTAACTATTCATGTAGTTCTCAATTAGTTTTTGATGCCACTTAAAGGTTTTACAAATTCATTTTTGATGCCAGGTTTTACTCCTTCTATACAATCAATGAGCAATCAATCAAAAGTATCAAGGCAAAATGTACGAATTCAAGTATAATTAACAGAAAGAGTGCAACCATATCCCATATCAGTCTTTTCCCAGATATAGAGGGAGGCCTTTATTTCCCTTCAATAGAGGTTCCTATTGCTTCTGCTGGTACTGACTCCTGATTATCCCTCACACCATTCATCTGATCAATGGAGAAAATTGTTCAAATTGTTCAGAAGTCATTTTTCATCTGAATGCCACCATTTCTCCTTCCACTTTCACAACTGAGTAGCTAAAATTTTCAGTTAGGGAAAATAGAAGGAATAAAGTAAGTGTTTCATGGATGTTAGACCAAGTAAGGTCCTAACACTCAGAACCCTTGATCATTATCACACAATTTTGTGATGCTAAACTGAACAAAATAAGTAGGCAGAATGAAATTTTCAAATAATAATTAAAAGGAATATTGTCCTAGAAAGTTCAATATATCTACATGTATATGTGGTGAAGAGGTATGTCAGATTCCTATATTCTGAATGTCACATTGAGTACAAATGAAGTTAAACACTTGTATGAAGCATCTGAGAGGCCCACATGTTAGTATCTGTTAATAAAATTCTCCCACAGCAGCTTTTTCAGAAACAGAAAATCAAAATTGCGCATATACTTGCACACATGTATGCATTCATGGCTGAAGTGGTCACAAATATCAGATATACCCTCATATATATTCGAATGTGTGTATTATGTATAAATTGCGTGCATTTATTATATTTTTGGTTGGATGTTTTTATGCATATGATAGCAAAAACATTCCTTCAGGCTGTCTGTTATGCTAGTAGGCACTGTGTCAAAGCCAAACAAAGAGCCAGTTTAGTAGGTTTGCTCTATAAGCTGGAGTGTACAGGAGTTTCCCCATTTTCCTCCATAGGTGAATTTTGTAGATCTACCCTCCCTCTGCGTTCTGTGGGTCCTTATTAGTTACAGAATTGAGGACTCACTCCTCTATGATTGCCATTTTACCCTAGGAGATCATGGAAACCTGGCAGTGAGAGGCTTGGCTAGCTGTGCCACAGAAAAAAACATACTGCTGTGTTTTAGAAGCTCAGTGTTATAATACAGCAACTATATCATAGGGATTTTTTCACATCTTTCCAAATTCTACACTGTGTTTAACACTGGCATGATAAATATGTCTGAAAAGGCAAGGTTTGAAAAGTCCTTTCCTGGTGCCAATTTACTGTTCTAAGGATACACAGACTACCTCAGAAATGATAGAAACACTCAATGCCCTCCGTTTTTGCTCATTTCATTCAGCAAATGGATGTCCCTCTAATTAGATATAGTTCAGAAACTGTTTTAGCTGCATTCAGCCAAAAACACATTCAAGAATGTCTTGACCAGTATTTGGTCAGGTAGCAAGGTCATGTCTTCAGACATACAGTCCTCTAGAGACAACCCTTGGAATAGCAATATGTTTCTATCCTGTGTTTCACAGAATAATTATAATGACATATCCTAAAAGAAATTTCAGAGATGGTTCCACAATGCTGACTACCATACTTAATGGCTACTTACTCTTCTTGGTCTTTCTGCTTGTATGTAAAATCTTCTTTTCAGTTTGTAGTTAGGCAGAACAGGAACTGTTCTGGGGGAATATCTGTCTACAACAAATGAATAGTTGTCATTCTCCATATATTGTCCACTGATTGAACAAATACTTGCTCCGCTTGCTAATTTCATTAATATTTAACTGACCAAAGTTCAAGTAAGATACTTGAAATCGTGAAGTAATTTTTTAATCTGTCAGTCTACCTGATCATTTATAAATAACAGATTAGAAATTGTCTTTCATATGTCCCTTTTTTTGCTGGATGTGGAGTAGTCCTGTCTTACATTCCTCCAAAGCCTCTTTGTTGTAAATGTTGGTGGGTATTTTCCTTGTTTAGGCAGCAGTATACAGAGAAGAGGCTGTTGAGTAGCTGCTGATTTTTTCAGTACAGCCACTTCCTATTTCACAGACACAGAGTAGCCCTGTTTGCAGCAGGGCATTTCTGGTGGACCAAATGATGGCTCTAACAGACTTAGCTTTAGGCAATAAGAGAATATTATTCCTAATACCTGCTGTTCTTTCAAATGGCAATCATATATATAAATATGCATGCATTTCAAACAGAATTTCTATATGCAGACTAAGCTCTTGGGGGATTTATTTTAAATACCTAAATAAATTATATTTTTAAATTTAAATATCTTGCTTTAAAATGTAAATTTCAGAGAACACCACAAAGCTGTCAAAGTACTTTAATCTTCATTTCAAAGTCTAGTGTCTAAGCCACTATTTTCTCCAAAATAAGAGTCTGTAATTTTATTTCTGCATGACATATCAATGCAAATAATTCAGATTCAGCTGAATCTAAAGGTCTACTTCCATTAAGCATTCAAGTGCTAGTATTCAGCAGAATACTTAAAGACATGACTAATTGTAAAGTTTAGAGTTAGCCAGGTGCTTACACCGCATTATTAAAGAAAAATGCTTTGCTTTTTGAGAAATGTCTCAAAATGGTCAATCCAGCTGGTATAAAGTAAACTGAATTGCATTGGTTCCTGTTGGAATTGTAAATTGCTTGTGACATAGGATCTTTTTTCTATATAAATCTATAAAGTAATTAAAACATTATTAGTTCTCTAAAAAGAGGTACTGTCATACTTATGAACAATGATAGTGCCCATTTTTATAATTATGCTATCAGAACATGTTCAGTAGACACCACAGATGAGCATATATATGCTTAGAGTTTTGATAAATAGCCCCTGAAAACTTCCCCAACAGCACTTACCCTCATATATTCTGAATGCTGATTTTTTTTCTCCATGGTTCAGACATTTTTGGTTTCTGGCGCATATTAGGCTCCCATTAGACCTGATCCTGATTGAAATTGAAAGAATACAATCAACATTAACAATGCTTTTCTTGAAATATTCCTGCTGAGATCTGAAAGGGAGATGACAAACCACATGCAACAAAAATTATTCCCATGCTGCTGGAAGTATGGTTTAACTGTCATGCTGTTTAATGCACATTTTCTTGGTCTCCTGTAATCCCACAACAGAAACTTCACGACACAAAACCCAAGAAGACTTGTGCACCACTGGTGCTGGCCACACACATCAACAGACAATTCGCAATATTTAACTAGAAAAGTTACATAGTTGTGTCAGTCTTTTATTATTCTCTTCCATATCGGGAGCAGTGACTTTTAAATTTACTACTACTAGTAGTAGTATTCTTCTTCATATTATTAGTATTAGGATCACAGATTGAAAGTCCATCTTACTTCTACCTCATTAACTGTTACTGTTACACAGAGACCAGCTGGCATAACTACTGCAGACTCTACTCCGTCTGCAGTAAAAGAGGCAGGGCTGACCACAGTTTCCTAGGCTAACTGATGTCAGGAAATCAATTATTTATTTGCATGCATCAGAAAGACTGAGTTTGGTTTTGTAAATTCATATACAGCCACGAGGGTGCATGTGATCATATTTTCTTAAGGGCTGCTATTTGTTTTCTTATTATTAAGTAAGATATTGGACAGCAAAAAGAAGACCAATAGCAAAGGGGAAATTAAAGAAATCTGTGCAGAATATTTGGCCCTGCCCAGGATAAGTTGCTGAAAGCATTTGTTTTCAATCTTATACCAATAGTGTTTAGCTTTTTAAGTGTTCTCTCCATAGTTGTGTATGTGCCTTCCTTCTGTTCAGAGTTAAAGTTATTTTTGCCATTTGTTTCACTCATCTTTACTTTTTAATAGATGTTACTCTTACGTGATTAAGTTGTGAGTGGAAGAAATAGAATGGATCAGAAAGGAATCAGTGTTACAACTCCAGGTTTCCTGACATTTTAGTCTCTCTGCTAGTCAGGAATTGTAAACAACATGAAATGTGTGTTAACACTTCTATTTTGAGATGGTGCTCAATATTTCCAAGTAAATAAAAAATGAGGACCACAATAGAATTCTTATTACAATTTTTTTCTTTTTTTCCCTAGATACTGTCACTGCTTTCATATGTCTATGTCATTATAATAAAATGGTTTTATTGTTCATTGCAAAATGCTCCATCTTCACAGCAAAGTGCATTCATCAAATTGTCTTACTGTGATTTGATATACCTTGATGAAAAGGAAGAAGAAATGGAAACACAAAGTCTTTTGTAACTTTAAATAAACCTATGCTTTATTGAAGACATTATCACCAGTACTTAATGATAGACAGATCAAAGGTTCAGTATTAAAGCAGAGAAGTTCAAAAGAATTTTGGAGAATAGTTAATAATTTTCAAAATATTTTGTTCCTAGAAAAGGATAGCCTTTTGGAAAAATCTGAAAAAAATCAACTTAAACTACAACATAGGGATTATTTGAAAATTTATCTTCTGCATTTTTAAAAGAAAAGTAAAAAAACTCCATAGGTTTTATGTGCTCTTTTCCACAATTTTAACTAAGCAATAATAAAAAACCTCCACCTCTATAATCATGGCCATGTAATGCCTGTAGAGTTAAAAAGAAAATATATACCAAATCTGTCACAAGAAACAAGACAAACAGGTTTTTCTTATGTTTCCTCTGTGCCTATCCCTAGCCTCATTTTTATGTTGAATTTTCTTCAATTAATAGCTAAATTAGACTGTAAACCTTTAGAGGAAGTCA
>VZTN01014998.1:92500-112131 GCA_013400515.1 Erpornis zantholeuca | reverse complement strand
TAAAGTTGTTGGCAAGCTCTCTTTGTGTGCTGTCTTAGGTCTATAGAGGGCACTCAAAGACAGAGGGAATTTGTTTTAACAACCCTTATCTTGTGAGTAGGCCCCCACAGAGTAGAGAAGGATATTGCTGATGTTCTTTGTGTCCTTCCAGGGTAGTGCTGGGCTGGGTCTGCTCCAACACATCACTTAAGCAGTTGAAGGCAGTGGGATTAGAATATATTTAAACATTCTTCTGGATTGATCTCTGTCTATGTGTACTTTCTAAAAACAGGGTGAGGCCTACCAGAGCTTCTCAATGGGATTCTCTGGTCAAGCTAAGAAACAAATGAGGTCATTATGTGCTGGAGATATTGAGGAGAGGGAGGGATGTCCTTGCTTGAGAAGTCTCTGGACTGATAAATGAAAGAAGCAGAAGGGCACTGGAAATTGTAAGTGAATAAAGACTGAAGCCATTTCCCCTTCTGTCATTGCATTAGGTTGGTTTATCTAAAATAATTGGGCACGGTACTACTCACACTGTGTAATTTCCAGCCCTACAAGTACATAATGCCTCAAGCATGCACCAGCCATGCATGTATGCTTACTTTAGAGTTTCTAAGTCTTGGAGTGGCAGAAAATGTGTTTTCAGATTTATAGGAGAGAAATGGCTTTGGGAAGGTTTGAGTAGCATCGCTCAAGAATGTTAAATGGCAATTCTGCAAAATAAAAACATCCTAGCTTTATAAATATTGTAAGAAAAGAAAGATGATGGGAGCTCTTTGGAGTCTGAGAAATACTGAAAATTTTTCAAAATGTTGTGAGCAATTTGTGCAGTACTTATTTAAGTATAATGTCATCTGGAGAAGTCATGGACTTCTTCCTCTCTATCATCTCTTTATTTTCAAATAATGTTCCCATTACCGCAAATGAGCGAGCAGAATTTTACATGCATAGAATCTGTTTGAGGTAAGGTAAAGATAGCCAAAGATGGTGGATTTCTTTTTGTAAAAAGCTGTCCTATCTAATTTGTTTGACTCTGAACTAGCAGAAGTAGTGATTGGTTAATTCTGAAAAAAACAGAGTAGAGGTCACTTGTGGGACAAGCTGGAGCCCATTCCAGTGCAGCTGCCTGTGTAATAGTGGCCTGCAGTTACAAGACAGGGTGTATTTCCATCTCTGCTAATGTTTTAGCTTGACTCAGCAAAACTGTTTTCTCTACACAAAGCTATGATTGTGTGTCCAATTGCACCAGAGGAGGAGCAGTTTGATTCAAAATAGAATCTTCTGATGGAGGGGGGTCCTTATCGGACAGATGAGGTATTGTCACGTTTTGAATAGTTTGCTTCAAAGGGGATTAATTAAAAAATTAGTGAGAACAGATGTCTGATATTGGCCTGAGCAGTCAGAAAGAAGAGGAAATGTCCTGGGTTTGAGCTTTTTATCTTAATTGGATCCCTTGTGACTTTCAGCCCATTTGATAAGAGTTTCTTCAGTAGACTTTCCTGCTTCTACTGTACAAAGCCAACAGCTTTAAATTTTTAGGTTTTTATGTGTGGGTATAGGCACTCAGGCAAGTTTTTGCATACAGCTTGGGAGGATGATTCCTTCACAAACTAAAAGCTTTATACACGCAGGCTGCTTTAGTATAGCTTTTTTACATCCCATGTGCCATACAGAAAAGCAAAATAGTGTTCTTTTAAACTACGTTTTCATGTATTTTTGGAATGCCATTACATATTCTTCTACAGGTGTGTTCAGGCTCCTTTTAACAGTAAGACCTTCTGCACAGTGCAAATTAGCAAGAGGACCATTTGGTATGCTGCTTTAATCTTCTAAAATCAACAGTGCAATTACTTCTACAGATGCAGGTGACTGCAATGTGTAGGAGCTGTCTGGGTCTGTGTTATGGAAGGCACAATCACCCAATCTCTGGGAACTTTTCCTTTACAGTAGTATAAATATGCCTCTAGACTTAAGCACTGATGAAGTATCAGAACTTGGCATTTATTCAAAGTTGTCCTTAGTGTGGAATAATTTGAGTTAGGCAAAATATTCCAATTTCTACAGGCAAGGAAAGAAGCTTGTTTTTATTTTTCAGGGCATTCTGTAAAAGAAAAGACTGCTCTTGATGATTCAGATATTGGAACAGTTCCCAGTAAAAAAGAAAAAAAGGGTATATTGCAGGGTATGGAAAATCTGGTCAAGGAGGCTGATGACACTGACAGTGTTGAGTGCCTTTTCCATGTATTATAGGCACATCACATCAGCATACATGCTCTTCTTAATATTCTGCCAAAAGACCCTTGGTACAGCTTCATTTTGAGGGGGAAAAAAAACCCAAACAGATGCTGAAGGCAGAAGGGGGATCAGCTTAATGTCTAGACAACTTTTGGAGGCATGAACGAGTTTTTCATCAAATATATATATGCTTGAAGGGAAAAATCAATACGACTTCTTATTGAACTTTGGGTGTAGCTAATATAGATGGAGATGTCTCTGCCAAAATACACAGCACTAATGCCTAGACAGTATAGGTTTGCTCATGAAAACCTCTACAGTCAGACTTGAGGCATGGTATGGAGTAGAGATGCCGAGATGGAATGTCTGCATTGAGGGTGGTTGCTGTAGCAGAAACTGAAAATTGTATAAATCGAGGGAAGAGGTACATGCAGGCTTGGAAAACAATCTGGCCATTGTTGCAGAGTTCCTGGGGGCGAGGTGTTGTTGTCAGAGCTGCCTGTGTGCCCACCGGGGTCTCGTGTTGTGCAGCTGAGTGTTCAGTCTCGCCGTGGGGCTGGAGCGGGGCAGTCCCTGCACTGCACCTCTCGCTCTGTGGTTGCTACCCTGCTGCCTCCTGGGCCCTGTGCAGGAGGCAGTGACAGCCCTGATGATGACAGAATGGTGGCCCAGGAATGCCCAATTTATCATTTTGTAAAAGTAAAGCAGCACTTTGACCCCAAGAGCCCCTACCCCATGCAATGGCCACCTTTTCCAGAGGTGTCTCAGGAGCTCTGGAGAACACTCCTGCCTCCTGGCTGCCTTGGCAGCTCTGAGATCTTGCTGGGGTTGCTGTTGCTTTATTCCTCTTATTACTTTGTGATGGATCACACCAGTATTGCAGATTGGGATACAGAGTAGTGAAAGGAGAAATGGGAATTTTTACATTGGTCTCACATTCCTGTTATTTTCAGTTGGAAATGGAGAATAGGATGAGTATGGTGATGATGCCGTGTCACTACCTAGGACAATGAACCAGTGCTGTCTGCAGCTGCAGTCACTCGTGTTCATGAGTGGCCATGCCCAGTGTCTATAGCAGGGCTGAGATCATGGGTGTTAAATCCATTCTGTAACTCAATTTAACAAATCAGAAGAGCTTTGCCTCTTTGAGTACCAGAAATAATTTTTGTCAGACAGTGTTTGTTTCTTTATTTCTTTCATGGCTTTTGAGAGATGGGTCTTGATAGGAAGTAGCCACAACAGGCAAGAACTTCACATCCTGTTCTTTGTTGAAATAATTTCAGTATGGCATCCGAGTGATCTAGGTGCTTCTGGAAAATCAAGCTGCCTAATTTCAAAGTTCACCTCAAATTAAATCTTGAGATGCCAAAGGAAATACAGTTGTTTTCTGATCCACTTCATTGTCCGTTTTTCTGAAATAAATTTGTAGGTGTTAAATTCATTTTAATTAGTACATTTTTTTTGAGGAGGAATAGCTGATTTAGTAATGTTTTTTTCCCTACTAATTGGTCTTTAATTAAAAAAAAAACAACGTAGGTGAAGGTGGTTTCATAATGCCCTTTTGCACCTGATGTTGTTTACACTGGTAACTGATTCCTGTCTTTGTCCTCAGACAGTTTGATTATTCCTGAACAAAAATGTGCTGTAGTTCTAAAATGGCTTCTTAAAGACTCAGAGCTGTGGTTTTCACTTTTTAATACCGGTGTTGCTTTTGGTTTTATTTAAGAATAAGATGGTGTTGTAGGTGGTATTGGTGGAGGGGTATGAGGAAGGAAGGCTTTTTTTTGCAGATTAGCAACCAGTAGGGCAGGGATAGTGCTGGAGTGTGGGAGTAGACATAGCTCATGGAGATTCACACGAATTCTGGTTTTGCATTCATGTGACCAATTGCGGAAACACGTTATCTATGACTTTTGGTTTTGCAAAAAGTGTGGGGTTTTTCTGCTCTTTTAAAGCTCCAGCACTCGTAATGGTTATTTACCTGCAGATTCCCACAAGCTCCTTTCAGGCTGCTTTAGTGAACAGAGGTGGATGTGAAACTGCTTGGGCAAAGCAAAGAATTGTGTTTTTAATCTGAGGGTAAACTTTCTGAAGCTTTCTTTAGAACTCCATTCATGCATAATGCTGCAGTCAGTCGTGAGTTATATGTCTTTAAATCTCTTGAGGTGAACATATTGGGGCTAGAAGAACTTGTCAGTTTACATTTAATTTATTCCAGGCTTTAGGATATGTTTCATGGCTGTGGAGAAGTTTGAATACTAAATATGATGAATGTTAGCCTATATTTTCAAAACCAAATTCTGCTAGCCAACTGCATTAGATTCTCAGCATGTTTAATATCTGGGTAAATGGAGAAAAGCTTGTTAAAAGTGCAGTGTATTTCTGCTATTAATGTTCACAAGTACCGATCTACCTGTTTGCCATCGATCCACAACTCATGAGTAATACTGACCTTGTTCTAAGAAGTCAGATGTATTCAAGGTTTTTTGTTAAAAAAATCCACAACTAACCGCTGTGTTGTTAGTATAACTAATTCATTGTTTTCCCTGTCCAAAGGGCACTCTCTTCTTTTTCTTCATCCCAAATTTAAAAATAGATAAAGAAATCTGGCCTCCTCTTCAGAAAGTACCAGGTTCTGATGTAGTTGCTCTTTAGCTGATTCTGTGATTAATGGCCACTAAAGCTGGAAATTCTTTCCTTGCTAACAGCTCGTATTTTCTTGACTTGAAATTTCAGTAAATTGTATCTAAAGCATCTTCTCTGTGTCCTGTGGGGTTGATAGGTTGGATTATTTTCCCTTTTTTCACCCCATTATGAGGTTCCCTCACAGGAGTTTTGTGTTTCATCCTTAATTTTTCAGAAACATGGGACTCAGAGCTGTTAGTGTGCATCAAGACATCTGCCTCAGGAAAAGAATTGGCAGCCTTTACGCACTCACAAAGGAATTTCAGAAAAATTATTTGTTATTCCCAAACTAGATGCTGCCAGAGTACATAATTCCAAAACTTCTTTTCTCATGGGAAAGGCATAAAAGACTAGGCTTAACAATGGGGAAATAAGCTGGGTTCATTTGCGTTTAAAATGGATCAAAGCTCTTCAAGACCTGTTCTGTACACTGAGCACCTCGTTACTGTCTCTCTCTTTTTCATACGTTTATATCCTCAACACTGCCAAAGCTGTGCTGTGCCTAATAATCCCTGATCTTTTCTAAAATAATGTAGGAGTCAGGAAAGATGCTCTCACACAGAGCATCCTTTCACTCCAGGAAATGCTTCTGCTCCATTTATGTGGTCAGTATTATTTATGGAGTAGTTGTGAACTTCCTATGCTGAAAATAATACCTGCACTTGAAAATAACTTTGTAGGTGCTGAAAAAGCTGAGGTGAGAGTGTTCAGGCTCAGACATGAGGGGCAGGGTAAATGAGGGAGTGGATCCTTTGGTGGAAAAGGTCATGTTCATGGAGGTGTCTGTGCCCAGACTGATGCGTGTTTGGTTTTAATTTTAATTTGGTTGCTCACTAGGAAAGAGGAATCAGTCCCCAAAGACCTGCAGAAATGTAGTATAGTTACCTAAGTAATGACATCGATCTTAATAAAACTCAAAAATACAGTGGTTTGCAAGAAAGCCTTTTCCAACACCATGAGGCAGGTGTGGCCACCAGTGAGTGTTTCCAAACTCAGACTCAAGCAGAATTCATTTCTCTCTGAACTGCCAGGCAAGGGCTGCTTGGATCCCTGCAGGCTCAGCCTTGCAAGTCCCCAGTCACACCACAGAGCACAATTTGGAGCCTTTTTATTTTGCTGTTGGTTGTGCAAAAATTCCAGATGTGCAGTAGGAAATCAACTTGAGCAAGGAGGTGCCCAGCTGACACACTGTGCTGAGTTGTAGGCACCAGCCTGGGGCAGAGAGGAGATTGCTGGTTGGCTCTGGCAGAGCTGCTCTGGTCCCAATCTCTGCACCTCTTCAGGTGCTGGGAGCTCAGAGCAGCTCAGTGCTTGGTTCCTCTGTGCAGGTGTCGCTCCAAATCACCTCGAGTTCTTGTTGTCATGGCAACATTAAAAAAACTTCCTTATCCAAGAGTGAGGGAACCCATTCTGGTAAATACGCTGAAGTGAGTCAGACAAAGGCCTTTCTCTTGCAGGCAGTTCAGGACATGACTCAGGGCACAAGGCTAAACAAACAAGGGCAAATAAAAGGAACAGGGTTTACTTGGACTGGAAAACACTGTTGTTGATGACAAACTGATTTTTTTTTTTTTCAACCAGCAGAATTTACTTGTGCAAAATGCTAGCAACTTGTGTTGTAATGGAAAAAGTAGTGAAAGAAGGGCATAGAAAAAGAAGTGACTGAAGGGAAGTACAGATAAAGTCAGTGCTCTGGAGAGCAGATGGAGAGATGGACTCAGGAGTGCTGAGTGTGTCTAGGCAGTGCACGGTGAGGAGGTGAAAACCAGGGCAAATGCGTGACCACGGGCTCGAGATCGGATGTCAGATCAAGAGATGAAAGCTGGAAGATGGATCACCAGCTTGGGAAAGATAGCAAGGACGGCAGACAGAAGCTGCAAAAGGGTGACTGTGCATGAAAAGGGAAGAGGAGCCTATACAGCCATATGAAAACATCCTGTCAATATAGGGCTGCTGCTGTAGGAGTGTAGAAATACCTTTCCACAGCTGCTTCTGAGAGCTACATCTGCTGTTCTATTACCAGCAGGTAGCAATGTAAATATTTTAATCATAACAAATAGAATCCATGCCAGGCTACACAGTCATTAATCACCATTCCACAATAAGATTTACAGAACACACACCCCCCCACCTCAATAAACCACAGAGAGAGAACTGAGAACTGACTAATTACAAAAGTCTGCCCAAACTTCAGTGGTTTTCCATGGAGAAATAAGTAGCATTAGTTGGAGGACGAATCTTGTTTTGTAAGCTGTTGGCATCCAGCAGCAGCGTAGTGAAAAACTGTGTCACTGTTAGTGCACCAGTATCCATCAGCTCAAGCAATTGATGCAGATGTAATCACTGTCTCTAATAGAAATAAAGTCAGGGTAATGGAACATTGTCACAGGATCAATGTCTCCTGTTTTGAAAATAAACCCCCTCAGCTTTGCTTTTGCATTTATGTACCAGCAGGCGACCACATCATTCAATTCAATTGACAGAGTCCCTCAGAGCCCTGAATGATCTATTGTGGGAACATTAGGAACAACATATTGGGAAAAATGGAATGTTCCTGATCAGACTTACAGGCCACGTTATTCAGTGGGTTTTCTAGCAGTGAAAATGAGAATAAATCAGGTGAAAGCAGAAACTTAGCATGGTATGGAGATTTAACCCTCTTTAATTGTTAATTTCTACATGTTCTTGATCAAAAAGATTGAACCACAGCAGTTGTGTTTATTTTCAGTGGTGGTGTTCACAAACAGAAAAGCAATTTTGGACCTTGCCCCTCCCCACCTTAGTCTCAGCAGAAGCCCTTGATAGGGCTCATTTTGACTGACTCAAGGGCTCTTCTCAATCTGCTATTTTCTCAGAATTTTTTACACAGTTTGATCCAAGCGAGGTTTAATGGGTGTGCTCTCACATTCATCCATAATTAATTTCTTGCAAAGGCTTTTTAATGCAGCAGAGGAGATCAGCAGCCATATAGTTGCATACTTAAAAACCAGGTGCATGCCAAAAAGGCATATACAGGATTTTAAACGATGTTGCAGAAAAGGCTTTTTCCAGTTTTCACCTTTCTTGGACTTGATTCCAGCAGCTGTTCTGTGTCTAGATCCAGGCAGCATTAGCAGGCTACTATTTTAGCACTTAGTAAAGCCATTGAACAATTTCACAAAGCCGTCTTGAGACAGGGTCTAACAGTTTGATTGCAGAAGTCTTTATTTATTAGAATTAGGTGTTCCTGAAGGACTGTAACTCTCGCTGAAGGGACATCCTTCTAATGGCCCAGGAATGGAAGCTGCAGAGCTAGTTTGATATTCCCATTGTTCCTGAGATGGGCCCTCCAATAAGACAATTATCCCTTTTGAGGGACAGAGGGACAGATGTCTGTCCCTGGAGCAATGCCAAGCATTTGTCTGGTGCTTCCCTCTCCATTACAGAGATATATTTAGCACACAGGGCCTGGAATTTGGACCTTGCAGGTCATCTTGAAGTAATCCATACTGGCCAAACTTACACTAGTGCTCCCTCAGGTGACTGTGCTAGTTCTGGTCATCAGTCAGGACCCACCACTTTCTAATCAGTTGTACAAATGCCACATTTCCAGTTTGGCTGCCATAAGCATCTGTCCAGCTTGTGTGTGGGTAGGACAGTCTCACCCTGAAGGTCATCCCATCAAACCACAGGCTCTTCCTTTCTAAAATGCCTTTGGTCTGGATTAGACAATTGACGAAGGAGAATTTTGTAATATTTAGCTATATTTCCTGGTGTGTTTTGATAATTATTTAAGTATTGAAAGATTATGGTGGTTTAACTTTTGAACTACTATGCCTACTACTAAGTTTTCATTTAATCCCAGTTTGTCTCCATCAGGGAGCTTGAGCTCTGTAATTAAAAATCCTTCACTAAACAAGATGGTTGGGCTTGGGATCTTCTGGGGAGTCAGAGACGGATGGCTTTCATGAAGTAATCAAAAATGAGGCAGGACTTACTGATGGAGGTTTTACTGCAAGTTCTGAGCAGCTGAGTTTGGCTTTTAAGTTTTAAAGGAACATATTTGCATCTGCAGAAGGATGTATCCAGGACTAGCTCCATTTCAACAAGGTTGTAATTGTCATGCAGGAGAGCTGTGCCTCTAAAGAGGTGTCAGAATCCCAGAATGATTGGCGTTGGAAGGGACCTCTGGAGATCATTTAGTCCATCTGTGTCTATTTTCATTGTTACCCAGAGAGTTGCAAAGTCTTTAAAATACTAATAAACAATACCTCTTTGCTATTTTGATACAGAAAATAAGAAGAAAAATCTCCCCCAAACATCATTTCTTCTGGTATTGCATTGTAATAACAGAAAGAAAAAAAGGTTTAAGAACCTAAAGTGTTGGATGAAGTGTCAATACCAGAAATATCCCTGTATCTTTAGTTAGCCTAGGGATTTACAAAATGTGGCTGCCAAGAATCACTGCAAGGTGCCCTATAGCTGTCCAGGAAGATGTATTTTCAGCTCTAGAAAGCACAGAAGTGTGCAGCTTTGTAGCCATAGCCCTGGAAGCACAGTACTGGATATGCTGTCGCTTGTGTCTGTGCTGTCACATCCGGAATTCCAGCCTCCTGGGCCACACAGCATATGACTTTGGGGAGGAGATTCGTAGTTCAGTAATTAAATACTACTTTGCTCTAGGCAAAATCAACAAATGGGCTTCATCTGCAGCATATTTTGTAATGGTACTCAGGACTGGGCTGCATTTTTCAGATAAGTAGACAGTAACTTACTTTTAGCCAAGGTTTTTGGGTCATTTTGTGTTTTGTAGTGGGTTTTGTTTGGTTTTTACTTTTATCCTTCTCTTTCCTTTCAGGGTTGTAATTCTTTTTCTTCAGAAGATTTCAGACTGGCTTTGTCATCTTGTATTCTTCATACTCTCAAATTGGCATGGAAAGGCAGAGACTGTTGCCATAAATTAGGTCACTAAAGCTGAAGTACAGAATACAAATATTTATCGCCTGAGCTAAGGAGGGCAATTCAGATGAGGAAAGCAAAAGTTGGTTTCTTTTTTTTTAGTGTTCAGAAATTAAGCTGTATTCCTGAGGTTAAAAGCAAAGCAGTAGAATTAAACAAGGAACATGAGAAGCATCTCTTGGTATAAATTACTAGCTGGAAAACTAGCAAAGCCTGATCATATGAGAAATCAGTAAGAAGGTTTGTAAGATAGAATTACAGATAATTTTTTATTCAAGCACACATCTGACATATTATTGAATCTTAAACAAGAGGGCATTTAAATAATAGCAATTTAGAGCCACAGGTAAAAATGCACAAAATGAGAACACTTTATATTGAGATATTACAGAAAAAACGTAGGCATTTAACTTGAAAAATTATTTTTCTTTTAATTCAGAATGTTAGAAAGAATCCTTAACTGCAGATCATCGGGTAATAGGAAAACTTTACTAAAGGTTCAGTTGTACTGTGCCCAATAAAATATTGGCCCCCATCTCTCAAGTGAAGATGTGAAAGAGCAAATAGGAGTGTTTAGAGCAAGTAGTTGGTACACTTAAAGAAAAGTCTACTTTTTTTCTTTTTAGAGTGTTTCTTTTGATCAAAATTGGTGTCTAATAAATTCTGATGCAGAAGGATGTACAACACGAATCATACACTGCATGCTTGATATAAAAGAACCACTAGTTTATATTATGAGTTTTCCTTTATAAAGCATTTCTAAAGGGCTATGCAGAACTCTTCTTTGGATGTAAACTTGGTAATTTTATCAGCCATTGGGGGTAGACCCACCATGTCTCAGGGAAGAGCTTTGGGGGAAGGTTTAGTAGAACAGCAGCCACAAGGAACAGTGTTTCATGGTTTAAATCTCCAGTTCTGTAACCTATGATGGGTTTGGTGTCTGAGTGAAATCCTGCTGAACCCTCACACATCCAGGAATTTGCCTGGTCTGAGTGGTTGGATTGAAACAGCACCCTTTCCTCTTTTTATTTTAATCATCATGGTCATTAAAAACAAGAAATATTCTTAAACAACAATTAATAAAATGGTATCAGTGTCTTTGTGAACATATGCTAGCAAAATATTTGTCTGGATTTCTTGCAAAAGAGGAAAAAATAAAAGCTCTAATGGCAATATTTCTGTTGTAGGGGATTTATTGTTTCTGTAGCCAGACTTCTGTTTTCCACGGATAAACGTACCAGTCTGTTTATGTCTGAACATTAAGCATTCTTCAGAGCTACCCAGACCATTAGCTGCTCCCTTTAACATATCATATTTGGTATCAAACTAATGATTGGTATGTTTTTGGGGAATTACTATTCACAGTAGCCTGCCAGGTTTTCCTCTTATCCTACCTAATGAGAATGTGTTAGAGCCCGCCTACAACTGCAGAAATATCGCTTTCTTAGCCTGTTATTTGATGATACAATAACTCTAATTGTAGTGTAACTCCAGTACACGTTATCAAATGGTGATTAAAAGATACCCTGTAATAATCTGATGTATAAACTTTCTCAGTTCAGATTTGTCTGAAAAAAAAAACCCTAAACAACCCAAAAACCTATTAGGCCAGGAGCCATATCAGGTGGCATCTGTTCTCCAGCATTTGGCATGAACCTGGACGAGGAGTACAAGGCTAGCACAAACATGTGGAGTGGAATAATGATTTGTCAGAAAGACGACCAGGTTTGCACTGTTGGGCACTGATTAGCCTGCAGATCTGGTGTTGGTGAGAGTGGAATTCTATTTACTTTTTAATGGGTTTTGCTTGTAAATTTTACCCTAGGTATGAAGTGTGTGAATGGTCCTCAAGGGACAGAGGTGCCAGGGTGAGACCTGCCTTGGGGCAGGCATAGAAACACAGGCACAGCTCTGCCAGGTTGGGAGCAAAGCCAGAGCTGGTGTTGTCTCTGGGATAAGAAACTTCATTTCCTTTGAAAAAAGTAGCTTCCAAATGAATTTTTTTGTGATTCCTGGCATGGAATGAGTGGGTCAGTTTGTCTAAAGCTCAGGTGTGTGTCTTGTGTGCTCCTGGCCTGTTCTTGATGAAATCTCAAGGCCAGCATCTCTACAGACAGTTGACTTTTATGGCTGATGCGTGTTATGCCTGATAAATTTTCGGACTTCAGGGACTTTCTGTAGCAGCATTAAAAATTACCTGGGGTATCTGGATGTTGTGCTGATTCTAACTGAGCAGTGGTGTTACAAACCACAGGCCCTTGCTCTGGAAGGGAGGGGAAGAGGCCAGCTGAAATGGACTTTCTTTTGAGCAGAGAATATTGATCCTGGTGTGGTCTCAGGGACTCCCATGAGCGATTTGGGCATCATTTGTAAGCTCTCATGCACATCCTTTTTTTTTTACCTGTCATGGGGTATTGTATTTTATTTATTTATTTAATCCTGGTTTTACCAGTAAGGAATCCACTTCATGTGCATCGTGCCTGCTCCAGGGTGCAAAACAAAAGCAGAGGCAAGTGGGAGAAATTTCCTTTAAAAGCATAATTGGATCTAAAACAGCAGTGTGGGTGCATTGTACTTTGCCATGTAATTCCACAGAATGTTTTGAGGAAGACCTGGAATGTTTCTAAGGGCAAGAAAAAAAAAAGGCCTTAAGGATCTCATCACATTTTCAGAATGGGTTTGGGACATAAAGCTGCAAATATTTGAAGATGTTTTTAGTCTGCTCTATGCAAATTTGGCTACAAATCTAAGACTGATAGGAATTACATGTTAACTTCTACTTATTTTTGTCTCAATTTTATGTGTCTCTCTCTCTTAATGTGGTTTAGTTTCTGTGTCTAACATAAAGAGCAATATTAACATCTATTAAAGTGCCCAAAATAAGTAGTTAATTGCTTGTGAAAATAGTGAATTAGGGGGAAATTAGCCAGCATTGATGGAGTGATTTTTTAGGATGTGGGGTACATGTGTCCACGGGTCCATTGTCACAAACACTGTGAGGGTTGGCAGCATAATTCAGAATGGGTCAAAGGGAAATAATTATTGTATCCTTTTCTGCTGTACTTTCCTTTCAATGTGACATTTTTTTCGGGTTGGAAGGAAGATGGTTTGGTGTTGCTCATTCTTCCCACATTTCTTGTGTCACTTGGCTGTGGGACACTCATCCCCAGGCCCTGCCTGACCCACGGGCCCCGCGACGGGAGGAACACAGAAAAGACATTCCAGAAAACGTAAACAAGTGCTAAAAACATGCATAAAGCAGTATTGTGTTAAAGCACCGGAACCTTTTGCACCCTTTCCAGTATCCAGCCCCTCATCAGGCGAGCTCTGTGTTTGTTGCAGGCATTTCTGTGTTTCTCCCGTGGCTGCAGTGCCACCTCCCGATAGCTGGGCACGACAGCGGCTGGCAGCTCCCCCTTCCCAAAGCTTCTTGTGGAAAACACTCCGAAACAGCCTTGAAAAAATGAGGCTCCTTTGATTTGGGCGGGGTGAAGAACACTTTTGACAGACAAGCAAAACGTTAGGGATTTTTTTTTTTTCCCCTTTCAGCTACCTGGCTACATAACAGGTGAATTGATATGGCATCTCCACAGTTCTGCTTTGAGGGGGGGAGCCCTCTTTATATTAATAATTCAGGAATTCTCTGTGTGACAAATAGCACTTTCATCAGATTTCTGTGGTTTGATCTATCGTTTTTGGTGATGCAGCAAGATTTTAAAAATCGGTGACAGACCCACAAAATAAATACTGCCATTTGTGTGTGTGTATGTAATGTAAAAAAAAACTTCTTTATGAGTCTATTTAAAGTTAATTACCTTTTCCTCTGAAGGAAAATATTGTTTCTCTTCCTACAGCATTTCTCTGTAAAAAACAGTCTTAAAGAAAGATAATTTTCTCCAAGTATTGCAACAAAACATAGCTGAATAAAATTAGCATTTGGTCCTGCACGTGGTGGAATTGATTGCTAATGCATGATATGGCTAAAAATGCCATTCATTTTACATGCTGCTCAGTAAACAAGTCCTCGAAGTATATATTGGAGTTTGGCAGGGATGTCTTGTACCCCAGGCATGGCTGGGGGCTCTGGAGAGGTGGAGTAGGGTTGGTATCAGTGTGCCTTCTTCCATCAGTTGTGCTGCACTTACTAGAAGGTCTGGGGCAGCTTTTTCCTTTAGATATGAGAAGGATTTAAGTGGAACTGCATTTTAATTTTTTTTTTCCTTAAGAAACTAGAATCATCTTCCCCTTTGACAGCTCAGCATGGCTGTGAGCTGGGTGACCACATGTCTGGGGCATTTTTGGGGATGTCTGTGTGAGGTCTCAGGCAAATAAACCCTTTTTGATATCAGAGCTCATCCTTTAGCCTCTTCTCTTTCTGAGGGGTTTAATTGGGTGTTGTCTTTACAGCACGATGGGACTTGTGGGAAAGTCACATCCTGGAGAGCTGTTCCCAAGTTTGGCTGCAGCTGGTGGTGAAACTCGAAGTTAGGTGACAAGAAAAACAGTGTGGTCATTTTCTCCTGTTTCCTTGGGAGTTTTTCCTAGGAAAAGATGCCCAGGGAGAATACCCATGGCAGCCTTATAATATCAATCATATATATCAATCATAACCCCGTAGTTGTTACTTTCTATTGTATTCACCACTTTCCCACTTGGAGCATCAGTGGCAAATGGCCTGACCTCACAGCCATGTGGCAAGAATTTTTTTGAACAATGCATAAAAACCCATTCTCTAGTACCTTTTTGCATCAGATCCCAGGTCAAGATTTGTCAAATAAACACTAGGAAAGTCACTTGCCTTCTCAGACTCCAGTTCCACAGAAGAAATAATGGTGGTGGTCAGCTGGGTAAAAACCTGGGAAGGTTTGCTGATGAAAAGTGCAGACAGATAATAGGAACAGGAGGTGGATATTATTTCATAATGTGTTCTGGAAGCTGATGTTTTCACTTGTTTACTTAAAAAGGTCAGAGTTTTCAACATTCAGACATCATGAGAATGTCCTCAAAAATGAGACTTCGAGTTAGAAAAAATACTGTATTGTCTCTTCATGTTTTAAACACTGTTGTTGCCTGATATTTTCAAAATTTATAATCAAAAGTATGTATAGTCTGATACATTATTGGTCTTGCTAAATATTTGCCATTACTAAAATCAAGGAAAAATCATGTGTGTAAATATATGTGTGTATATATATATATATTTATCACATCAATATTTTTGAAGCACTGATTGAGAGCCTAGAGAAACGTTACTAAAAATTTACTGTCCAAAGTTGGTCTCTAATGCCACCAACTCTTTTTGCAAAACCAAAATGTATGGCTGAGATGTTTTTTAATCTTTAGTGGGATTTGCTGAACTTGTTTGAACAGACACCATGTTGTAGCTCATACTGTTCTGTACCTTTTCCCTAGAGCAGGAGTAACTGAAAATTGGGGTAGATTAGAACATAAAAGTGAGAACTTGCCTGGATGCCAATGTGAAACCAAGTTCTTGGTCTTTATTAACCAGGCAGAGAGAGACTCATGTTGTAAAAAATGTGTTCCAGACCAGTAATGTAGATCGGGTGAAACATTACTTGATTTTTTTTTAAAAAACCTGTGAAACAAGACCTTTTTACTACTGGTATTAAACAGAAGAGTTCCCCAGTCCATACCAACTTGCATCATAGAAGAATCTAGCCTTTCAATATTTAATTTACTGACCTTTATTTTGTGGTGAGACAAATGACTTTTTAATGACTCCAGTAGACTTATTTGCATTATAAAATAAAGCCATTGTCTATGCTGCCAGGCAGCTACTTACTTTATAAATATAGCATTTGTTGGGAAATACCTATTAGGTACTAAAAATATTTTATTGACCTACTTGTTTTTATTTGCAGGGTTGTGTCCTTTGTTGTGACCTCATGGTTTAACTGGGAATAAAGATGAGTATAAGCAGTGATGAGGTTAACTTCCTGGTATATAGATACTTGCAAGAGTCAGGTGAGTTTCTACAATTCTGGTTATTAAACAATGCATAATTTATTTGATCTTCATCTGCCACTGGCTTTAGCAAACATGGGCTCATTTAATTATTTTTGCCAGTAGGCATGTGCTTCTGTCTGAACTGCTTCTTGGTGTTTCTTCTCAACAAGAGAATGAATTCCTGCCAAGTTACCTTCTGTAACTTAATCAGATTTAGTCATTTGGAGTCTTCAGATGGCAGTCAACCAGCCAAGGACTCACTCGATTGCTAAAATGCATTTTCCTGGAGATCACTTCTCTGCAGGGTGGTGATGGCACTTTGCACCATTTTCGTCAGGGCTGCTTGAAGAAGAAAATAGAATGATCAGGAAAATGCTGTTTTTTCTTGTTGTTTTGGAGTGATGGTGCTCGTGCCAGCCTGTCTTGGCCAAATTCCTTGCCTGAACGTGACTGTGGGAGGGCAGATGTGGTTGTGTTTCAAAGGAAGAAGTGACAACTGTGACTATGACTTGTATCACTTGACTCTAAATAGACATGAACAGATTTTTTACGGGAATAATTCCTGGGGTTCCCCAAAGCCTCTGTCCCTGCAGGACATTTTCTTGAGGAGCTTGTCCTTTGGCATCAGGGTAGCCAGAATCTCCTGCTTCTTAGGAGAAAGAGCAAAAGACAGTTGGATATTGTCAGACTTGAAAAGAAACCTTTTTCTTGTCATATCCCTCTGTGTCTGCACAACACAAGCAAGAATGCAGCAGTGCTCCCGTATTTTTAAAGCTTCCCCAGCCCAGTCAGATCAGCAGTTTGAGTTTGTGTTGCATGTTTGGGTTTCTAGATGCAGCCATATGGCTGCAGGGAGTTTTGTGGTGGTGGTTATTCCTGAAGCTCTGTAAGAGACAACATCATCTTTTACTCACAACTGTGATATTGATTGCTTAGCACAGCCTACATTCAGAATGGAAAGATTCTACTGGAAGTCAGGGCATGCCCCAGTAAATGAACAAGTGATGATTGTCAGCTGGCAGGAAGGAATATGATCTCAGAAATACATAAAAGAAGTCTGCAAATTAAAGGAAAAATATACTCCAGTCTTAAGATAACAGTTAACAGTAAGAGATCAGCTTTAGTGTATACACGTATAGACATATAAGAAAATATATGCATATATTGAATATTTTACCTTGCTGTTTCAGCATTTACTGGTTCTTAGTTTTGTTCAGTGATTGCTGATGGGTGGCTTCAGGCTTGTTGAAAATGCATTTGACTGATGCAACATATGTCCACTGCTCATGGACTTCCCAAACTGAGGCAGAGAAGCACCAGAAGCAATGGTGGATGGCAGACTTATTCAGTTTTTGCTTGTCAAAAGAAAGCAAACCCTCATTTTTCCACCTGAATTTACTGAAAACTACTGCACATTCTTATTTCAGTTGCAGATTGCTTTTGTCATAAGGCAAACTTACAAAATTGCTTCATCTTCATTTGAAAGTTTGCAGGCAGCTTCTTGCTTACCTGACAGGGAAAAAGGAAAAAAAAATAAAGCAGTTTAAGAAAAAGTGCCATGACAGTAAAGTTAATTTGCTGAAACAACTATTTTTCTCTAGCTTAAATTCACTTTTTCAGGGTGATCAAATAAATAGCAAGCAGCTGCCATTGCTGCATCATAACATATTTGCCCCTTCTTAATCAGTGCATGGTGCTGATGTAGCTCTAAATGCCAGAGCATACACAATTATGGCAGCACTGTACCATGAGCTGAATTCTGTTCACATACAGGTCCATTTCACTTTTATGGGTATCAAATCAGTGAGTAAAAATAGGAAGTAAGACTTGTGTCTTGGATATTTATTTCTTTTTTATTAAATACTACATATGATACAACACATACATGTAGTTTGTGAATATATAAAAATGTTTAAATGCTATAGTGAATTGTATATTTTATATTGACTCGTGCACAAATGTTTTGCTGTTGATACTGTAATTAATAATTGTTGTGTTTATATATGAGCTTTGCTTTTCTCTTTTTGTACACTTGAACTATGAGGGAATTGAGGTGTTTTGACAAGTTTTTTGGTAGTTCAGAAGCATGCTGTAGCGTTATACTTTGTATAATTTGCTCAGGTTTTAAACAGAAGGTCCTACCGTGGTACAGCAAGTAGTGTTGTCTATCTATAAATCAATTCTGATGTCTTTGCCTTGTCTTTAGGGTTTTCCCATTCAGCATTTACCTTTGGTATAGAGAGCCATATCAGCCAGTCTAATATAAATGGTGCTCTGGTGCCACCAGCTGCTTTGATTTCCATCATCCAGAAAGGTCTGCAGTATGTAGAGGCAGAAGTCAGTATTAATGAGGTAAGGAGGCTTTGCCTGCAGGAGCATTGTGTCCTTGCTTGCAGTAAGTTTGAATGTTAGTATTTTTTCTTAACTTTCTTGTATCCTATTTATTTACTTTTACTTCAGATTCCTTACTGCTGGTGTTCACCATGACTCCAGTGGTGGAACCAGAATGGAGTGACATAACTGGGTGGGGGTTCTGCCCAGTGCAGCCACACAACACCAGGCATGGTGTTCTGGCTCATTACTTAAAGGTCCGTTGTCTGTAGAGTTTTTACCCTACTATAATGTTGTAGTACATCCAGACAAGTGCGATAAGATAATAACTGAGACCAGTCATCTCTTCATTTTTGTTTTCGTAGACTGGCACTAGGGAGGGGGGAGAGCACTGTGCAGCTCTTGTTTGGGCTCTTGTGTCTTTACAGTGAGGTAATGTGAGCCCAAAGGCAAGGTTTCCAAGGAGAGAGAGGGTTTGAATTTGTGGCAGGAAGGCTGAAGGTGTATGCCAGTTTGCCTTTTGCCTCTGCTGGCTAATTCATCTTGAGCAGGATCTATTAAATTTGATGCTTAAATGGTTATTCCAGCGGTACAGAAAGCTATGTATCTTCCTGCCTGATGTAGCCCTCAATTTCCATTCTCATTTGTGCCTGGAAGGTGAGAAGCCTTTCTATGTGTCAGATTACAGAAGGAAACTTTTTTTTTTCCAATAATTCTGCTCACTTTCCAGTCTCCCTTATGTCTGCTGTTTGTGTGGTTTTCACAGTCCCAGTGAAGCAAATCCTTTCCCTTAGGAAGCCTCAGAAAAATAAAGCAAGTGATAGGAATAGAAGTCCCTATATTTATTGCAAGGAATCCTCCTATCTCCTAAAAATAGATCCTTACAAAGCCCTAGCATATGTATAAGGGTATTTTTAACTGGGTCTTGTCCATTTCAGGATAAAATTCTTCCTTGTTGTTTGAAAGCATGCCAGCACTGTTTAAAAAAAGGAAGAAAACTAGTCAACTCTCTAGATAATATGTTTATGGAAAGTATTAGTCTAATAAGACTATAACTTCACAAGTCAGTGACCCGAGTTGCAATGTTTGCAGCTCTCTCTTCAAACAAACCATTAGATTTTGCTGCAGCCACTCATGTTTGAAATCATATTCATAGATAGCTTACAGAATTTTTTGCTTTAGCAAACAATTCTTACAATTTTTAGCAGACAATTCAGCAGACTCGAAGCAAATAACTTTTGATTCTACAGGCTCTCCCAGAGGCCTGCAGTGGCTTTTTTTGCATATATATGGTGGTCACTTAACTTTAGACTAAAATTCCAATCCTGACCGCAACAATGATGAGATATCACTTCCAGCACCATATGTGAACTGCTTTATTATATTAAATCAAAACTTTTTCTTTATCTTTACTTGGAATCTTTGCTGGTAATGTTAATTTGTACTTGGTGTTGTCTTTTTTTTTCTTTTTTTTTCTTTTTTTTCTTTTTGTT
>VZTN01014998.1:76711-92478 GCA_013400515.1 Erpornis zantholeuca | reverse complement strand
TTTTTTTTTTTTCTTTTCTCCCTGTGCTGTAATTTAGGATGGTACCTTGTTTGATGGTAGGCCGATAGAGTCTCTCTCACTGATAGATGCAGTGATGCCTGATGTGGTACAGACAAGACAACAGGCCTACAGAGACAAACTTGCACAACAGCAGGCGGCAGCTGCTGCAGCTGCAGCCGCCACCAACCAACAGGGATCAGCGAAAAATGGAGAAAATACTGCAAATGGAGAGGAGAACGGAGCACACACTATAGCAAGTAAGTTGAGACAGAAATGGCCTTAACCTGGGTTAGCATTTCCTAGTTGTTTATCCTAGTATGAACTTGTAGACAGTGAGGTGAAAATGTAGAGGTTGGAGTAACTTGCAGTGACTGCAGCTGGCAGAGAATTCTTCCTTCATCATGGGAGATCATGTCTTGCCTTTGGCTGTCCCCTCTCCCGATATCTGGGGTTGCAGATATTGCAGGAGATGCAAAGCTCTGAATTCATTAATTCACAATATTCCCTTGACCAGTCTCACTTCCAGTACTGCTTCTTTCCCATCACCTGAAGGTTTTTCACAGGACTCCTCCATAAAAAGAAAAAAATAATCAGAGACATTCCTGTACAAGGAATGAGGAGAGGAGTCTGCCAGTCTGAAAAAGCTGAGTATTGCCTGTGAAGCTCTGCAAACCCCTTCCAACAGGTTCTGTAAATCCCATGGGCCCCAGAGCTACCCAGCTCCCAGCAGGACAGCCCTTTTGGTCATGCTGAGGTCAGGGTTGCTGAGACAAGCCCTGTGTCCCTTGTCTCCTTTATCAATATCAGTTTTCATGATTTGCTATTCAGAATTGCTCAATGCAGCTGCTCTCAGGTTTGCTTTACTTTATTTATGAATTCCATTTTAGTTGTGACTGGTGAAAATAAATGTGTTCTGTTTGTCATCCCTGGTCAAAGGAACATACCTTACAGTGAGGCTTAGTATGGAAAGGTTTGGGCCAGGCATTAAACTGTGATTTTGAAAATACTCTTCTGGAAGTCTGAATTGCATGTTTAAGTGTGGGAGTTACAGTTCTTTCTGTAAAAACACCTGAAGAAATGATGTTTTTGAGACAATATCGAGCCATGTACAAATTTTACAGCCTGATTTTACTAGGTTTTTTCATGATAAAAAAGCTGGAAATGCAATCTTTGGCTGAAACAAATGAGTTGTCTACTTTGACGCTTTCATTTAAAAATCTCAAAAGAATATTTACTTCATAAATGTGAACTGGATAGAGGAAGGGTCGACCTCGGATCTCAGCCCTGTTAAATGTGATCTACCAGCAGCCCCTGCTGGCTGTACAGCATTGCAGACGGGCATCGATCCTCTGACTGAAGCAATGCTTTATTTGGTGCTCTTTCTGAAAAAATACACGTTTTAATAGCCTTCTCTATTTTCTCACATGTACAAACAGTGACAGAAACCCTTAATGCTAAATTAAGCAATAGCTGTGAAATGATTTCTTTAACCGCAGTGAATAAATATGGAAAAGGTGAACTGTGAAGCATTTCTTACATTCTGCATTTGCAGTCATTGTGAATTCATTTTTGATAATAGAAAATGATTGATGGTAGATGCCAAGAAAACTGTTTTGTCAGTTGAATTACCCCCAGAACGATATGGATTCAACCTCACTTCCACTCAGAAAGTTACACTGCCATAATTCCACAGTAATTGCTGATGAAGTTTGAGAAGCTTGGTTATCAGTTTGCTCTATCACCAAATGTGATTATATTAATTAAAGCCATTTTGTAAATGGAGTGTCAGAGATAGGGATTTAAAACCTGTTTGACTGCAATTGGTGAAAAGAGAGATTTTTGAAAACGAATGTGTTATAAATGTATTTTTAAAGCACAAGCTAGACTAGTAACATATTGTGCTATGCAGTATTGGGCCTGAAAAACTGAGTACTTGTAACAGAATTTGTTTTTTAGAATAGCAAAAAATTAACTTTTGGCCCCAATTCTGGAGCTCCAAAATTAAATCCATTTGGATGTGAAGGTTTACAGGGGCGAAGAGCTTTCTCACATTTTTGAAACTCCCCATCTGTTTATAGTGCTTCATTAATTGGAACTGAAAAAAATAAAAGCTCTGTCAAATTTTTGAATTACATAAATTGTGAATTCTTGCACTCACCCCAGAAGAATCTGAACCATACACAAGTCACAACGTCCCAAAATACTAAAATCCACCTCTCTCTACTGTTGTTTCCCATAATGCAGATAATCACACAGATATGATGGAAGTAGATGGAGATGTCGAAATCCCTCCCAACAAGGCAGTGGTGCTGCGTGGCCACGAATCCGAAGTGTTCATCTGTGCCTGGAATCCCGTTAGTGACCTTTTGGCATCAGGGTATGTGCACTGACCACGTGTGGGGGGAATTACCTGTGCTGGAGGCACACTGCTACATGGGGAGGGCAGCAGGCTCAGGGAGCACCCACCCCAAACATCAAATGTCTCGGTGTTTGTTCTTTAGAGAGCAGTGACTTAAAGTGGAATTGTCATTGTTTGCTATTATTATCATTATTATTATTATCATAATCATTATGATCACTGTTATTATTTAAAATAATNAATATATGTAAATATTTATATATTTATATATTTATGTATATTTTTATTACATACCTACTATGTATGTAATATAAATAGCTATATATCTCTAAATAGTGATATATATACCTAAAAATGGTATATAATGTATTATCTATTATTATACATACTATCTACTATAATAATAGTGTATATTATTAATGTATATTGCACACTGCATATTATGTAGCAATGCAGGCTGTCATTACAGCGATCTATGTGAATCTATACATGAATTAAATAGCATGGCCCATGCTGAAATGGCAGGATTTCCATCCCCAGTGGCTGTTTTGCAGATCTGGCGATTCGACAGCGCGGATATGGAACCTCAGCGAGAACAGCACGAGCGGCTCCACGCAGCTGGTGCTGCGGCACTGCATCCGGGAAGGGGGGCAGGACGTACCCAGCAACAAGGACGTGACCTCGCTGGACTGGAACGTGAGTACGACTGGCAGCGCCCACAGTGCTCCCAGGAAAATGCTGCTTGCAACACCTCACTCACCTTATCAAACTTTAAGTGACAGCAGTGGTGTCCTCTGTGGTGGCACCAGAAGCATTTCTTGCTTTGGGCAGGGTTGTAACTTCTTCTCTTGCACTTCAGGAGCTTCTTTTTAATAAGTTGCAGTCAATGAAATAAATATCGTAAATCCTATGCAGATCTATTCTTCCTCAAATTTATGGAGTAAAAATAAATAAATAACCTTTTTGCTGACAGAGTGAAGGTACACTTCTAGCAACTGGGTCTTATGATGGCTTTGCAAGGATATGGACTAAAGATGGTAAGCAAAATACTTTTTAATTTACAATATATTTTCCTATATTGTGGCTCACAGCATAGTTTTTTATTTTTTAATGTATTCATATCAATATAAATTTTCAGGTAATCTTGCCAGCACCTTAGGGCAACATAAAGGTCCTATATTTGCGTTAAAATGGAACAAGAAAGGAAACTTCATTTTAAGTGCAGGAGTGGACAAGGTGAGATAATCTTTGGTAAAATTAAAATTCTTTCCTTCACCGTTATAATCTAACTGTAAGCAAAATAGCAAAACTATGCGAAGTAAGTAAATGAAACTAAAGGCATGGCATGTAAATTATTGCTTACAAAGATCTCGTTATGCTTAGCTATGTTTCCTTGGGTTTTATAGTAGTTTATTGAGATATTTTTATTTCTTAGATTTCAGTGTCTGTGGATCTCTTGCCAGTTAGGTTAGCCTGAATTGGAAAGTAAGTGCATTGAAATCAGAAACATTAAACTTGTTGTAAAACCAAACCATGTAAAATCCAGTGAAGCACCTCATGCAAAGCCTCAGGAAAAAAAAACTTGTACTAGAGGGATTGGGTTCAGGCCGAGTTGGATATCAGTCCAAGCTGAGAATGATCAGAAAGATTAGAGCTGGAACATAAGGAAAGTTGATATATGTGACTGGGGAGGTGCCAGTTGTAATGCCATGGAGCTCATTGTTTGACTGTGCTTTATTTCACATCTCTAAACAATCTTAGCCTCACGAGGTCTTTCAGTTCAGAGCTACTGTGAGTGTGAGGTGTTTTATGAATGGCAGGAAGTGCACAGAGTGATGAGAAATGGACTTAAGGTGAATTCAGAGAATCAAATAGACTACTGCAAGAGTAAGGAGAGATGATTTTTTCCGCTGTAACTGATTCGAGGAGCAGAAGTTGGCATAGGTTTTCTCTTAGCGAGAGTGGCAAACTGCAACCTCAGTACAACCACTTAAAACTGGCAGTGTCACTGCAAAGTAGTAAATTTTCTCCTTTATTTGTTTTGGGGTTTTTTTTCCTGCATGCATTAACCTGGTTTGCTTTAGTAGCCAGCTTTATAAATGCTTGTGCTGGCACAAAGGAAGGAAAATTGAATGTCTCGGAACATGGAAGGATGTGTTTACTCTTTTGGCAGCTGTGATGGTTATGCCAGTTTTTAAATATTTGTGGAGGTACAGCTTTCATTTGCAGGAAAATAATTAAGGAAGAAATAGAAGTTTCGTTTCACTCAATAAAACTTCTTTGGCAAACTGAGATTATGCTTTGAAAAATACTCTGCGTTAGCAGAGAGAATGACCCAACCTTGGGCTCCTTCTCCATAATGAATTTGTTTGGTCAGTTCATACTTCAATTGAACTTGGCATCAGAATTTTCACTGATCATTGAGGTAGGTCAGGGATATTGGCATATAATAGAGTGATCATAAGATACTAAATTTTGTCACGTGAGATTTCTTTAACTAGAAGGTTATCAAAGTGTTGGCAGAGAACAACTTAGAATAAAATTACACCCTTAAATCTTTCAATATGTGACTAATTGTTAATAACATCTCCTTAGGGACACGTGAGTAGCTGATATTACAATTTCAATATACAAGTACTTGAAATTAAAATAGGTGTGTGGAATGGATTGCAAGAATATAAATAGGACTAAGGGGATAAAGCTATTTTAAAGCCCACAAATTCCTTCTTCCCTCCAGACCCCAAAATGTTGTGACTAAACACCTTTGTAATGCAATCTTAAATTTTCTGTTGTTGTCTGTACATCTACTACTATTTCTTTTAGTACTGGGTAAAACTCTAGAAATGTATAACCAAGAGCAGGTTTGGGTGATGGGGAGCAGGGTAGGTATTCTTGTACTTGAAAGTGGTGGTAGTTGTGGGAAATTAGTAATTTGTACAAGTTTGTTCAATGTTCCTTTATCTGTTTAACACAGACCACAATTATTTGGGATGCCCACACTGGTGAAGCCAAGCAGCAGTTTCCTTTTCATTCTGGTAAGTCTTGGTTTTATCATTCAGGTTTGTCATCTGAAAAGGTGTTATTTTTTAAAATAAGTTTTAAAAATCCGATGTTCATGGTGCTTATTTGCATCATTTTAAAATCTTACAGGTAGTCCTGGGTTACTGAATCCCATATTCGAATTTTGAGAATGTAAACAAAGATAGATTTGTTCTGATTTTATAACTTGCAGTTTTACTGCAGTTCCATGAAAGTCATAAGAGATAAATAATCCAAGTATTCCTGACTTTCTGTAGTATGGTGGCAGTCAAATCCAGTAGGTGGGCCACAACAGATTTGTGTTTATCACCTAAGAGCTGCGTTTGCCATCCTCCTGCTGCAGTAATCCCACCCCATATCCCATTGTTCTGCTGTCCCCAGCTTGTTTGGCCATGAACCAGCTGAGAGCTGTTCACTGGCCAGCTGGGGTGGGAGTGCAGGAGGTCAGACAAATTGCTTTGTGGGCTGCATGCTGAGCAATCCTGCCAGAATCAGCTGGAAAACAGAATGGAGAGGATGACAGACATGTCATTGAAGGGCCTTTAAGAAATGTGTCTCGTTCCCACTTTTTATTCTGCTCGGGGCTCATTTCCAGTGGCATGACACCAGTCAAAAACATCAACTCAGCATTTACTCCAAGCAGTTCTCTGTGCTACCTGCCATAAATAGCTGGCTTGATCAAATGGAATATCTTGCCCATGATTAAGTTTCAAGTTACCACATCTTAAAATGCTGGAATTAAGAAAGGAAATAAATCCTTACCTTTCCCTCTTTGCCATCCCTGAGCAGGAGCAGGAGCTGTTGGTGGAGATGAGCTCATGCATGATGATGTGTGAAGTTGTGGGAGCCTGTTCCTTGTGCTGACTCCTGAGATTTGTTTATAATTGGCTTAACTACATCTTGATGTCCTGCTGCACTGTCTTCTGTATAACTTTGATTTCAAATATGTTCCTTGTTACAATGACTTACATTAAATTTATTCCATTTTGTGTAAGACTTGTTTTGGCTGCATTTCCTCCTGTTCATAGTGTTTATCTTCAGAACTGCTGTAAAATTAATGATTGCTTCCTGTTGGCTTTTGTTTTGAGGTGCTGCATGCTAAATTTGCACATCAAATTCCTGCAGAATGCATACTGTAGCTTTAAATATCTTTCTTTTTCTTTTAGCACCAGCATTAGATGTTGATTGGCAGAGTAACAACACATTTGCCTCTTGCAGTACAGACATGTGTATTCACGTTTGTAAACTAGGACAAGATAGGCCCATCAAAACCTTCCAGGGTCACACAGTAAGTACTGCAAAAACAGGGTTGCTCTGTGATATTTTTATTGGTGAGAAATTGGAGGCCCAGTAAATTTACCACTACCCAGCACTTGTGTAATGGTTGATGGTTGGCTACAGGCAGTAGATGCACACATAGGTAGTTGTGGATAAAGTCTTACAGTAATCACAATGTCTGTGATTATCAGAACAATTCTCACCCCCATGCACATTGCTTTACCAGTGCCAGGATGCAAAAGTGAGCTTTAGAAGAAGAAACTGAGCTTTAGAAGAAGAAATGTGGTAACTTCAAGACTTTGTCACGTGGTGTACAAGTATGCATGGGAAATGTGATAAATGGATAGCAAAAAGCTGTTGTTATTGAAGGCAAAACTGTGCATAAAAACTAAGTGTTAAAATCCTGACAATTATGCAAATGCTCATAACTGCTGTCCAGCTTTATCTTTTGTAAGCTGTCATTTGTAATGGAAGGGAAGACTCCAACTTACTCTCATTGTTCACTTTTAGAATGAAGTAAATGCAATCAAATGGGATCCAACTGGTAATCTGCTGGCATCCTGCTCTGATGACATGACTCTGAAGGTAAGGAGTTCTGGGGCTGGTGCTTGTCTTTGTAGGACTCTGGAATGCACACTGTGAGCCTGGACCATCCAGCAGTATCACTGTACTTGCTGTGTTGTCCAATATTCGTTCTTTTTTTAGTATAACAAGGTTAGGCAATCCTAGAAATCCTTGTTAATCAGAGCCAAGCTTTGGTCCAGAGAACTTGTTACAGGCTGCCAGCCTGAGACTTGGAGCATGATTTATTAGGTGCTTTTAGCTGTTTACAGAATCAGGTCATTAATCATTAAGCTGTCATGCCTGATGGTTGCTTTTGGTTAAAAAAAAAAGTTGGAATGCACGTCACGTAACACATACAAGAATGGGTGATGTGCTCCTTTCCTGGTTTTCTCCTGCTTTCCCCTTCTTTCCAGTTCAAATCTTTGGCATGTTGTTTCTTCAGAGGCCATGTGCACTCCTGGATTCCTCCAGTTCATCAGGAGTCATTCTGCAGGTTTCAATCACACCTACACTCATCCTCCAAATGATTCACAGCTACGTGCTTCCTCGTAGAACAGGGGCAAACTTGTGAATGCAGAGGACACTGCAACTTACACATGTGACTTCAGGGCACACTAAGATCCTTGCAAACCTGCCACCAGCAGAAATGAGGCTGTTTAGGCCTGACAGGCCTGTGCTGCTTCCATGGTACAGATGCTTTCCATGACTCCTGTACTGCTTTATGTTCACTGGGAGCTTTAACACTGTTCTTGATGGAGTTTCAGGATACATTTTTTACATTGGCTGCACTGTCCTGCTAGTAACTCCACACAGCTCAGTGTTATTTAATCAGGGAATGGTTGAATGAGTAGCCACATATCCCTCCTGCTGGCACATGGTCAGGCTCTGGCAAGGGAAATCACCTTATCTAAATACAAACGTGTGAGCATTAAGCCCCTAGTCTAAAGCTGGATGTCTAGACATCTCCAGTCACTGCTGTCTAGCACTGCTGAAGAGCATGTTATCCTTTCCTAAGTGTCTTAAATCAAACATGATGAGTAAACCCCTGAAAGTTGTTTTCCCTTGGCAGTGGATGGAGTCAAAATGGCCAGCTTAAGCCAGGTATTTAATACTTGAACAGCTGAAACTCCGGGATGATGAATTCATCTAGAGCTTGAGCTGTTGCTGCTGCTTCTCCATGAGTCGAGGTGACAACTGGGTGGGAATGTGTCAGCATTTGTGGGATTCAGGCAGTTAACTTCTTGGTGGCTGCTTTGAATTGAGCCCAGGCTGCAAAGAGTATAACAGTTTTGTTCTAGTTTAGCCCAAACACCAAGTGCTAGAGGATGAGTCTACACATTGCTAATCACATGTGGATCTACTACTTTTCAATGGCAGAAGTAATAAATATCAGGTTTGGAAGCACATGGAAGGTGCCTAGTGATTTATTTACTTGATTAGTTTCTATCTACAACTTGGTGTTCTCTAGGGCAGCTGTTATGGACTCTTTCATGTATGCTGGTTTTGGGAGGAGAAGCTAGATTTTGATCCCATCAATTTAAACTGGAAATACAATTTCAATTCTGTCTGTACAATGAAAATCAATTTCCTCTTCAGCAAAGCAGCAGTTCTGAAAAGCACTATTTATTTAAACATGCACCTCAATTGCATCTTAAATGCAGTTGGGCTTAAGCACATTCCTGGTAGCTTTTCCTAACAAAAAGTGAGCTAAAAGCATTACTGAAACAGATACTATTAAAAAAAACCATTCAGATGGTTATTCTCCAATTTTACATGTAGAAAAAGGTATAAAAGCCTCCCAAAATCCCTTCTGTAGCTGCAGTGTAAACTCTTAATAGAATAAAGTTATTTAGTTTGTTGAGCATGGTCATACAGGAGTTGGAGTCCTCTAATGACCTCTCTGAGGTACTGAACACTGAAATCTGGCAATGCAAATGCTAGTAAGTCAGGGAAATGCCATAGTGGTATTTGCATCTCTGGATTTGTATGGAAACAGAAAATTTCTGTACTATCCCTTTATTTCACTCAGTCTGTGTAGCAAGAAGTTCATTTAAAAATAGGACTGTGATATTTTATCAACTCAGACATGAACATTTACATATTGCTCTTCTCATTTCAGCATCTGCTCTCATCCCTGCACTTTTCAAGGGTCTTGCAGTTAACTCAGGCAGATTGGTTTCTATAGGCAGCACCTTTGTTACTCATTAACCTCTTTGGGGACTTATAACCCAAAGAATGAAAGGTCCTAGAATAATACTTGGCATAATTACTCTAGAAATCGAGCAATCATAGCAAATGTTTTGAGTGGCCTAAAAGGTAACTGTCAACCTGTAAATGATACAGAAGAATTGTGTAAAATGTATTTTAGTAAAATATTGTGCTAAATTATTTGTGTTTTCTTTCCTTTTTATCATAGATCTGGAGTATGAAACAAGACAGTTGTGTCCATGATTTACAAGCACACAACAAAGAAATTTATACTATCAAATGGAGTCCTACAGGACCAGGAACAAATAATCCAAATGCCAATCTTATGTTAGCAAGGTACTATTTAGTCCTGGTTTTAAATGCTTGTTAAACATGATTTCTGCTTCACTGTCTATAAATGTAAGTTCACAGACGTTTTGAAGCATGTGGGATACTTTATCATATTCTGTTTGTATTAGCAACAAAAATATGTTGAATTGAGATGTCATTAATCTCTGTTTTTTTCCTTGACAGTGCATCCTTTGATTCTACTGTTAGGTTATGGGATGTAGACAGAGGAATTTGTATTCATACTCTGACAAAACATCAAGAACCTGTGTACAGTGTAGCTTTCAGTCCTGATGGCAGGTACCTGGCCAGTGGCTCCTTTGATAAATGTGTACACATCTGGAATACACAGGTATAGCTCTTCTCTCTCTTGAGAAGTTTGTGTTTTGGCCTTTTCCATCCTTCCAACCTTTGTTTTTCCATCACATTTCAGCCACAGAGAGCTTTGTCATTCCTAACCACGCTGGTTTTCTCTTTGTTCTAAGATTATTTCTTCTAATGGATGTACATCTAATTTCTCGATTTGAATGCTTGCTTATGGTGAAGGAACACTTTACACTCTTAGCAAAAAAAACCACAAACAAACCAAAAAGACCCAACCAAAACTCAGCGACAAAACTCCACATTCAACAAAGTTTCCTCAAGAATGTATTTCATCTAAAAATAGTCTTTGTTATTAACTCTGAACTTTAAATTCCTGATAAAGCAGGGGCTTTTGTGAAAAATGATGACTGTGTGTAGAAATACTAATCTGATTGGCTGTTCCATTGAATTTCACTGACAAACAAGAAACTGTAGTTGAGGGAAGAGAATGATGGCAAAGTGTTTCTATGGAATGTTCTTAGAAAGGACACTATTATTGTTTTATATTTCTGGCTAAAAAAAAAGGGCTTGTTATATTTGAAAGGCTAAAGATGTTGTCAGGCATGATGCAGTCTCTGGCTACTGGGAATTAGGTATTAATTTCTGAAAGGCTCACTTTAGAAATTGGAAGTAGTTGTGACCATCCCCAGTTTTGCCATCAAATACAGGAGCTCAAGATGCAGTGGTCATGTCACATTCTTTAACAAGGTGCTGAGACTCTCCTCAAGTCTCTCCTGGACCACTTTCCTCTGAGAATTTTAGCTTTGAAAGCAGTGGGGAATTTTTCCATGTACAAATTGTCCTTGTTCACTTAGACTTTGTTGTATTAATTACTTGGCTTGTCCCCTTTTTAGACAGGTGCCCTAGTCCACAGTTATCGGGGAACAGGAGGGATTTTTGAGGTTTGCTGGAATGCAGCAGGAGACAAAGTTGGAGCAAGTGCTTCAGATGGTTCAGTAAGTGTTGCTTGACTTGGTTGATATTCTACTAACAAACATCTTCTGGAAATCTTTTAACCAGCAATGGAGACAAAATTTCCTTCTCTAGCTGAAGGTAGAATACTGCCAGCTGACCTGTAGGTTTTCACCTGTAACCATGCTGTGATATTGTAAGGAGAATATCTTTATTCCATTTTAAGGCATCATTGTTCTAAACTCCCCGAGAACCTCAGAAGGTGGAGATATCTCCAATTTATATGTTCTGTTCCTTCTGGGGTTTACTGTGTCCATGTGTTCAGTGTGGCTGGTCTGGAAACAAATTTGTTTTTCTTTCTCTGCCCTTTTTGAGTGAAAATGCTCAGTGTAGGTGATATTATTATAATGCATGACAAGAATAAAATACCTTCTGCATTGCATTCAACAGCAAAACAAAGCGCAGATTTCTGAGTGCTTTTAATTAAAAAGTTCCTAAAAATGTCAGCAGCTATATAAATACGAGTCTGCTTACTTTGCTTAGAAAAAGCAGGGAATAAAATCATGTTTAACTAATCATGAATGCCCCCACTGTCATTTCACTGCAGGGTGTTGGAGCATCACCTCCTGGCTGCTCTGACACTGTTCTGCAGAGAGCTGCAGTGGGATGGAATTGTGCAGGGTCTTCATAAGGAGCACAGTCCTGTGGTTTCTGCTTGCCTCTCTCTTGCCATGGTTTGCAAAGAAAGGAGAGGAGAGCCTAAGGAAAAGCAAAATTAAAACAAAATAAGGCTGATAAGGGAATTGCATTTTGAAGTGTTCCAGCTTCCTTTAGCAAACATCAGCAAAAAGCAGTCCTGGCAGTTTAGTAGAGCAGAGTCTCAGGTGGTATCTTAACACAGGTGCCAAAGCATTTCCCTCCTGAATGCTCCGTGCTGGTAAGTAAGGTTGCTTTGTTAGAGTTCAAAACACAAAATAGGAAGTTCTGGATTTTAAGAAGCCTAAATTCTAGAGAATTAATTTTGATTGGTTTTTCATGTAATTTTAGTCTTGTAAGTATAGGCAATATCATAAAAGGACAAGAGCTCAAGGCAAATCCTGAATAGAAAATAAATTGTCATTCCCTCCAGATGACCCTTTTTTATACATGCTGTGTGACCTTTCCAGTCCTCCAATTCATTTGGCCCAAGAGGCTGATTGTACTTGGAATAGATTTGTTTTCATTTAGTTTCTGGTATTTTAAAAAATGTTAGGCTTAATTCGTTCTATATTGTTTGCAAAAACCCCTTCTCATCCACTCTGTTTTAAATGTGTTTGCAGCTGCTATTATCTTGTGTGTGGTTGTGTTTCACTAATAGATTTCTATATCTAACAGACCTAGAAGCACTACTTAGTGGAGATTTTGGGAAGACTAAAACTGGGATTTGTACACCATTAACTGTTTTTCTGATCCATTTTAGTACTTGTCCACGTATTTTAATTTCATTTTATATTTTTACAAACTAGACTCGAGTAAGTTCTCAGCCTCACAGTATTAAATAACAGGCAAACAGCTTACATAAGATATTGTTGCTGTTGTGATTGTAACTCTGGAAGCAGCAGTGCCCTTAGCACTGGGGCTGGCTGGGGGTTCATAAAGGGCTCGGTTTGTCATTTTGCTATTATTAAATCATTGTTAATAGATAAAAGGTTAAGCTTACACAATCCACGTTGTAGGTTTTGCTCTGACACTTCACACAGAGTTGTAAAACCACGTGTTCTGGTGCAGCTGCTCTATCTGTGTCTCTCTCTTTGCAGGTTTGTGTATTAGACCTCCGGAAATAGCGCTCTTAGTTGGAAGCCATGGACCGACTATGAATGTGTACATAGCCAAAATGACTGTCCCTGACCCATGTACTGCTATAGTCCCAATCGAACCATGGCCAGTCCACTACAGCCAAATGTAAAAGAAATATATACATATACTGTATATAAAAAAAAGAAAAAGGAGAAAANATGCTGAAAATTGACATTAGTGAAGGGGGAGAAAAAAAAAAAAAAAAAGAGGGAAAAAAAAAAAAAATGACACCCTGAAGAGGATGACAGAGTTTTGTCACAGCTTGTGAATCCTGTTCACCAAGTGCTGGAATCTGCTGTGCCCCAAAATAACATTTAAAGGTTTTGGATATGAAAATCAGAAGAGAGCGAGAGAGAGAGAGAAATATACCATATACAAGAGCAGACCCATATACATACCAAATTCAGAAGATACTAATGGCAGCCTTCATTACCCCTTCCCCCATGAAATCCATTCTCACGTGGGTTGTGTGGGGTATTTTTGTTTTCCTTCTCAGTAGTTGAGCAGTTTATGTGTACAGAGAAAATGGACTTACAGAAATCTGCAGCAGTAGTTTTTTTCTTTGCTTTTAAACATTGGGTTTTCTGGTTTTTTTTTGGTTAAGTTTACGGATGCATGAAGTAAGGGAGTGAATTAGTTTCTTGTTTATATTTTTTCACCTTGAAAAAAAAAAAAAAGGAGTTTCTTTGAAACATGTTCTGATGCATTCTTTGAAGAGGTAGTTTGAACCTGAAAATGTTTGGTACACTTTGTGGCTCCCAGAGCACAATTTTGTGAACAGAGGGAGGGTGGAAGATGGATTAGGGAGAGAGAAGAAATGAAAAAAAATCCTTCTTTGTGGCGTGATGTTTCACGTCCTCATCTACAAAGTATGATGGAAATTATAATGCTATGTTTGATTTTCTGGTGACATGGCTGAAATGCAGTAATTACTTATTTGGGACATAATTCTGCCAAACTTAAGAATACAAGGGCACAAAAACACATGAGAAAAAAAAAACCAAACAGGGATGCAAAAAAAAAGGAAAAAAAAAAGGAAAAATGCATCTTCTGTTGCTTTAAGACCATAACCGAAATATGGTTAAATTGTGCACTATTGTGAAAATGAGCAAAGTATAGCTGGGGGATTTTGTTTAAGAGGTTAAGATCTTTCTGGACAAGGTTCATGCCACAGCTTCTTTGAGAGTTGCCCATCATTATTTGTAGGAGCTTAGATGTATAATTGTAACCAAACTCCAGTATTAAAAGTATTTCATGTAATTTTTCTTTATTAAAATAAAATCTTTGGCATATATTTGATAACACTGCCATTAAGAGGCAAAATGTTTACTACCTTAGGTTTAAAAAAAATCTTAAACAGAGGACTTGCTTCAAGTTTATTTTAATAGCAGTGATTCAGCTTATTTAAAAGATGAATACTTGCACTAATTCCCCTGCTGCTCCAGTCCTGCAGTTTATTGTATCTTGTGACTACATTTTTTTCCAAATATAGGGTAGATGTAAGCTGCTATTTTTTTAATAATCACTACTATATAGTGTCTTTTACTCTGTTTACAATATCAAGTATTTTTCTTACAATGACAGATGTATATGGCAAACCTTTTTCTGCTCATGTGATTAAAAGTATACTAATAGTGATTTTATTTGTAAATGATAGCATGAGGTTGTGTTTATGCGTATGTGTAGTTGAAAAGGTTGCATCATGTCTTGCATAAGATTCCAAGAGTGTAAATTTATAAAAAGAGAGGTTGTCAAATTTATGTCACAGACATTTTACTTAAGGAATGGTTTATATTACAGAGCTTTGCAAAGTTATCAGTTTTATAACACTATTTCAATCACAATTAATTTTGTGGCTTATGATTGTTAGTTTCTAACCTATTTTTTTATTCGTTTGGGGTTTTTTTTCCCCCTCCAAGTTAAATTCATCTAATTGAGATAATGCAGCTTTGACATTTTAACCATTGTTCTTTAGGCATCAATTTCTGCTATTTCCATGAAATAAACACGACTTGAAGCAAGTCTGAGTTTGGCTAAGGTAGGGTAGCAATTTGCCAGTGGTAAAGACAAGACAACAATACATTGTTTATATATACCCCAGGATTATACTGCTATCATACACAGTGTTTAAAACCAACACCAAGTCATATCCATAAAGACAGTTATCCGTGGTGGTTCTGTGCCAGCTAGTTTTAGGGTTTTGGAACATATTGCAAATGTTTAGAGCAATTACCCTGTGAGTTACAATATGTAGGAAACCTAATATATTGAGTGTCTGGCACTTGAAATATTGCTTTTATTGCTGGAGGTCCATGACTGTGGCTGACCTCTGTCATTTAATGAAAAAAAATAAAAATAAAAAAAAAAAAATCTGTGCAATAATTTTAAACTGTGCTCCCAGGAATAGACACAAATGTTTTGAGTATGTTGAGCTGCATTTTTCGTTTAGCAATGCATTTGTCAATTGCACTGAATTTAAATCTGAAAGTCAGAAGTGATTCTTGATAGTACTTTTGTATTTTAATATGGACAGTTTATTCATTTTCATAAAAGTTATTGGATGATTCTTTCAGCCAATCTAAACAATTGTGGTGGAATTCTGTGACATAGCTGCAAAATCCCACAGCCACGTTTTAGGGTATTGCCATTTTCCTCTTTCTCAATCATCAGCTGTTTTGGTTGTAATTCTAGTTGCTTCAGCATAGCATCACACACACTCAGAAACAGAAACACCAGAGCTTCAGCACGTCCAGGCCAGGGCTGTCAGCTGTCGGGTCCGGCAGGAACGTCGGCTCCGTTGGCTCGGGCGCTCCGGACATGAGGGCCAGCCGTGCCCACTGCCGTGGGGCCAGACCAGCGTCCCCGAGCCAGTGTCCCCGAG
>VZTN01014998.1:14992-76575 GCA_013400515.1 Erpornis zantholeuca | reverse complement strand
GTGTCCCCGAGCCGAGGTCTGGCCGTAGCTGTCCTGCCTCGCATGCCACAGTGCTGCTCCTGCTCCCGCCGCCCAGAGCCGCCGCAGGCCGGGCGCGCTGGGTTCTGCCTTCCTGTCAGACCAAAACCGAGACAAAAGCACCACAGAACCGTGACGCTGATTACTGTCTTTGATAGCACAAAGGCCTCACGTTCCAGGGTGAGGTAGGCTGTCCAAATTGCTCCTTTCAAAGGGGAAGCCAAATGGCAGCAAGGCCCTGACTTCGTACGTAGGCCCTGAGTACGTGCGTGCTCGGTCTTAGGGACGGAGTCATTCATGTTTTTATCGGTTCAACATCATAACAGGCAAATATCCAAACAGAGGATAAAAGGAAAGGGAAAAGCTGGGCTCAGAATTAATGATGGGATAAGAAATCAACTGCTCTTGAGTTCGCTGTCTTTCTGTGCGTCCATCTCAGAATCCCGTTTCTCATTTTTGCATGACCAGATCCAGGTTTCTGTAGAGTTTGTCTTTTTCTATTTTTACTTTACCTTTTTCTGCATTTTTAAATTGATGTAAAGATTCCCAACCAGTGGACTTTTTAGTGTAGTTAAGAGAATATCTAGGTCTTCATAAAAGCTTTTTTAGACTCTTTGTAATGTTGATAAACTGAGTTTATTCTGGGACTACCATTGTGCAGGGTTATTTAGCATGTCTACTAGATGATTGGAAATCTTATATGAAACACTAAAAGTGCCTCTTTTTCTGGGTTGGGTGGAGGGGAGGTAGTAGTTACCAGAGTCAGAACGACATGGCATTTCAAAGCATGTTTCTTGATTTCGTGACACTTTAATGCATCTTGAGAGAAAGGCCAAAGATTTCTACCAATTTTAATTGATTTTCATTTTAAAAAGCACTCCTTTTTCCTTACACTGCTTACCTCATGCTAGGGCGTCTGATGGGGCGTTGTACCTTGGGAATGCCCTTGGTGTTTAGGGAGAACAGTGGGTGGCACAGGGCGGCCACACCGGCCTGCCAGCAGAGTGACCTCAGCGGGTGACACGCTTAATTCCGCCGAGGGAAGGACCTCCATTACCACTGCAGCCTAGGGGGTTCAGCCTGTTCATACAAGGTTGTCTGGTTCTGTCTGTTTAGTGAAGAGAGGAGCCTTGGGACCCGATTTTTCCAGTCTTTACTGAACCAGAAATCCCACTGTCTGTCACCTCGTGAGGAACCCTTGCCAGGGCGAGCGCTGGAGGCGCCGGGGCCGTGCCGAGCCCGCAGTGTGGGTAAATTGAGCCACATCCCCCTCAAGCCGAGGGTCCCTCGGTGTCCTTGGGGTTTTGCCAGAGCAGGGCCTGCTGGATTTAGCCCAGTTCCTTCTTGGCTGGTGAGCGGGATAGCTCCTCCCTTCCCAAAGCCCCCTAGAGCCATTCCCCGGTGGGAGGGATCACTTCCACACTCTCCAGATGCCTGAAGAAAGCGGAAGCAACATTGTGGCATGTTCGAAGCAAATATGGCTTCGGGAGACAGCAGTAAATCTCCATCAAGATCCCTGACATTTTCCGTAGGGAGAGAGACATGGAGCAGTCGTCACTTCTCCCTCTAGAGAAAGCTCTGAAATACCACGAGCTGTGAAAGTGTGACTGTCTTCACTGTCAGTCTGGTGGGAGGCAGACGAACCAGGAAAATCTGCCGTTTCGAGTGGATTGCAGATTTAGTGTTAATAGTGCTTCGGATCAGTAGTTTTGAGTACATAATTTGCTTTCTCTGCCTTTAAGTTTGAAGCTTGACAATAACTAAAAGCATGTTTTTGTTTTGTTTTGTTTGGTTTTTTTTTTATTTTTAAATAATCATTCATTTTTACTTCATAATGTTTTTTGACATTTGTGGGTAAATACAAGAAAACAGTCTGCATGTTGTTGCTAGTCCAGTGTACTTTGCAATCTTGTCCTCAACAGACTGCAGTGTGCAGAACAGTAATTCTAGAATACAGAAGTAATTTTCTCTCTCTCCTGACATTGACATTGTAGTTGTAATGGTTTCATTTGGAGTTACAAATCCTTTGGGTCTAATTCTGTGAGCCTACCTATAGCACTGGATTAAAATGTCTGCATCATTTCTTCAGTTATCCAGTTAAACTACAACTGTTGTAAAAGTGTAAACCAGCCCATGACAGTTTTTTGTACTTGTTTAAAGGACTTTTATTGTTCAGTTTTCATGATTATTGTCTAAAGAAGACTGATATAGATGTTCTATACTGTCCTGGACCATGTTAATTACACTTTATGATGTATTTTGGTTCTACATCACAATGATTTGTCCCCAAGGCCCTTATATCCCTTCTAGGCACATTTTCTGTTGCAGTTTCCCTTTGCATTGTATTGCTTTGACAACTGTAATTTGAATCAGATCTGAAAGAGGTCCAGAATAAAATATATTTTGATATTACCTTGGCTGAATGTTATATACGGGTACTTTTAAATGCTTGGGATGGAAGATTTGCAGATCGTTAGGCTGGGGAAGTGACAGACTGAAACACTATTTTTAATATTTAGTTTGGCACATTTTCATGTAAGAGAAGGTGCAAACAGCAGCAGGAGGCAATGCACTGTGTGGCTGCTGGGTTTTTGTGAGCACACAGTCGATCCTGTGACAGTGACACTGTCCCCTGCCACCAAGTCCTGCTGTTCCCTTTAGGGAAACTGATTTATTTCGTGTTTTACCTGCTCCAGCTCCCCCTTTTCCCTACACCTGGAACAGAAGCAGAGCCCAGCGGTGCTCACAGCTGCACCCCAGCTGTGTGGAAGATTCTGGAGGCGTGGGAGCAGCTCCTCCGTGGTGATGGAATCTCACGTCAGGGAGATGCAGTGTTACAGAGCAACTCAGTTTGGATGTGCAGGGCAGCATTGTTTGTGTTGCTGTACTTCAGATGTGTGAAACCATTCAGATTTACATGGGAATCCATCAGAATCACATACATGCATCATACATATAATTATGTTTTAATTCACTCAGAATTGTGGGTCCTGTCATAATCCAAGTGAGGGAACCTGGACAGTTTATTTTCAATGTGCCCAGAAGTTTATGGTGAAATTGCTGCTTTTTCTTGTAGATTCCTGATTTGCTCTATATTCAAAAGTGGTAGCTGTCTTAGTAATGCTATCAAAATCAATTGATTTTAATATTTTGAAACTTGCTGTTGAAAAGTGCTTGTAATGAATTGAAAACAGAGGGACTCTGTTTTACAAGTGTAAAAGCAGCCTTGACTGCTCTTGTCCCTTCACCTGTAGTCCGAGTGCACTGCAGGATTTCTGCATCACCTGGATTTTGAGGCAGCAATATTGGAGCAGTTTCATGGTTCTAAGAGATCGTGAGTTGATATTTCATTAGTGCAAATGCAGGAACCATGGAGCAGTGTTGCACATGTTGCTCTCACGTGGTAGTGATGCCCAGATCCATCCTGTGAAGAGGAGAAAACATTCCAGGTAGGTGCCTTATGCCACTGCTTCCTGAATCTTCCCTCTGGACTTCATTTACAATCTGGTTCTTATAACTCTGTAGGAACTCGTGATCTCAGGTATTCATAAAGTTCATGTTCCCTGCCTCGTAGGGAAATGATTTAATGGAAGTTGAAGCAATATCTTTCGTTTGCTGATGTCAGCACAGGGCAGCTTTAACGGAATAATAATTTAGGAGGAATTTATTGATGATTCTCTAGAGAATGATGATGATGCCCCAGTTAGTGTTTTGTCCTTAAGGAAAGCTGACCCAGGAGTTCTGCAGTGCAGGGGCTTTCCTGTTTATCTGACTAACTGAAAATTGGTGCCATAAAAGCTTGGTGAAAGATTAATAAAAGAGGTTTTCTTAATAGATGTAATGTAAAAATGTTCTGCTTCTAGATTAATTCTTCAGTTACCAACTCAAGATTTTGGACTCAAAAAATTGTCAAGATGTCTCGATAGAGGTTGAGTACTTTCAGCAGACTATTTTCTTTTTTTTCCCCAGAGTTTTTCTGACTTGTTCTAGATGCTGAGTGCCCTGATGTTAACCTTGAGAATGCTGTATTTGAGCTTTCTGAGTTACACATCCTTGAACATTTCAAGATTTGACTGGACTGGCGTCAGCTCGGACTGAGTGTTTTGCCTTCCCAATTAGAGAATCAAAGGGCCCAGCTCACAGTGATGCTGAGGGGATATTCCCAATTACTTCAGTCAAGCAGACCTAGGGCAGCACTTCTTAAAGAAAATGTTGGTGGATGAAGGACTTTTTTATTCTGACATATCAAAAATCCATCCATTAAAGATTCCTGTGCCACTGAGCTGAAGTGCTCATACCACAAACCTAAGGCACCCTTTGCTCTTTGTGTGTTGTCTCAGCCTTGATGGAAAGCATGAAATCTGCAGGCTGCATTTAGTTTAATTTGTACCTTTGTCCTTGCTTCACATGTTTTCTGCTGACAAGAATACCTGGAGGTGTGGGGTCTGCCTTTAATAAATGCCAGGCAGAGGGGCACAGGTGGGGTTAAGTCATGTGGACGTGGCTGGGGGCTCTCTGAAGCTCCACTGGGTCTCCACAGCCTCTTTCTTCTCAGGGAGTTGTGCTGCTGCATCATTTGCAGTTCCAAAAGCCACTTGGAGCACAGTGTCTGCTGGCTGTTACACTTGTGCTTTATAAATATGGGAAAAGACCTTTTTTTTATGATACAATACCCATGTATTCATAATACTTGGAAGCCACGGTAATTTTGACATATATCCCTTAATTTCTCATAAGTGATTAATTTTTAAGGTAGCAAACTCCCACCACAGGACAATAGTGAAGAATTGCACTTGCTTAGTTTACTTCTTAAATAGTTATTTGAAACTTTTGCAGTTCTTTCCTTTTCTATTGTCACAGCCCATCTGTCTTCAGTTTGCTTGAACACTGCAGCCAAGTCAGGTGCTGATTAGGTGGATGGGAACAAACAGCTTTCTAGCAGTGAGTAATTTGAAGCCAGGAGCCAATTCCCAAGACAAAGAAGTAGGAGTGTGTGTAGTTTGTTGCAATTGTGTTGTTTACCATCTCACGCTCAGATTGGAAAAACTTGCTGTGTGTGCTGAATTAAATATTCTATTATTTTATTCTGTTTATTCCTATTCAGTTCCTGCAGCTAATTCTGTGGGAAAATCATTCAATATAGTTTTTGTAGTGAACAAATTACAACTTTGCCCTGTGTGTTGCTAGGCAGGGGATTCTCCAATACCTCTTGGAAATGTCAGCTGTATAGAGGTGTGGTTTGGTGCTGTTGCCTGGCAGTGAGTGATCCTCCAATTTTGGGCTTTAGGTATATGATTTCTTATCGTGAGCACTCAAGAGTGAAATACTTGTTGACCCATTTATTTATTTATCTCCTGGCTTATTACTGTTTGCTTGGTTGGGTAAATAAATCGACTCAGTGTTTCCATCAAATGCTTTTCTAGTTGCAGGTAAATTGTGCCTCTGAATTGGACAAGAAATAAGAAACAATGAGGATGAGAAATCTGTGCCCACAGTGCTCTGTTAGTTTGAAATCAGGACATTGTGACTTTGTCATTTGCAGCTGGATTGCTTTTTACATGGATATAGGCATTCCAAGAGTTCTGTCCCTCCAGCTCTTCAGCCATTTTATTCCACTTTCTCTAGGAGGGCTTGTAAATAAGCAGAATAAGGGGGAATCATTTGCTTTCAGAGGTTCTGTTTGAAAATAATGGGAGTCACGAGAGGATGAGGAAGGTGAGGGGAAATGTCTGAGGCTGTAGGTATGGAGAGGCCTCAGCAGTCAGGGAGCTGCACCTGCCTGGTCCCATCAGGCTGCTCTCCAAGGCTCTCCTGTTGAAATACTGCAATAACCTTAATAGTGAAGCACTTTCCTCTCTACTCTGAATCTTCTTTGCAATTAAAAACTTTGTATTTTGTCCACCCTGAATGTGGGGGGGAAAAAAAGCTGTTTATTGTTCACAGCAGCCTTTTACATCTTTGAAATCTGTTGTGTCTTTTCTTCTTTAAGCCGAACCCTCCTCAGAGTGCCTTAATCAATTCATCAACACCAGCTGCTCTCCTTGACAATGTAATGAGTACTGAAATAAGACTATTGTTTGTAAGAAATATGGCCTCTGAAACAAGGCAGAGAGAAACTGAAAACAAAATAAGGTTTCTGGTGTTGCAGGTTTGCTGTAATAACTATGCGCAGTGGCTCAATAATTTATAGGTTTTTGCATTGCTGATGTCTCAGCAAGGACCCACTGGTTCTTGGAAGTTTTACATAAACACCTTTTTTCCCTTCTGCAACCTTTGTGTTGTTCCCCCTTCCTGATTTTCAGCCAGTGACAGGCTTTTGTCCAAGGCTGCCCAGCAGGTCTGTGGCAAAGCTGGGAATTAAACTCAAAATTTCCCCCAAAATATAATGGAGGACTAGACTGAGGGTTGTATTTGCTCATATCTTCCACTTGGGACCCTGCTCCCAAACCATTTTCTTTGACAGAAATGTTTCAGAAACAGTGAGAGTGGAGAAGGGCCCTTGGGAAGCAGGGCCTGCAAAACAACACAGAAAAGTGAATTCAGGGAATGCTGCAGTAAGAGTAACAAGAAAGGGAGAAAAAAATGTAACTGCTCTATATTAAACATGCTTTCAAGCAGTAAATACTTTTTAATATGATAAAAATATATTTCGGACAAGGCTGCTTCTGTATCATGGGGACCTACATATTCCTGGTTTCTGTCTTGTGAGGGACTTCTTTTGTAGAGACCAAAGTCTCAAGGATTCAACAATATCCAAATCTATTGTGAATAAAAAGCTTTAAACACATTCCACATTTTAGAACTGGAAAACCCCAAACTGCAAACTAAGTAGAGGCCATTGCTCAACTGAGACTGCTGCTGCCCTGGGGAGTATGGAGAAAGTGCACCTCCTTTTAGAGCCCTGTTTGAGAGAGGAGTGGTAAGGATCCAGCAGTCCCAGTGATGACAGGGAGGGTAGGTGTGTGCTGTATTTTCAGCTGCTTCCATATCCCCAAGGAGAAGTGGATGCCAGAAGAGATTTCATTAGCACAGGATCATATATCATGGTACGTGTTCATTAATATTAAGAAATTACCACTGCTGCTGAGCAGGAAGGATGTACTATTATCCCATTAGATTTCTGCATCTCCTCTGCTTTCCAAGACTTGCAATTCCAGCTGGAATGGCTGCAGCAGGGCTTAGTTCACAATAATCTGTGAGATTTTGGGTTTGTTTCCTACCCCTGGTGTTAGGGCAGGAGTTAGCTTTGTACAGGTTCTTGTGCAGTCACAGTGAGCAGGAGCATCCAGCAGAGCAGTGCAAGCTCAGGAGCTGCTGCTGTCCCAGCAGGACTCACCTGGTATTGAAGTTTGTTTCCAGAAACACAAAAACCACCTTGATCTGGACTAATAGGGCTGGATTTTAAGTTTCAAGGGTGTGTGTGAGTGACTCCTTAAAGTATCCTGCCATCTCTTCTGACCTCTAGTGATGCTGCTTGTACAGAACCGTGCAGTGTGTGTAAGTGAGGAGACAGGCTAAAAGGGCAATGTGGTGTTGCAATTGCTTTAATCTGAACTGAACTACAAATGGGTAACAGAAAAGTGTCTAGCAATGGGAGCAAGTGTAGTCAGACAGATTCAGAGCATAAGTGGTGTTATTATTCCCCATTTCCTGCAAGCCAATTTACTGCACTTCCAGCCTGCCTTCTCCTTGATACAAAGCAGCAGCCAGAGGAATCATTAAAGCAAATCTTGGATCCCAAGATTGCCTGTAATTCACATACTTCAGTGATAAAAAAATGTGTAGTTTCAAGAGAAAGCATGTGCAAGTACTAAACCTCCCCAACTGCAGAGATGTGTGTCTGTTCAAACCAACCCCTCTGTGCTTTAGAGGAAACAATTTACTACTTAAGTAAATAAACACAGCTGTTAAGAAGTTAAGATTAGACTGTCAGATTCATCGTCCGCTGAGTAAATGATGGTGTTCAGGCCTTCCCTCTCTGCAGAAGGGAAGATGGAGCATGCCTCGAGCGTGGGGAAAAGGAGATTAAAAGGCAGATAAAATAGCCAATGCATTGGGACCATGATCCTTCCAGCTGAAGGATGGATGGAGTGCTCTTCCCAAGGGAATTATAGCAGGTGCAGATTTCTCTGTGGGGGTATGGGGGAAGCAGGGAAAGGTTAGGATTTCGAGAAGAACTTTGCAGAACAGCAGGGAAACCCACAGGCACAGCTGGATGTTGGAGCTGGATGCTGTGACCAGACCTTCCTGTTGCTTCCTTGCATTGGTTTGTCTTGCAGGAGTGCTGGCTCTTCCCACTGCCCTGGCTCCATGTGGCACAGTCCAGGGCCATCAGCATCAGTGCAGGATTTAAGGTGTGATTAATGTCAGAGCAGTCTCCTAACCAGCAACAGGGAGGCAGATATGAGCAATGCTGTTTTGCCTTTCTCACCCATAAATGTCATACCCCTGGAGGGTGGAAGGTGTTTTCCCTCTTGGAATTATTGATATTTCTAGGGAGCCTGACAAATTCAGCAGCCACATTTCTGAGAACTGTGGTATAAAAAATTCCCAACCCCTGTCTCTGTGACTTGGGCTTTAAACATTGATTATGGACATTCAGTGTGACCTTAGATAGTGGTTGCAATTTTGCATGAAAATCCACTGCTTTCCTGTTGTTTCTGGTGCTGGCCTGCTAAACTGTGCTGCACCTTTTCCTAGTGCCAATGCTGTGGTTGAAGTGTGTGTTTTAGATTTTGTTTCATTTATTTTTCATCAGCCCAAGAGACTCTGCAGTGGCAGGAGATGCCTAGGAGCCCAGGTCCTTTCTCCTCACTCCCTGCTTTCCCCTCCAGGGGCTGTGGCAAAGGTTCTGTTGATTTTCCTGTTAGGTGCCTGTCCCTGCACCCTTCACCAGTACTATTCTTCCCCAGCCTGTTTCTATCCCTGCATCTTCTGTTGGTTTCACTCAGCTGCTGAGTTGATGATTCACTTTTCCAGCTGCCTTAGGAGGTGACATTATAGTGCAGGTCATCCCTAACACCATCTCATGGCTCTCTGGCAGCTGAATGGATGAGGGGTTCGGGTTTTGGAAGCAGCAGTGGTTCAGCCCAGCCAAGAGGTCTTGCTTCATAATCATTCCTTGCCTTTTTCCCTTGAAGGAAGATGTGGTGAGGGTGTTGAGGTTTTGGTGCTATCTATTAAATCACGCCTATTGCTCATTTTTAAATAATATATATCCATATAGAAATGTACAGAATGAACATCCATAGTTAATAGCAATTTAAAAAACACAGTCATCAGGTGATTTATCTAAGTGATGCACGCTGGATGTTTTTGAGATGCAAGTTGAATGAGAGAATGAAGTTCTTCTGTTTCACTAGAAAATGCAGTAGTTACTTATTGGGCTTAATTATTCCATATGTTAATGCCTTGCTGCTCTTGCAGCTGCTGGCAGAGAAAGGCTCCTTTCAGGCAGTGCTGTGCATGCTAATGAACCCCAGGGTTTGTTTTCCTGGCTTTCACACTTGTGATACCACTCCACTCAGCTGTGCATGGCCAGAGATAACTACAGCAGAGAACCCCATACTTAGTGGAAACAAAATCTGTTGATGACAAACAAGTTTCCTGTTATGATAAGGACTGATGTGGATTCAGTGTGTGCTGGGAAGGCAACCATGGGACTTGTCAGGGAAATCAGATATGCCTTTGAAAAGCATGGGAGAAATGCTCCAGGGAGTTGATGTAATTTTTTTAGTCGATGTAGTTCAAAATGTCTCCAGGAGATCCAGCTCTTTTTTACTTCCACCCAGGAGCCTTAGAGCTCCAGGAGTCGTGGATATGAGTTATCTCTGTACTATCATTCAAGAGTCCACAGCTCTTTTAAGCCATGTTTCTGCTACAGACGCAGCCTTGGCTGCAATGCTTTGTCCAGTTCTGTTTCTGTTGTATTTATGGCCCCACCCTGGTGCCTAATATCTGCTTAAGAGGCTATTTCTGCCTTATTGCCATTTGTGGTGTTATTTAAAGTAGAGCTGCCAGTGCATTCATTGCCTGAAATACCAGCAGAGTTTAACAGGTGTCTCTTTCCCAGCTGCTGCAGAATCCTTGGACTCTGTGGCTGTGCACATCCACAGGAGCCTGGGGCTGTGCCTGTCCTGGCACACACACCCCAGCTCCTCTCCTCTGGTTTGGGCCCTACTGCTTCGTTTTGTGGTTATTGACCTTTAAAAGCAAAGTACAAAATAAATAATTTTTTTAAAAAAACTAGGGGGAGGGAAGAGAGAGAGGAAACAAGCCAGGCTCTGCTCCTGCTTCTTCCCAAGCCATATTCAGCCCTCATGCATCCTGCACAGCTCTTCAGGGGTGTGTGTATCTGGCAGTGCCATGTACCTTGCCTTCCCTTCTCTCTGCTGAGAGAAAGCTGCTGAGCCCATGTTCTTTTCAAAAATAACAGTAATAAAAGAGATTTTAAAGGAAAAGCTGCTGTTCCCCTGCAGAGTGTGGTGGTTTGGGCAGTTTGATGTCCTATTTTTATTATAAATATAATTGAATTTCCAATAGTTACACACAAACAACTGTCGTTTGGGAATAAAAAGAAGAGACGTATGCTAATCGAAAGCTCCCATAATTACACAATCTTCAAATTAATTAACGAGCCAAAGGCAGACAAACATTAGCATTTAGAAAGCGCTTTGCTGCATTAACCACTAATGAGTTCATTTAAATCCATCATGCAACCCATTTTGGAAAGCATGAGCCATATTTAATCATATTCAATCAGATTTAATAATGGAATTCCTAACACGAGGTATTGTTGATTGTGAAATTACCATAGAATTTTATTTGTTAAATACAGGGGATAAAACATAGGTATTTATTCTTGGCTGAATTATACCTTGAGAGAAATATGAGGAAAAGAATACACGGGTCCAGGTAAGTATATTCTTAATATAAGTGAGAAATGGCAAAGGATTTTGGTTGGTTGGGGTTTTTGCTTTCTTGTTTTTTAATTTGTTTTTGTCAGCATTAAATGAAAAGAATTTATGTCACTTTTGAGAAATGAATCAGTAGTTTCCAAAATATACTTGGGAATTCCATGGTAAAATATTTTTGCTTGAACTATTTGCTAGTGTCAGCCTAGGCAATTATGGCACAGCTCTGCTCTCCATTCTGTTCCTTTAGAGCTGAAATAACACAAAAGGAGTCACAAGAGCTTCTCTGCATTTAAATCAGAGCAGCTGAGGTGAAACCTCCGTTCCTGCCTTTTCACAGACAGTCTAATTTCTGGTCCCATTGAAAGCACCAGGGCTTTGTCACTGGACTTAATAGAGCAGATAAATCACCATCAGCTCAGAGAGGAGACTTCTTCCACCAAAGTCAGGGGAGTTACAAAACTCAAGACATTCTTTTGAATAAAATATCTTTCTCTGCAAAGTCTTTTGTTGAACATTTCAGCCAGATAGAGCTGTTTCAATGGGAAATTTCAACCCAACAGATCCTTGAACTCTAGGCTACACTGGCACATGCAAAAGCCAAAGGTTGGGCTGCCCACCTGGCATGTGGCAGACCAGGGAGGACACCAGTAGAGAGCTATCCTAGGACAGAGCCTGTCCTGGCATGGAATTCTTCCCTTTTTTCATGAGAGGATTTGAAAGGGCTCAGTTTTGTTTCCGTATCTTGAATTTTCCTGAGTATTTTGTCCCCAGGGTAAGAGAGGACACTGGAGATCAGCAATGGCCCCCCAGGTCTGTACTGGTCCAGCACCATCCTGCTCCACTGGTGATGGAGTTCTCATAAGAGTAACAAGCAAGGTGTACAATGCTAAAACCTGTGGGACTCCCCAGGGAGTTGTCCACATCCATGTCCTTGGGGACAGGTTTACTGGGAATAGAAGAATCAGAGGCTGAGATTAGAACAATCTCTGGCTGGAGTTACCTGCCTGGCTCTCTGCAGATATGGGAGGGGAAACTGGATGCTCCCTCTAAGCTTCCCTTGGGATTTCTGTGACACAGCTGGAGCCCCTGTCCCTGTGACACCTCTGCTGCCTGCTGCAGGACTTTCTCCAGGGGATCCTACTGCCTGTCTGCCCTGCCTGTTCCTCAGACACTGGAAGCGAAGGGTCTAGGAGCATGAAGGTCAGATGTTCTTTTTTATTGAACGACCAAATCTCTAAGACTGTATTAGAAATGAAGTTTTCAGTCTTGGGTCTTGGAGCAGTAGTGGTTTCCTTTTCTTTCTGAAAAGTTGGATAGTTCCGGAAAAAAATTAATCCTCTCCCCAGATAAAAAGGGCTTGTTTAAAAACAACTCAGTTTGTCTTTAATTTTCTCGTAAACTTCTCTGTTCTACCTCTTATCCAGTGTTGTTGCTTCAAATTCAGCTTCTCAGCTTTATGACCCAGGTCAGAGAGAAAGGGATTAACTCATTAACCACCCATAAACACCAATAAAACTACTCTGCGGATCTCTAAGAACCTTAGCAGTAAAATGCCCTAAAATGAGCATGCAGGTGAAGGGATTAAATGACAAAGAAAGTCACCCTTTCATCAAATATGTTCACAATAGTTCCTTAGTAATGCAGTTACTGTGCATTCAGTGGATAAAGGAATCAAAGTGACTCACTCTGGGGACAGCACATTATGTCTGTCCCACAGCTCAGCAGAAACGCAGGAATTCCAATTCCCAATCTCTTGGTGTAATTACAAAACTTTCCTTAGTGAAATGTTAGTTGTAGGAGTTGCTCCTTTGCATCCTAATGCATAAATATCCACCATTAATAGCAGCACAATGGAATAAATTTGCCAGGTCTCATGAAAATACACTGACTGAAACATTTGATTAGGACAAGTTTAAGACTTCAGAGGATGTCTTCAGCTGCTTGTAAAGATAAAAGCAATCATAAAAACTAAGTGACTCAGTCAGAAGCTGTATTCTTAAGCTTTTAAATGCACATTCCCTCTAATTATCAAGTACTTCTCAACGCAGTGCACTTTACGAGTAACAGGACAAAGTTTCAGAGCATTGTGTTTTTGCAAGTTGCAAGCCATTAACATTTTAGAACTTGGTAACAGAGGCAGAATTGCACTAGTAGGAGTGATTTTCTGTGAGTGTACTTAAACCTGTGCTGGCCAATCCGTGGGTGTTCATCTTTCATTTAAGAGCTGTTTATTTTCCCTTAACTTAAATCAATCAAGAATGCATTCAGGTTGAGCTAAATGCAGTTCCTTGAATCCAAAATGCCTAAATCATATGGCTGCTGTGCTGCCTCAACTTTAGGTTTCTGAGGCAGAGGTAAACCATGTTGATGCAGGTAAAGCCTTTCTCAAAAACACATTTCTTCTGTCTACCCCAATATAAGTGCCTTTTTTGGCTGATCTTGTAACAGGTTGTTTAAAACATCCCTGACAGGAAGGGTGCAGGATCCCACTCCAGGCTTGTCCCCGTGTCCCACTCAGGATGTTGATTTAGGCTGGGGCATGTGTACAGTCAGCCTGAGAGCTGTTCAATCTACACAAGGGAAAAGACACCACATATTGAATTATATGGCAGTCCAAGGAATGCTTTCGTGTTTTCAAGGAGGATTATTTTAAATGATGTGCGAGACAACCTCTCAAGATGCTTTTACAGGAGGCAGTGCGTGTCACACTGTGCTCAGGAAATATCCCCCTCACTTGAAATCATATTTAAGAGTAAAAATTAGATAGGCTACTAGAAACATTAATTCCTTTTACAAGGTTTCTCTATCACTTTTTCTTCTGAAGGCATAAAGGTAAAATCCCAGGCCAGCTAAGTTGAAGCAGGAAGAGCTAACATTCCTTCACTTCTAAATCAAGGCACAGGAAATCTTCTTTTAATTCTGACATTCCCAGATCTCCACATTTCTGCTCTCCCTTGTTTGAGTGATGTCCTTCAGTTAAGTGTCCAATTTGGTGCTGAGGGTGGGTTGCTTTTAGGGCAGGTTTCAGAGTGCATCCCAGCATTCCCATCTGAGATGCCCTCAACATTCAGGCTGCTTCCATGGACTGAGCAAGGCTTATAGATTGAGCTCAGGCTGATCTGTGCTCTCACATCCACCATGTGTAAAGCCACCCTGGGCAAACATGGTCATATCTGGTAGTAAAGAGACAAAATCCTGTGCAGTCCTGCTGGGAGAGCTGAGGCACTGGGGAAAGGGCAGTACTGTGGGGTTGTCACCTTGCAGTAAGTGAGAGCTGCCTCCTGAACCCTCACACATGTGAAACAGGGCATCTGGGGCCTCTTGCTCTGAACTGAAAACCTGTGTGTCTTCAAATGTGTCTTTAGAGATGTTTGAAATCCAAATCAGGAGTTTAGTAGCTTAAGCTCTGTCCCTAATTGACATTAAGTGAGAGTACCTATATTATTTACTAGTGTTGGTGTCATAAATATCTCCATTAAGTAGCAATTAAGCTGCTGGGATTTGGGCTGTATGCCATTATAAGAGGTAATTATAAAAGAATTGGATTAATTGGTTCCTGAATTATTTATGTAGACATAAATATTGCACATGAGATCAGTGTTAAAGAGGATACTGGAATGAAGAGAGGAAGGGGATGATGCATTGATTTATGCTATTTCTTTACTTCTTTCTCCCAAAAATATTAGAAAGGTAGAAGTCTGTTAAATACTATTTCTACGTTAATGTGCACACATCACCTTATCAGCTTTTACAGAAATACACTCCCCAGATAAAGCCATTCTGTGTGCTTTTGTAATCTCTCCAAGTCCCCACAAATAATAAGTCTTGAGAGTTTTCTCTTGTCAATACAACGAAGTCAATCTTCTGTCTGTTGCGGTATAATTTAGAGCTGGGGGAAATGACTGATTTCACAGATATTAACTTTATCGAATATACAAACAACAGATGTATTATAGGGGGAAAGAAGGAATTTTGTGTGAGCAGCACAAAGAACTCCAGCAATCAGCAAATTCAATCTGCTTTTGACACTGCAGCATTCTCACAGTCTAACGGTGCTTGTCAGCTGTAAAAATAATATAATACAAAGAGGTGGCAGAGTGAAAACAAGGCAGGCTATTTAGTATGCAAACAACCAAGAAATGTAGAGAGGATACATTTTTAAGAACAGAGATTATGATTTGAATTAAAACTGTCATCGCTAAACTGATGCATTTCTGTGTTTCAGGGCACTACTTGATGGGGTCAGGAAGAAATATCCTGAAAGGTAAAACACAGTGGGAAAGTGGGGAAAAAGCCACACTGCTCCTGACAGGGCAGACTGGGGAAAATGTACCTGGACCTTTGAGGCCCTTCCTGCAACCATGCTAGGGAGGCCAAACTGGCTGATGGGAGGGGTTATCTGACATAAATGCATTACCTGAATGTTGTATGGATCTCTCTTTTGCCATCCCTTTTGAAGACAGATAGTGAAATTATTTAATGCCCCAGCAGTGGGCTCGGACAGGGGAGGTGATGCCTGGAAGCCACAGCTAGGGGAGATGGAGAACAAAGTGTCAGGGAGAGGATCCTTCCCTTGCCAAAAAGGTCTGTAGTGGCACTCGTGTGAGGTGTGCAGGGAGCCAGGCTGCCTGCAGATTGGTTTTGTGGAAATTAAAATTTTCTCTTGTAATTTTCAGCCTCCACTGCTGTGTAGCTGGTGGGCCTTGCCACTTTTGGGAGCTGTAACCAGTGTTTGAAGCTTTGTGCATTTCTTAAAAGCAGAGCACAGACTACAGTAGATGGGGAGAGGTTTTTTGTGTTCTCAGGAGGAAAAGACATACAGGGAATATTTTGGGCCTTAGCTTGCAACATCAAAAACTGGATTCTCAGCCCTTTCATGGGTGCTGAGATACTTGAAAATGACACGTGAAAGAAAGGTGAGGCCTGGAATAGCACACTCTGAAGTTTCTTCGGTAGCAGTAACCATAGAGAGAAATGGAAATGCTAACAGACAGACAGGAGGACTTTTTCAGCTTGATTTAAAAGAGAAGTCAATACAAGCAATCACCCACTCCTAATTACAAATTAGCACAGACTGAGTGGTTTGGTCCAGCTTCAGAAGTCGAGACTGAAGTGCCCAAGGTGCTCTTGGTGATTCCACAGAGATGACAATGATTCTTTTGCAGGTTCTTTCTTCTGATGGCCACAATTTTCCTTGGAGCTGTCACCTGGGTGCCAGTCTCTTTAGTTTTAGCTGCTCAGTCCCAGGTAAAGCCCCACGACCAGCAGAAAATAAAGCAAAGGCAGCCCCAAGGGTTTAGCATGGGTGTTGTACACACACCATAACTGTGGTCAGCTCTTGACCCCAGGCCTTGTCTCCCTTCCAGGAGCTCCAGAAGAATGGGATGTGGGCCAGGTAACAACAAAACAATGGATATTGCTGGGGCTGAAGTCAGTCTGGCTGTTGTGTGAAGAGCTGGTCTAAAACAGTCTGGAAGAGTTACCTTTTGTTGTTAGTGTTGAAATCTCAGGTTTCTGGTAATTTGACAATTTTTAAAGGAGGAAGTCAAAACAAATCATTTTGACTTGCTTGTGTAAATTAATTTCCTTTTGCCTTATTGAAATGCTTAATATGTTTACTATTTTGCATAAGACAATATTTTAGAATGTTTTGACATTATCAAAATGAAATTTGATAATGGAAACAGAACAGTTCTGTGACTTTTTCTCACAGAAAAGCTTGTTTTTCTCCTAGCAGTGAACAAGAATAAATTTTGAGATGTCATTATTTCCCCTGAAATTCAGAAATTGAGCTTTCTGGAAAGCTTTCATTTTATACTCACCCTTGGTGAGATTTAAACCTTTAAATTGCCTCTCCTGGTGGAAAGCAGACAGAAAAAAAAGACAGATTTAGGGCATGGGAATTCCTGGGTGTGACTGCTGGTGAGGAGTTTGCTGATGAGACATGTGGAGTCCTTTTGTGCCCATCTCACTCACCTGTAAAAGGGAACATCACTGGTTATTCAGCACATCTTCAGGAGGCACTAAGAGAGGGATAATGCTCCCCAAAAAGCAATTCTGAGGTGACACACTGTTCAAGTGTACAACTTGTCCTTTACCTAGTGTTGAGTCCTGTTGTCTTCACACTCACTTTAGTCCCTGGTGATGCTGAATACCCCAGCCCCCCCTGCCTGGGATCCTCCTCGGGGCTGTGAGCTTGGAGCACTGATGGCACCTCACTGTATGGTCTGGGATCACCCTCTTCCCTCCCAGCTGGCTACAGCAGAAAAGCTTAAGCACGCAGATAAAACCAAATGGTGTCTGCAGAGAAATGTAAATGTTTGTACAAGGCATCTGCAAAAGCAGGCTGATGGCTTCCCAACTGCTCCAGCTCATGCCAATGCAGGGAGCAGGCTGCCTCTGGGCATATCCTGCATCGTCCCTCTGCTCTCCCAGGCTGGCAGCAGGGCATTGTGGTGACATGTCTGTTCCCTCAAATGGGACAGAACTGGAAGGGAAAGGTTTGTGGCCAGCTTAATTCACATACCAGAGCTTCACACAAGCCCCTACAGCAGTCATCTGGCTTTCCACTGATGATTGGGAAACTGAGCTACAGGTGCACTCTTCCAAAATCACAAGTATTCCACTGCTGTGGAACAACTTGTGTGTGTCCAGGACGTGATGCTGGGAAGTGCCTCTCAATCAGCCATGTGAGCCTCGGGGAACAGAGAATTAAATATGAGCTTCCAGTTTGCATTTCAGCTCTCCTCACCTTGAAAGCCAACCATGCTGTGCAGTCAACAGACTCCAGCTGAGGACCTGACATATATTGGTAGGACCCTTAGCCCGTGGGATTGGACACCATTGTATGTGAGTGGCTTGAACCAGTACCTTTCACACAGTTTTACTGAAATGATATAAGCACTGATACCGCCAAGTTGTGATTGTTCAAACAATGCAAAATGGTTTGTTATTTGGTTTCTTATTTGGTTTTGTTTTGTTTATTTTAAGTGGAGGAGGTGGAGTCAGCAGTCACTCAGCAACTCAGGGAAGTGATTTTGGTCATTACTGGTTGCAAATGTTTGCAGTGTTGAGGATATTGCTGACTGCCTTTAGTTGCTGGAAGAGCTAAGTTCCTGCAGAGCAGAAATTGAACACAAATGCCAGTAACACTCATCTCTGCCAGCTCTTACTCTGGCACTTGGCAGGGGAGACAAAGTCCCTTGGTAATTAGGAATGGACATCACACAGTGCAGTTCCCTGTCACCTTGGCTGGCAGCTGCCTGTCCAGAGGTTCACCCAGTGATTTTTCAGAGCAGGTGCCGATGCCCAGCACCGAATTCACCCCCGTGCCAGAGCCCAGCAACCACAGGCGCAGGGGCTGGTCCCAGCCCAGCTCTGCAGCTTGGATGCACAGCCCAGCATCAGCTGAGCAGCTCAGCCACTGGGCAAGTGTCTCACAAATACAGTGCGGGTGCTGCTGGCTCTCCCAGGTGTTCGTCTCGGGAGCCACATCCTGCTTGCTGATGCCGATGGTGACCATCCTTGTGCATGACAGCACCCTGCCGGCGTGTCCCCAGCCTGCTCGGGTGTGAAAGGCAAGGAGCTGCATCAAAGAGTTTGATAACTTAGCCTGTAGCATTGTAAATAATTTAATTATAGACGGCGGTGCATAGGTAGCTCCCGGCCCTCCAGGCGCTCGGGAAAGCTGTCAGCTGCACAAGGGCCACACACACGCCATTTCAGGGTCTTCGGCCCTGTTTTTTCTAGGGGAGGGAAGGCCCGGGAGGGTCCCATCTCTTCCCAGCGGCGGGAATACCAAAGGCCGGGAATGCCGATGCCGGGAATGCCGCNGGATGGACTGATGGGCTGATGGATTGATGGATTGATGCCCCTTGTCACCGCTGAGGCTCTCTGAAGGTGCACGCAGCCTCGGCCGAGCCAGCGGCTCACACTCATTTCTCACTCGTGAGCCCGTTACCGCCTCACGCCGCCGAGAGTCGCGTCGGCCTTCCTGCAGCGCTGCTGCTGCTGTTTCGCCGGGACCGGCATAAAAAAAAGAGCCTGGGAAACGTTTTTATTGGACGGCTGAGGAGCGCTGTGGAAATAAGTATTCACAAGGGAGGATAGGGTTGGGGTTTTCTTTATGAATTCACTGAATATCTGCTTGAGAGCCCCAAAGGAAGGACATGGAAGCAGTTTCTTGTATAAGCTGGATGTAACTCAGGGAGAGGGGGTACAAGTTCCATAACAGCAGCCGAGCCCTTGCTAGACAGTGGCTTTACCGCTAAAGAGTTATCCCAACCTAAGCAATGCTTTCTGCTAGGTCATGTTGGCATAAAACTGCCTGTACTCGTGATGGAAACAAGGAGCTGGGCTGGTGGTATGCTTCCTCTTCAGGACTCACTTTTGGCCCTGGATTTTCATGTCTCCTCCCCTGCACTGGGGAATCCTAGGGGAATCCTAGGAGAGCCAGCAGGGATGGTAGTGAGTTGAGTAAAACTCACTTTTTTGGTGACAGGCATAGCTAGGAGGTGCTGATGGCTAAAAAACAGCATTGCCTTAGTGAGCAAAGATGCCACGAATCACTTGGTGCCCCTAGGGAGTTGCTCTTGGGAAGAAAAGGTGGAAAGGGGAAGCTTTTTCCTTTAGGAGAAAGGATGGCTCTGCCAAGGTGTGGGATTTTGTTTCTTAGCCCCAAATCCACCACTTTCTGGTGTCAACCATTCTATGCAGATCATCTGCTGGGTGATCTCCAGGGGGCAGAGCCAGAACGAGGTATCGCAGGGGAGACAGGCTAGAGATGGGGAGGTGTCACCCCTGAAAGCCCTTCCCAGGAAAGAAGCTCCTCATCCGAAACACAGGGGGCAAGGTGGTGTCTCCCTGACAAGCCTGTGGTGCCAGGGGTGTGTGGGGCACCTCCAGCTGCAGTTGGGCAGAGCCTGGAAAACCTGGACATGCTGGCATCTCCAACCCTGCAGTTGTCACTTGTCCAAGTGCCTCAGGGCAAAGGAGAACAAAACCATATAACACACAACAGATCAGTGCAAGAGCCAAATGTAAATCTCATGAGCTCAAACTCTCAGTCCCAAATTGTGACTTTTAGGAAACCTCTCCAAGCACTGCTTCACAATGAAAGACTCTTTCTTGCAGTATTTTTAGCTTGAGTGGAAGAAACGGATTTTACCCAATATTTTCTGGAAGAGGGGGGAAAAAAGATCCTTAGGCTGTCTGTGAGATATTTCTAAGCCCATCCCTAACACCCCACAGGAGGCAGGGTTAAACAGGGAAAATTGGATGCTGTGTATTAAAATTGCAGCTGAAATCCCTATTGCTCCCTGTAAACACATTTTTTGCACTGCGACGAAAGGCTAGAGAGAAAGTGCACAGAAAATTGTAGAACTGGCATCTAAACATTTAATGGTGCACCTGTGGCCAAAAATTAATTGTAAACCCCTACTCTCCCCCCTTTCTAGAGTTTGTTATTGATCACTGCCAGTGCCAAACTCAGTGTCCCAGTGCCTGACCTGCCATCCAGTGGGAGCATGAGGCTGCATGCCCAGCCAACAGCATGCCTTCATTTCTGTCTCAGCATGCTGCTCTGTGGAGAAGAGATGAACACTGTTTAGCACTTCAAAAAGTAAAAAAAAATTAAAAATTGCTAGATCATGTAGAAGTGGAAACCCAGCTCTGTTTTCCAAAGGGCCTGGAGAAAAGGCATGCCTTGCTGCCTCTAAATTAGATCACAAATTTTCTGGCTGTTGGCAGCATCTCAGTGTTCACCCTGAAGGCAAAGATCTGAACAAGTTACGTTTTGCTATCAGAGGCCCATGTACCTGTGCTGCATTCCCACTAAAGCACGAGGAATGTACCTGTGTGAAATGTGGGGGCTTTGGGAACATGCAGGAATTGCTGTTCTTGGGAAGGCACAGTGGCAAATGATGAGGAAACCACTGCTCTGTGTGGGTGGTTGACAGCCTGTGGCACTTACCACTTGTCACTGATTTGGTGAAATATAACACTCTAGGGGCAGAAAAAGCATGTGATGGGGTGTGTGTGCTGCAGACTGGAATCACTCAAGGACTTTTTATGCCAGATCTTTAATTCAATGAAATTCTTCATAAATATGGTGAGTGCTGATGTAGACATATGTGCTGCATACCTACAGGTGTGCCCCTGCATCTCTTCCCATGTCAAATGCATTTTCACTTGCCTCAGATGTGCTCTGACAATGTTGAGTGATTTTTCCTCACAGGTCGTCTCCTTGCTGTGTTCATGCAGCTCTCACCTCTCAGCTTTTTGCATCAAAAGCAGGATCAGACCCTCAGGAAGCACAAGGTGACTCTGGTGACAAAAGAAAAATAAATGCTGATGCATTTGTAGTCCTGGCTCTGAACTCTTCCTTTATTCATCTAATTGATTGTTTGCTGCCGATGTTTTCTGTAGCAGGGATGTTTCCTGAGCAGGAGACAGTGACACTCGTGCCCTTGGCCACTCTCAGCTCAATAAACTTCTTGAGTTCTGTAACAAGTGTCAGAGTGGGACTGGGACTCCCACAGACCTGGGGGGGGTACATTGCCTCTAGCTCCCGATGCTGCTGACCTCCATAGAATTCAGTTAGGTTTGATTTTATTGGCTTTTGATGCTGCTGATGGAGAATGCTAAAAATTAAGGAGGTGGATGAAGCCAAACTGGCAAAAATATATTTGTTGTTCATAATTGAAGCCCTCACTGGACAATAGCAAATGTAATTAAATGTATCACACTCCTGGAAAATAATTCCTGTCTGCTCCAACACCCCATCCTGCAAGACAAAATCATCAAAAGGCCTTTTCTGTAGAGTTCTGCCCCAATTTCGCGTGGCACATTAAACCTTGTCCTTAACAGCACAAACATGTTGGAGAACTGACGTGAGAGGAGACACTTCAAAAGGGATAAGGCAGTACAGGATTTTCAGGAGAACCTGTAGATAGATGGGAAGCTCTATCTCGTCTCAGATGTGAGTTTGGCCACACCAACCTAAAGGTAGAAACCTTAGTCTAGGCTTAAGCTCTTGCCTGTTTAGTTGACCTGATTAAAAAGCAATTTTTTCCCTTACTGAACCCCAAAACTTCCCTCCCTCTGCCTCTTTCCATCCCTCCTCCAGGCAGCTATGACCAGGATGGCTTCTCTGCAGGTCTGTGTCCCCAAGGTTCTCACCAGCTCCCTGGAGCAGCTCTGCTCTCACAGATCCCTGTAGCACAGGTCCTGCTGTGCTTATGCCTCCAAGTCCTGTTGTGGATCTGCTGGGAGCCATCTCTCTTCCAGAGTAATTCGCAGATGAAGGAAAATGGTTGTGGCTGTGATGTGTTGCACAGGCTGGCAGAAAAATGGATCGATGTTATCTTTAAAAAATAGGGAGGGTGTGGAGTACCTTTGCCCCTCTGCTCTGCTCCTGGGCAGTTGTGTGCAGAGGAGAAGGATGCTTTGGTTTTTTAGAGGAAGAGAAATAATTTTTGTGGTGCTTTGAGACAGTCAAAGATAATGCCTACTCAAACATCCCTGAGTTTCCCAAATAGTGCTGCTCTCTGAGTTTTTCTGTTTGTTTTACTTGAATGGGCTAGGGATTTTCACAACCAAACTTCGAAGGTTAAATGCAGTGAAGTCAGCAGGAAAATATGTGAATTTAACCTTTGGCTGTAGCTAGGTAAACCACTTAATTTCACCAAGTTTGCATTGGAAAAGCCTGTGTTTTATGATTGTCAGAAGGACATAAATCGAGTGTAGGCAGGAAGAGGAAAACAGGTCAGGAAAATGCTCTTCAGAGTTTGCTTGTGAGTGCACTTCCCTGATGTGAATATTTTCATGGTGATGTACCTACAGTTAACTTGACCTTCTCCAGGACTCACCTGTGGGGCAGGATCCTTGAAAAGCTGAACAGAACATTCTTGCACTAACATTGAAATGCATTTTGCACTGCTGCTGCCCTGTCCCCATGGGGCACAAACTCACTCTCCAGAGTGTGTGGGTGTAGCAGAAGAGGGAGACCTGACACCAGCCAGAGTAACTCTGGTCGCTTCGGAGCAACGAGGCAGTAGCAGGGTTGTCGTTGCCTCTATGACAACAATAATAAACCAGGCAGGTGCCATCCAAGCAACTCTGCTGCAGTGGTGTCACCTGGTCTAGCAGCTAAAAATACCCCCATAATAAAAACTAGTCCTGTTGCTATAGTCACAATATTTTAGGCAAATCTCAGCTTTCATTAAAAAGGAAAGGAAAGCGAAGGAAAGGTTAGGCTCTCATCTTCCTGAGCTAGAGAAAAGTTTAAAACATAAAGCAAACATGACCCTGCATTTCAAAGATCAGGAGTTAGGTCCTACCCAGAAAATCACACATCATCTGCAAATTGTTATTAAATGCTGTTACTGTTTATTGAGTGGGGATTTTTTCATTATTTTAAAGGCTACACAATGATTGTGGGTGACTGCTGCCAAGATTTTAATCATTGACAATTGGCAGAGCTTTGTAAACTGTTACACAATCAATGAAGGTTCTTCACAGCAGTTGGGAAGATCAAGATAGATATTGGATTAAACTTGCTAATTAGTGCTAAATACAAAACGCATGTGCACTGACCGCCTTGCTGGGTTTCCATATCAGGATCAAGACAAACTGAACTGTTATTCCTGCTTTTTTTCTTTTCTACTTGCTGCCTGTGTGCTACTGAAGTTTCCAAAATATCCACTGAGTTTGCATTGATTATACAGTTTTTTATGGTGTATATTTGTTATGAAACTTATTATATTTTCTTATGCTTCCTGACTGAACTCATAGAAAAGAAATGTTCTTTTGTGCCTCTACCAAGTTTAATTTTGGGAAAAGGTTCTGGGGACGTGACCAAGAACATGATGATGTTGCTGTGTCTGGGACCATACTTTAGGGTCAGAATTTATAATGTTTAATGCCTACCTGGAGATAACTTATCATGTAACACATGTTTAACATGTAAAATTTGTTATATTTACTGAGTAGCAAATGGGTGAAACATGATGTGAGCCTTTGTGCTGCTCAGCCTGCTGGCCCATGGCAGTGAGCAGGAGGGACAGACAATGTTGTATTGCTCTGGCAGGTGGCATGTTTGGGTAGGACTCCTTGCAGAAGCAGTGCCCTGCAGCAGGCAGGTGGCTGTAGCAGGACCAGACCTGGCTCCCATCCATTCCTGGCTCCCATTCATTCCTGCCTTTGCTGGGCTTGGGGTCATTAAGATGTGACTGCATTTAGGGAAACTGGGGATAAAATTCTGATAAGTAGCAGAGGTAACTGCGATCAGGAGTATTGTGGTCCACAGAGGGAGATGGATGTCTGCAAAGGGGAGTTGTTTTGCCAGATAGACACTATTTAATAGCCTAAATCTGGTGCTTGAGACTAGGCAGAGCAGACAAAAAGTGAAATGTCAAATATACCTTTGAAGCATTGTACTGTTTTGTCTACAGCATAATTTCCCTCTGTAGTGGAGGAATGCAGATGTACCTGCCCGACTGGAGAGCAGGGAAGCTAAACCCATTCATATTTAACAGTCTCCTCACTGTACATTTGGGTACTTAATGTCTTTTTCAGCATCTCTACGCCTGAATTCCCTCATCCGCAATTCAGCCATGGTTTGAGACTGAGGCGTTCTCTGATCCTGTACAACTTCTGCACATCACAGCCAGGGAAGGGACTGTGAGCAGGGGTTGTTTCTTCCATAGTGCTTAGAAAAATGAACATGCGCCCCAACCGTGAGGCAAAGTGATTGGAACACTGTGGAATAATTCCACTGGAGTTAATGACTAACTCAGCTTCTGACCAAGTTTTACACTGTTGTAACCAACAGCAAGGTGTGCTCTTTGCTTTTCTGTTGGCTGTGACCATTCTGCTCTGTTGCTGCAGTGAAGGGAAGCTCTTCGGGGAGGTTGGCTCATCCAAGGACAATAATAATAGCAGTAATATTTTCCATGTCTTTTGTTGGCAGGAGGGAATGGGGAGGATGTGATTTTTTAAAGCAATACCTTCTTAAGTGGGGAAGTATGCCTGAAAAGTGAATTACGTTTACCATGAGCAAGTTAGAGTTCATTATTAATGTTGATTGGTTTTGTTCTTTCAGCTTTTTGGAGCGTGTCTTAGTGATAAGGGGTGTGCAGGAATGCTCACTTGATTAGAACCAGCAACCAAGGCCAGAGGGTAGTTTATTTTGCTTGGTGCCTTTTAATAACCAAGTAATTTCACAGACAGCCAATATTAGTTGCATCATTTAAGACAGTCCTCTGTCTCCTGGGGTTGTTTCTAATGATGTGATGATTTTTTCCTGGCTTATTTACTCGTTTTGCTTCATGAAGAAGGGGATTCTTGCCCTCTGAATGGAAAGAAGCTCTGAAATAGCTGGCTCTGGCTTCGCTGGGAGATCTGTAGTAATTAGAAGATGACCAGTCTAGTTAGGCGATAGCATATAAATGTTCAAGTCTTATTTCTACTTGAAATGTATCAGATAGGTTTGCAGGAGAATTGACTGCTGAGTGACTCAAAATTATTCTACTCCTGAGGTAATCCCAGTCTCTAAAGGCTGAGTTTCAGGTTATTTAAAGACAGCTGTCCCCAAAAAAGTGCCTGTGAGGCAAAATCCTGAAAAGACCTGACTCACAGCCATTGTATGCAATACTACCATCATCTTCCAGTTTGTCTGTAAAAAAATGGCATCAGGACTGGATCAAGGGTGGCTGTGCAGGAGCTGAATAGTGCCTCAGAGAGGCTGGGGGTGCTGAGTATCTGCTGGAGGCAAATGCAAAGCCCGCCCAAGATGTCAGCAGAGATGAGATGTACTTTGTATAGTTGAAGAATCTGAGAGGGAGGCATGAATAAGAAATGCTATTGTTTCTGACGTGCCTGTATCTGGTGCCTGCAGTAGTGCCGTGTCAAAGTCTGTTGGTTTGGAAGTTGATCCTGCAGTAGGATGCCCCAGCCTTCTTCAGGTAAGTGGAGATAAATTGTCCCTGGGATTCCTGCATGTGATTCTTATTTAAAGGACAAATTTCCACCATTTTATTGTGGGAGCAGCAGGCACCACAGAGATGTCTCCTGGACTTGAGCTAACCCCTCTGGCCTAGCTGTAACACTTAGATAATTTAATGTGCAAAACTTCAGGTTGTCGTCATTGTGCCCCTTCATGCAAAGTACTTTAGGAACAATTTGGCCAAGGCAGCAGGGATACTTCTGTGTAAATATGTCATGAGATCAAGCCTTTTAATGTTCATAAAAAGGCAGAATGTCAATTTAAGCTCTCGTCTATCCAATACATCTGAGGTCTGCTGATTTATGGAGTACTGTAAATTGCAATCATATAAGCCTGTAACACTCTGGCAGCTATTTAAATAGCAAAACTTTCTTCCAAAAACATGATATATGGAAGGTATAAAAGTTTTAAAGCAGGAGCCTGCCTTAATAGGAAAAAAGTATTAACATTCATTTAGTGACAAGAAAGAGCTGATTTTCTTTACAAGAAATGCTTCTTTCATAGCCGCCCCATGCTCCGTATTAATCAAGTCATTGCTTTTCTGCTGCCAAGATCCTGGGCAAGATTTGCTTGTGGGGGAGTTGGGAAAGGTTAATATTCTCTGAATGCTTGGTGACAGAGCTGAGCAGTCAGGGCATGGATTGAATTCCTGGTCCCCAGTAAAATCAAAGGCCAAACCCTCATTTGCTGGTGAAACCAAACGAGGTTTCGTGACCAGGAGGGAAATGGAAGAATGACAAAATAAATCAAGCTGAAGTGTCAGTCTGCAGTGGGAAGGTCTGAGGGCCAAATGTCACTCTCAGCACTCTGCCATTTGCCGTGGATGTTCTTGTGAATCCTGCCTTCCACCAGACATTTCATGTGGCTCCCGTGGGAGGGGGATGCCAGCAGGCGGCAGTGCAAATGCCTGCCAGTTTTAGGTGCATTAGATTGGCACTTCTGAGGTGACAAAAGACACAGGAGTCTCATGAGAAGGGAATAGGGGATTTAAGCAGTCTGCCTAACTCGCTTATGTTGGCGCAGAAACCTTTGTTTGTAAGTAAGCTGAAGTCTTCAGCATTTAAAATAGCTCTTACCTAGCAGGCCACAAGGAAGTGTCTGTTTATAGATATCCACACTCCAGAAGCAAGGAGGAATAGCAGAGCACAGGGCAGGAAGATGCACTGATGTCATTTTACCATCACAAACTTGTTGTGTATCAGAAAAAGAAAGATATTGACTTGCTATGTAACAAATATCATATATAATAAAAATATTTATTTGAACATAGGTAATTCTTGCTGTTTAACATCTCACAGTAATTGACCCCCAATCAAGAGACTGTTAGAAAAGACTATTCTGTCAAGATGGGTTCTCTACTAATTCTCGAGATCAGCTTATAATTTTGAGTACCTTAGGAGGATAAATATCCCATATAAAAGGGTATTACTCTTTTATTTTATAGATGTGCTACATGTGCTCTTCCTCACAAGTGACTGGCCCAAAACTTCACAGACTTCTGTGACAAAGAGAGATTTGGAAATATGAAATAGAAATGAGAATGGGGAGCACTCCATTCTAAATGAGGCTGGTTTGATAATGAGGATAACTAATTCTTGGTTGAGGTAGAACATGGGGAGAGCTGAGGTTTGGCTTTTGTAAACTCCCTGGTGGGAAGAAGCATGTAGTGCCACCCCTTCTCCTAAGGAAGGTTATGGGGCTTCTCACTTTCAGTGTTAACATCATGCTGGAAGGGAGAGATGAAATCTTGCTTTTAGATATAAATCTAGCACAGGACACTCAGCTGGGCTGTGTCATTTGGGAACAAATGAGGCTACTGGAGCCTCTAAAATAGTTGCTCACTAATAGTGCTAAGAGCAGTTCTCATCTTACTAAAATGACCCCTTTTGCATGTATAAGACTAACATTTAATTTCCTCTAAGCTGAGGTACCTATTGTAGAGCATCATCCTTCAGGTGTAACAGCATAACTGCTATGCTGATATTAGAACTTGGACAGGCCATTGAGAGGCCTTTGAAAATGGTGCACTGGAGGAGAAGGAGGTGTCTAAAGCAGGAAGAGTCCACATATACACAAGCTCAGCATTTTGCATAGAGAGGTGTCATTAAATTCATTGAGCCTCCCTGGTCCTGCTTTCTTGTGCTTCAGAAGGGAAGGGCTATTCCAGCTGACAAGTGTGCTTTATTTAGCTCTGGCTTAGGCTGTTTCTTGTAAGAAGCCAAACTGGAGGGAAGGCCTGTCTGTTTAATCATTCCTGGGGCCAATAACAATGCCTGTTTAACCTGCTGGCTCTTAGGTGTAGGTACTGCTGTCCTACACACTTCACTTGTGCCTCCCTTGATTCTGATTTCAGTGTGGAGTTTAAGGTTCTGAAAAGGAGACGTAAAAATATTTGACTCAACATATGGTGCTCTCTTCAGAGGCTGATCATATCCCCATCTCCAGACCAACTTCTCAGGGAATATTAATTCCTATACCACACCTAAATTTAGGGGTATATGAATTTGACTCATATGCTTGAATTTCTGCTCCAGAACAGTAATTTTGTGCTAGTACTAATAGTCAGTTTTATTGGGTTGAAAGAGTTGAAGACTGAATTTTAAATGGATTTTACCCCAGTGGTATGGTGGAGAGTCTAGCAAGCATTACCACGGGAGGTGTAACCAACTTTTTATCTCAGTCATGTCAGGGCAGGCACTCTTCTGTGCTTTAGAGGGGGTCTGATGGGTGAAGAGCCCATCTCCTGTGTAAGCATCACTTTCAGGGCCAGATCTCACTGGTGGCCCAGATACAGCTGATGTTATGCCATTTCAAAGAGCTCTCTTATCTTTAGCCCAGAGAAGATATTGGTGGGTTTATCTTACTCCAAAATTTTGGTTTTATCAACTTCTAAAGACTTTTGTACTGTAAAAGGTGAGAAACTGCCAAAAGCATGTCAGGCATTTTATTTGATGCTTTTTTGTAACTTCTCTGATGTATTTTTTAAATTTCTTCTTGGCTGTGTCTTGTTATATCCTGTTTGTACAGACATGAAACCTTCCAACAGAATTGGGACAGTGGTATTAAAGCTGATAGTATCCCCTGTATGATAATGTCTGACCACATCTCTCAGAGACTGCTGAAGGAGTATTTTCAGTGGCTTTTTTCTTTCAGGTTTGTATTGGAGTCTAAACCTCATAACATCCTCTTGAATCCAGAGCACTGCCACAGAGCCAGTCCTGAAGGAATAGATGAATCACTGTAATAAAGTAATGACATTTCCCTTAAACCTGTTAGGAAGAAGAATATTGTTTTGGGGCAATGATTTTCTTTTAAAGCTTTAGGACAACTTTCAACGTTGCTTACAGTCCTGTGTTTCCTCTCAAGGGATTTCTCTTTTGAACACTTTCAAATATGTGCGAAGGCCTTCCTGCAAATGTGAATAAGCTAAATGTGGATTCTTTTCCAGTTCACCACCTTCTGAAGCATGGCATTTTCTGCCTTTTGAGCTGGTCTTCCAGTTGTCCACAGAAAGCATCACAATAGGGTATTAACTTTATGGTCTTGAGAAATCATTTCTCTTGAACATTTCCAGTGTCCAGTATCTTAAAAGCTTTTTCTCACAGCTAAATTTCCAATCTGGGACTCAGATGGAAAAGGAAATAAAAGAAATTTCTTCATTTCTTCATTTTAATGACTACTAAATGTAGTCATTGTTTTCAAATACCTTTTATTTTCTGATGTGGTTCTTATGTACAAGAATGTATAGATTAGACCATAAAGGAAAATAGGAGTGCGTACACTTGGTTTGAATACACTGCTTTGCCTGGCAAATCATAAATATCCGGTTATTTTGCTGTGATTGGTCATGTTATCTGCTCCCTGACATCTGGAGTTTTGCTGTGGCAGCATCTGAAGCTTTGTGCTTCACATCATTGAGCTTCTCACAATAAATCAAGAAGAACCTCTGAAGCAGCGACGGTTTGTGATGCACAGATGAGCCTAGTGGCACGGTTTCACAGAGACAGGAGTCTGGGACAAATAAGGTCTTTAATGCCAGGCCAGTGTCAAGCTAGGCCATACACACAGAGCTGGTTCATTCAGCTAGATTGTTGTGCATTACTGTCTCGATAGACATGCATTGAAGCTTTAAATTTTCTGTGGCTGTGAGAGATAGGTGGGAATGGCAGCGTGGGGAAGGGGCTGGCAGAGCAGAACTCAAGTGTGTGCTAGTGCTGGAGCAGTCACTCACATGAAAACCAGTATTTGAGACAGATGTGGTGGAACTGCAGCTATGAAAATCTGTCTAGATATTTTTCACTCCTTGGAAGAGACAGAAAAAGGGCTTAAACTGGGACTTAGATGTTGCAAGTTTGCACCCAAGGACTCAGCGTCTCAGAATACTAGTTCAAATACAAATTTTGGATTCACAAAAAGCTGCTCTATTTCGCTCTGCTTCAAAGCTTAGGCTGGTTTGAACACATTCTAAAAATGCCCTTTTCAGACACACTAGATCTCCCTTGGCACAAACCACAACCAGGACGGCGGTGCTGTGCAGAGAGCAAAGCTTAATACTCCATAAAAAAAGACAAAAAATTTCCTTGGAGGAGAAAAGTGTATCATCTCCCACTCAACATGAGAGAACATGTTCATAAGGAGAGGCAAGCAGGTATCTCTATCACAGATGGGGCAGTAACTGATGTTTATCCCTTTTAACTCATGTTTACACTACAGGGTAGCATGTATCCCATGATAAATATATGCCATTGACTTTGCTTTCAGGAGTTGTTCCCTGTTCATGTAAAAGGGAGGATTAGTGAGCTGCTCTACTATCTTTGTGATTTACACTAGACTTGGAATAAGATTTTGGGCAGGCCTTAGTTGCTTTCAACACCAGCCAGAATGGAATAATTCCTTTGCCCCACCTGTATCTCAAATCCCATGCAGACTTTCTTCATGTTTGCTTGTTTGTATATGCACTGTCAGTGTTATCAAGTTCTCTGAATTCTTGAAAGTTGCCGTTTTTCAATAATCTTATGCTCATTTTAGTTTTCAGCTAACACCTTCAGTTTCCATTGATTTAGAGTAAACAGCAAGCACATCTCCCAGAAGAGAAAGTAGTCCTTGCCCTATAGAAATTGCCTGAGAGGAGGCTGAGGGTCACTGCAAATGAGGGATTTGGGGACAGCAGCAACGAGATACATGGAGGTGCAATTGGTACTTGAACAGAGAGAGACAATGATTTGATCCCAAGTCAGTGCTGGCTTGATGCTCTACTTGTATTACAAAAACAACCCCTACAAAACAACAAACCAAAATTCCAGCTCAAGTATTTGGTGTTTCTTTGGGAGATTCATTTAATTTTATTTGTTTAAAGGATTTCTGAATTTCAGTAGTTGATTATTCTATCTAAGGTAAATAATAATGTGCATCTCATGGCTGAATACCAGAGATATTTTTCCCTATTTCTTAAAAGCAGTTTGAGTTCTGGATGTGTCATTCAATATGACCACAGTGCTTTCAGACAGACCTAAATTTAATAGCATACTCCCCATTCCATCACCTTGATAATTAACAAAAATTTCGATAACAATGTGAGATTTGGGACAGTCCTACAGCATCCACAAGTAGATCCTTATGTATTGTGACTGTTCCATGGGGAACAGTCTTCAGATACAGCCACCCTGTCACCCTCTGCTTTACCTATCACAGAGAAAAAGTTTAGCAAGAGATTTTCCCTGGTTTGTTTCTGAGATAGGTGAGTGGAACACTGAAGGTGTTGAACGATTGGAGGTCTTGCTTTCGGATCAATGATAGCTACTGTTTTTACCTGCACAAGGTGTGTTACCTGTTGTAGAAATAAAATATATTTCCTTGCCATGCTTTCCTCTTAACAAATCGACTGCTGGCTGCATCTCATCTCCTTGTTATCTTCCTGATTCTGACAAATGGTTTGATTTGTTTCTGCAGGAACTGGAGTTAATCCGATTGATTTATAAATCTCCCAGCTATTCCTTTTTTCTCTTTTTAAAGAACTGCACTATGCTGATCTTTTTGAGTCTTTCAGTAGCTTATCCCTCCTCTGTAGGATCATAAAGATGAATGCTAATAGTTCTTTGATAGCTTCCACCAGCTCTTTTGGCAGCATCGATAGTGTTTGTCAGGCTCTGTCTGACTCAAAGTTTGCTCGTTTCATCATCAACCATTTACTTGCAAAGTAATGTTTTAAGTAAAGGTTCATTCAGAAAGACCACTGAAATTGCAAGGCTCCTCTCAGATAATTTTCCTTTGTTCGTTGTTGACATTTTCTTTTTCTTTGGACTTATTTCTCTTCCTGATGTTACTTGAGAGTGATTCTTTATTCTTCACATCTTTTACAGCTCTGTCCTTGATCTCTCTGATTTTGTCCATATGCTCTTTTTTAGTGAATAACATATCTTTCTTGCTGTTTATAAATTCTCTATAACATTAACTACTTAAAATAAATTATCTAAGGGGTAAAAGGAAACATCCTCTCTCTACACACTTCCCTTTTCCAGCCTTTCTTAAACTTTCCTGGGTTGTCCTCATCCCACACTTACTTATATGAAGCTGCTATTTTTTCAGTCATACCATAGATGTTTTCTGACCATTATCCATGGTGTATCTTCTCCATTCTCCTCCTTCCCTCCAGACAAGAGCTGCCACTCATGGGCAGCCACTTCATGCTGGCTGCCAGGCTGGGTGACTTTGGTGCCCAACAAATTACAGAAGTTAATACTTGGGCTTTTCTAAAAATGTCCCCTTGCTTTCACTTTGGCAGAATCTCTTCCCTAAACTGAAATTGAATTTATGAGTATTTTGATGCCTCTGAAACCACACTCTCTAATGGTTTTACTGCTTTTTGAAAAAAATTCATCCAGATCTAATTGCATTATTGGAAATGACTGGAACTCTGTAATGTATTGGGGAGAGATTCTATGGTCTCTGAGAAATCCTTTATGCAGAAACAGCCAAAAAGGCCATCTAATGCTTTCAGGAAAAATCTTCTGAAGAGCTTTTTCTTTAATTAAAGGGAGTGGGAGTCATGAGAAGACTTAACTCTGGGGTGCATTCAGGAGAGAGATTTGGGCTGCAGGGATGGAAACTGTGTTTATTGCAAGGCAAAAAAAGTATATTTAAAGGTCAGGAAACAATTTGTAGTTCAAGAGCAAAAGCTCCTGAAAGCTCTTAATTCCTGATGTCATTACCCTCTGTGAAGCAGGGCATTAGCACTCCATGTTGCCCTAATTATTTTACCAGACCACATATTCCAGGTAAATCGTGCTTGCAATTGGCCTGGTGCTTGTTTGTGATTAACAAGCATTCAGATGAAAAATTGAATGTCATGTGAGCACTACTCCAAGCTCAGTAAATGTCAGGCAGGCGAGACAGTCGGGAAGCAACAGCAAAACACAAGGAAAAAAAGCACAAGCTCTGAGTAAGAGGAGTCTTCTAGAATTTCTGGCCCAAAATAAGAGGGTATGGAAGCAGAGTCTAGTGAGGAGCTGTAACTTAAAATATTAATACTGACAAAGAACAGAAGAAAACTCCACTTACTTTATCTCAAGCCATTAGCTTTGATTTAGTGCAGCCAGGGAAGCCTTTCGGTACTTTCCGTGCTATCTTCACACTCCAGCTTAACAGCATTTGTTTAAATGAGGAGTGGTCCCTCAAGCAATATTTCTCTTTAAGAGGCAAGTCCCAGCACAGAGTAATAAGTAAACTGGGAACAATATATTTTAAAAGAAGAAATAGATTCTGCCAGCTCAGTTTAAGGAAATATTTATTGCACATAATTTCTCAACTGTTTTCTGAGTAAGCAATATAAAATGATCCTTATGAACAGCAGAATGGAAGGAAGAAAAGAGTGTGCATCATTATGGAGGGTTTAATCTTCTATGTGTCTGCCTGTTGTTCCGAACAAAGTCTTTACTTACATGAACTAATGGCATCTACCCTGGATGTCTGGGAAATTTTAATCCCCAAATGACCTTTGTTTTAACACTACCGTGCACCTACATCCTCCCTTTCATGTTTTGCTTTCTAATAAACAAGCTTCTTGACTTTAAGGGAAGGAAAGGGATGCTAGTCTAGTCTTGTCTTGTCCATGACCAAATATTTTCCATCCCACTGAGTTGCAGGTGTGATGACACTTGGCAGGGTGGAAATGGAGTTGCTCTGTTTTGTGCTCACATCTCTGCTTTGGTCCCAAGTGAGAGTGTCTGCTGTAACTTATTAAAACTCACATCACCAGCTCCTTGCAGTTCAGTTTCTTGTGAGTTTTCTGATGTTTGCCTCCTCTGAGAAGCAAATAGGCCAAGTGTGAAACATTGGCTTAAAACATGTGCATCATGTAAAAGTAGCATAGTTCAACAGCCTCAAAATAACTGTTTGTTTATTTTTCTTTATATAAACATATTACATTGGTATTGAGTCTCCAGGGCATCATTTTAGCTGTAGCTAAAAATACAACCAGTGCACCGCATTTTGGCATATTTAACTCAGCAAAATTTTTTATACGAGAAATGTTTCCTGCTGAGAGTGACAAATAATAATTTAGATTAGAATGTGACACCCCACAGGTCCAAAAAGCACTGCTGTGGAAGGAAGATGTTGCTCCCTCTCCTCTTTCAAGTGTTCTGGTAACTTCTTGCTTTCCTGTTACTGCAAGGCTGATATTCCCTTTACAGACCCAGACACAGATATTTTACGACTGCATTATTAAATTAGTTAAGGACTTCCTTTCTTTTACCTCCATGGAATTATGACAGAGTGCTCTACCTCTTGTTCCTTTTGTAGTATTTTTATTAGTCACAAGAACATCATTGAACTGATAGACACAGTTTTTTAGAAATTTATGCAATTTTTTAAAAAATCCAGTTACATGTGGTTTAAATTCTATTCTTTTTGTTAATGTAATCAAACATCATGTTTGCTTTGCTTATTGCAGAGTGGTTGCTCATCTCATAGCTGATGGCTTCAAGTTGTTACAATTGCCATTTTTATTTCCTGTGACTTGCTCATATTTTTTATTTCTCATTTATGAGAAGACTTTCCAGTGAATTTGTCTTTCTTAGCTTAGTTCTTTGTATAAGAACTTGTGCCAATTGGACAAGGAGGGACAAAAACTGGTCCAAACCTGCCATACCAAGAATATACTGAAGAAGTTAATACCTGAAACTAGAAAGCTGTGATTGCCCTCAATATGAAATGGGACATTGTCCCTGTGGCTGGGAGGACAAAAGGTTCATTCCCGACTCACCTTTCACTCTGGACAGGGATGCAGCTGGTAGGAAAGGGTAGATGGTTCTTTTAGTGACTTGGTAAATCATAAACAGAGTTGGACATAGGCCCTGTTCCTCAAGGCATTGTTGATTCATCTCTTACTGATCTGTCTGGTACTTCCAAAGGGTGCCAGAGAGAACAGTAAATCTGCAGGATGTAGCTTCAGGGAATGGCTGCTGGAAAGAAGGATTTGTTCACATCACTGCTGCCCTGGTCCTGACTGCCTGCAGGAGCTCTGCTCCTGGGGAGGGCTGGACAGAGAGAGAACAATAAGTGATCTGCAAGTGACAGAATTGGTCACACATGGTGATGACAGCAACCACATGTTACTTCATTGTCTTCTTAGGTTTGTCAGAGAGGCTGGGATGAGGATATTAAAAAACATGTGCTGAAGGAGCACTCTGGAAAGGGGTCTAAAGGTGGATTTCACTTTCCTCCTTTTTCTCACAAAAAATGGAAGAACTGCACTAAGCCATTTAAATAAGGAAATATGAAGTCGTGCAAGTAAGAGAGTATTTTTGGGGGGGTTATTTGAAGTATTTTATATAATGTGTCTAACAAGCAACAAACTGAAAAATGAAAGGGGAAAAACTCAAGAATGTTCACGTAGATGGCTCCTGGTGCTGCAGAAGAACATGGACCAAGATTCATCACTGTCTTTCCCCACTGAACAACCATGTGAGTTTACATCTGACAGTCTGTGACCATGGTGCAAGAAGGAAAATTAAAGCTAGCTCAGGGAAGGGAAAATGGGCACTGGAGGCTTAGTTCTGAATGCAAACTTTTTGGTTGTGACCCAAAAGTGTTGCAATGGAAAATGATTGTCAGCTTTTTAATAATGTTCTTTTTTATTGAGAAGGCAACACCAAGTGTACCATGTCTGTGATAAAAGATATCATTTAAAAAATCAGACATAATTAATTATGAGGACTTTAGGCTGGATCAGAAATGGATATACCTTGCAAATAAGAACAAGTGAATAGGAGTGCAATTTTTGCAGGAAGACACTTGGTATCAGACACTGTTTTGAAGTCGCCCCATCCTGTTGTTTAGAAGAATGTATTCCAAAAGCATTTTGGCAATGGAAAGGGGTGCAGCTCAGTGAAAAAGTGAGACAGATGAGAAAGGAAGAGGTTTTTCAGCATGGTGGATTTAAATAGTAAACCATAATGTGCCAGTAGCAGTCAGATTTTAACACTGAATATAATAGCAATATGGCTCTGCTCCATCAGAGCCCTTTTTATATTAAGAACTTTCAGGTTTTTTGAGAGGTGCAGATCACAATTAAAGTGTTCAATCCCCATGTTGGGTCCCCTTGAGCTTTGTTTCTCATCACACAACAATAGTGGGAATGAATTAGATGTCATACCTCTTTGTGTGGGCCCACAGAGCTGTGTGGAAAAAGCTGCTTGAACTTGTTTGCTGCTGCTGTCCCATGGAACATGATAATTGAAATGTGGGTATGGGAACTGTGACCCAGAAAATCTGATACTGTCACAGCAAGGCTCCTCTTAAAGTAGTCATCAGAGCAGGGGATGGAAGGGACATTAATCTGAATTAAAATGTTGCAGATCACTTTCTGTGCTTTCTGGAAAAGAAGAAATAGGACTTGGTATTTACGGGCTTACTTCATATACTTTGGTCAGTTTCCATTCCTGCACTTCTTCAGGGGCCTCGTTCAAATTATTCCATGGCTTAAAGAAAATAATCCTCCAAAATGGCTTAATTTTCTTTCAGAGGAAAATAAAACTCCAACACTCTGGAACTTGGACCAAAGCTCGGGACAATTTTAGAGTGACAAAATGTTCACTAGAAAAAACCTAATTGAAAGAATCAGCTTTGGAACAGGACACAGTTTTGAACCAGAATGTAATGGGATCAGAGTGGAGAAATTAATGTCTTGTGGTTTGAATGCTAAGCATCCTTGATCACTGGAAGAATGAGTGCATGGAGTAGATGATATCCTAAAGTTTGTTGGATGAGAGGTGTCTGGAAACATCTATTGCCCTGCCTCAATAATAGAAAAAAATGGATTCTTGGACCCCAGGACTGGGACAGGAATTGATTTAGAAGAAGGGACAACAGACAAATACACACAGACCTGCTGTGTTGTCTTTGCCCAAAAGATTTAATCAACAGAGTGATGGCCAATAGCTAAAACTGTCTGCAGTTCATGGTTAGGCAGCTTGATTCCTCAGCAGAAGTGGGGTTGGAAAACCCAGCAGAATCTGTGCTTCACTAGTGGAAAACCAAGCACCTTAAAGACACAGGACTGCTCATGTGTTTGTTTCTCACCGAAATAGAGGATATAACCTAAAACCCATCCAAATAGGCAACTTTGAAGGATAGTTTGTGTTTATCTGGGTTAATCAACTTCACTGGGAAAAAAATAAAATGTTTAAATGAGAGTTTTGGCAAAAGGGGCTGTTTAAAAATGCATCCTGTGGGAAAGAGAGTGGAAGAGAGCTGCCCTGCACAACGTGGATGTAGGAACCATCCTGCTTCATGCTGCTTCTCATACTGGACAGAGGGAAGATTTGGGATGGCCTCCACAGGGCATGCTGGAGTCCATGGTGGTGGGAGCGCAAGGGAGAAGCTGGGTTTAACCTTCAGCTATGCCCAGCAAATCCTGCCTGTCTACATTGGCCAGGCAGACTGGTAGGAAGGAAATTTCCTGTGTCCAGTCAGGAGGACTGTCAGTCAAACCTCTGGTTTGAAAACAAGGCAGTGATGTTAAGCCAGTGCATCTCATGAAATAATTAAGTCCCACTGCTGTCGTCCCTGCTCAGGTATTGTGTAATGGTCCCATGTGCTGAGAAAACACTCACTAGAATTAACAGTGCTGAACATTATTTAATGTGAAGACTGTGGCAGGTAAAAGCTACTTCTCCAAAATAATAAATCATATGACATTTAGCTACCTTTTATCTTGGCAAGAAGCCATCAAGTTTCAGCCTTTCGTGGTGTATGAGTTGCTTTTGAAGTGCTTTTGTGTTAGGAAGAGTGGGCCCACAAAGGAGGTGCAATAAAATTCTGCATTTAGTGCATCTCGTGATAGGGAGATTAAATGTATCTAGGCTGAAAAGCAACTGATCTTGGGTTTTATCTGTATTTCATCTATGGTTTTTGTTTTCTTCAGACCTGCTTTTGTCTTCCCAGTGTCCTCAGTTTTTTGTTCTCACTGCCCACCTGCAACTCTGTTTCTGAAGGATAGGAGAAGGCTTTGATTTACTGGGACATGGTAAGGGAATGGCTGCTTTCCCCCCACATAGTGCTCAGCATGCAATAGCACACGTGTTCAGATTGGGCTCCTTTTGCTTCCGAGAGACACAGACATGAAGTGAAAACCTGTAGCTGTTGCAGGAACAGGGCAGCACCACCCTGACACAGCAGAAATGCAGCCATATTCCAGCTGTATTTTATGTTTGGTTAAATATCAGATGTGTGATGGGGCTTGTAATTCTTTTCCATGTGGTCCTACTAAAAGAAAAGGCAATATCTGATGCATTGATAACGTGAGGTGGGAGATCAGGAGAGATCTCCCTAAGATCTTTATAAATATTTGGGTGTTACAAACATGCTGGAGCACATCTTCAGCAAATTTTTGCTGGGAGAAATGAAATGTTAAAAGCATACAAGCAGGAAGGGCACCAAGACTGCTTTAGGGTATGTGCTTGCCATAGGCATGGCTGAAGTCACTGCTGTAATTGTTATTCAGCACAGAAATTGAAAATGTAGTTGGGCTGCAAATAGTCTGACCTGCAGAGGAAACCATATCTCACTGTGATGTGCTGATTGTTCACTTGGGTGAAAGGCAGGAAGGAGTGGGGCACATCCAGTATTTCACTGTCACTGTCACCTTCCTGGCCTCCTAATGCAACCAAGAATCAGCTGCAGAGTTCCATTAATTCTCAGTTAAAGAATTACTGACATTGCTTTAAAAACTTTTCTGACCAAACATCATAGTCTGAACTGTTGACATCAAAGGTTAAAACTCCTGTGTGCTGTTGGAAGTGCCTCCAACTGGCCACTGATGGATTTGGTCCTCTGCTTATTGATTCTAACGACACAAGCATTTTTTCCCTGATGGAGAGACCTCAGTTTCAGACACATCATCTCCACGGTAATTAGTGATAAATCATCTTCACTGTACTTCCCTGACACACATAATGTTGTATTTTTACTCTCAAGTTGTTCTGTTTCAGTCAGCTTGACTGAAATAGCTTTTTAATACTGAAAGCAAAAAAACCCAAAAAACAAAACCAAAAAACAAAAAAAGCCCCCAAACATTTTAAAAACTATTTTATGAAACATCCAACATCCGGATGAGAAAGCCCAGTATTAAAGATGCACACGAAGCTTCAGATCAAATTCTGGCTTATGCTCTCTCTGGTCACTGATAAATTATGACTTCCTTCCTTCTTCGCTTGTTCTCATGTAATCCTAGGGGGATTTACACAGTGTTTTTTCCACTCCTCACATAGTGTGTTTGGCCTTGAAAACTGCCTTTAAATAACTATCCAAGGGCTGCATTGAATAAAGCTTCACTTAATCATTGCATTTCTCTAGGGCTTTCAATATATTTTCTAAAGCTCTTATAATTATGGATGAACTCACCTTCCCATTACACTTTGCAGAGTAGCAGGTGACATTCCTGCTTTACATCATGGGAACTGGAGCCTGGAAAGGTCAAGTCAAAAATTCTCAACTTGTAGGAAATGTCACCCAGTTCGGGGTTTCTAGACCAAAATGTAGATTTTTTTTTTTTTTCTTCCTCTTCTTCCTTTTTTTAAAAAAGATGCCTTAGCATTTAAAGCACAGCTGTAATTGATCTCAGCTGCAGCTGATGGCACTCAGCAAGTCCTGCCAATCTAACTGCAAGTGCCCAAACCCAGGCAGCTGGAAACCAGGAGTATTCCCATGTGAGATGAGTGCTTGCCAAATATTGCAAATGAGTTCTGGGTCAGAGGAGGAGCAGGTTTCCATTCTCAGGGGTGGCACTTCATGGCTGAGCTCTGAGACAGTAATTTTTCCTTCTGATGTTCTCCTTCTCGCTCAGTTGTGTCCTGCAGTTAGACAGAATGCAGGTTTTCCATGTGGGGGAAAAGTGATATCACATTTACTTACACTTTGAAGTTATTAGTCCGGGGGGTTGTTTTAAAGAAGTATGGGTTTTTTTCTCTATTGATCTTCAAATGCTTTGAGTTTTGAATTTATGGGATTTGTAAATGCAGTTAAAAAACATTTCTGAATTTCTCTCTTCATAGCATGACATCGCATGAAGACATCGCATAACATTTCCTTATTGTATTAAATCCTGGAGTAAAAGCATCTTTAGCAGTATCAGTCTAGCAATTTTCTTCATAAAATAAATCAATATAAGTTGTTCCAGACAGGCCTGTTTCTCAATTTCCCTGGAGATTTCCTGTTCTTTCCTCTGTGCTGGGTGTTCACTTGGGTGAACAAGGTGTTCACTTGGGTCTGTCACAAGTCACACTAAAAATCAAAAGCAGACCCCCAAAGCCATAGGGAGGCATGAGTCACAGAGGTGCAGTGATAATTAAACACAAGCTCACTGCAGATGGGGTAGAAGGCAAGCACAGCCATGCAAAACCCCACCCCTTTCTACACGATAGAAAAATCACTTAAGGAAAATCTTTAGGCTGTGTTTCTCAAAGGTTGCTTTAAAAGGCTGGAATCCATCAGTTTTGAATTTACAAAATCCTGGGCATGACTTATCCATGTCCCTTAATTTAAATGATAATAGGTGTTCTGGGCAAGTCTAGTGAACCAAATATGCATTGGGCTGTGGACACACATACATGTGTGCACATATATTTGCCATTATTGATTTTTTTATTGATTTTTTCCCCCTGATGATTTAGCAATATCTAAATGCAGGAAAAAAAGTGGATGAAAATAATTATTGCAAGAAGTTGTGCTGGAATTTTAAAATCTTTATTAGCAGACCAAATCTCAGAGAGTCATTCTCCCAGATGGGAATGGAGAAGCACAAGGGGTAATTAATCACTGAGGGGCAAAACCGTATTGAGTACTTGCTTGTGCTTCTCCTTGAACTGCTGATTCTGCACGTGATGAGCCAGCTCAGCATGTGGCATGACTGCAACATGTAGGATTATTTTGGAATAAAGGAGCACAGGATTTGTTAGATTTTAAGGCTCAATTATTTTCCTTTTTTAATTGGCAGTAAAGCGGTAAGGCACTTAAGATGCAAACTCTTAACAACAAACAGGGTTTGCTCTGTATTTATGGCTTGTGAATAAAGATTGCACAAAGGTGGTAACTTTTAATTTTGCATTAACCCAGCTTGGCTCTGCAGTGGGTGCTGAGCTCGTGTGATGAGAAATGAAGCAATTGCTGTCTGTGCCTTGCAGTGGTTGTCGCCTGTGAAATAATCTCAACCTGTCAAATGGTGACAGCTTGCTCTACCTGCACAAATAACACCATTTTTGAGAAATCAAGGACTGCTGATATTGCTGTAATAGATCTAAAAGTGCATACTGATGTGATCTGCCGCTTCTGCGAGATGGAATTTGAAGCTGCTAATACACAGAATATTTCTGCTGCATCAGCTTCTCATCTCAGATATGTGGATCGGATCTTTGAAAGAGTTCAGCACTGAACAAATCCCCTTCTTGTCTAGTTCTGATACTTAGATCATAATGCATGAAAAGCTGAAAAAAAAAATCCTGCCACATAAAAGCCACAACAATCTTTAGCAACTGCCTGGAGAGGAAAGCACCCCTTGAGTGTCCTAAAAATGTAATACTGAAATGTTGTGTCCACCAACTCTATTACAACTTGTGCAAACAAAAGCAAGTGTACTGGAGCACTTCTCATCTCCCAGAGCTCTAAAGAGTTTTCCAGAGCACTCAGGCATAATCCTTTATGTTTGAATAGAGCTTGGCAAACGTGAGGGCTTTTCAGCGTTTTGGCCAAAATGTAATCTGAAGGGGGAAAATCTTAATTGCAGTCCAAGCAAGGTGGCTGTTACTGATGGTTTTTAGTTTTGCAATGGATGGAGGTGTAGTGACCAGGCTTGGAAAAACTTTGTTTTGGTTAACCAGAAACCAGTTGTTCAAAGCAAATTGAAATACTTCAATTTCATGGGGATTGGTTTGGTTTTATCTAAACATAGGCCAAAAAAAAGCATTGAAAAAAGAAAATGCCAGTTGAAAATGAAAAGCTGAAAAATCTGATTTTGAAGGATCTTGAAAAAATCCACTCTTTTCTTACTTATTTTTTTTCATTTTGACCCAGTTTTGTAATTAGTTTTAGCTGGCAGTATTGAATAACTGTTTGGGGATGAATTCACTGTTTTTCAAGATCTCATCTGCCCACCTTCCCCTTGAAGAGTTCATGCAGTGGGAGATATGTAAGTGTTGCTGTTATTGTACTGTTAAAAGTAGGATCATAGAGCCTTTAATGTCTCATGGTTTTGAGGTTTTAATCAACAATGAGTGAATGAGCTGCATTTCCAGCTACAACAAAATAAATATTGGTCAGCTTTAAGAGAGCATTGCTGTCAAAATGAGACTTAAAGATTTGTGAAAATTCTTTCCTAAATTGTTCATTCATCCTATTTATTCTTTTTCTGTGTGTGTGGCTTGAGCACTGCTGTAAATCTAAGTAAACAGCATCTAGCTGTGTGTGGCTCTGTTCTAAATATAGCGCAATGGAAAAAGAAGTTTAATTTCTCCATAAGATCTCTTGAGACTCAATGTATTTTTGAAACACCATTGGCTGCCCTGACACTGTGACAGCAGCCAGTGGTTTTAAAGGAGCATTTGCTTGCTGGAAACAGTGTGCTTGACCTTGGTAGTGTTGTACTTTCAGCAGGAAAGGATGGTCAGAGGCTAAAGTGATGTCTGACAGAGGAACTAAAGGCAGTTCATTAAGCTAAAATTTCGGCTTTTCTGATGAAAGTAAAGAAGTAGCTCTGAAGTGAGTGGTGTGCAAAGAGTGAGCACAGTGAGGCTGGGAAGGAACACACACCTGCTCGTTGTTGACACTTCCTGACCTAGCGCAGTATCAAGAGGCTCAGCAAGGCTGCACAATTCCCCGTGCCCATGGCCTTTCCCTGGAGAATTTGCCATCTCCAGTGATTGGATGACAGGTGGGGTCAGTGCAGTATTTGTCTTTCATTTGACAAAGAGCTTTAGCACAAAGGATAAGAACAGGGCTGAGTCAGAAAATGGCCAGATTTGTTGACATTCAGTTCATTGTGGTTTTTTTTGCCACAAGGTAATTCATCTTCCACTCTGGCTTCTGCGTGCGTTTAATCAGGTGCTGAGTGAATATCTTACACTGGAAATCCAAACTAATAATGGACATAAAAATTGTGGCAAATGAGAAGGTGCAATAAGACAAGTCATATCTTCCCTAATGACACCATAATGAACTGAATTTGAAATGAAATCCTATCATGAACAGTCATGGCCCATTAGACAATGAAATTTCTTGTTAAAGTGACTTTTCAAAAGTACTTTGCAAAAATTGAAAATGGAACAAAATTACACAATATTGTTGGAAGCCACTTGCAGCCAGATCCTGGTAATCTTTTTGGGGTAAACCCCCATGGGCTTCAGTGAGTATTTTGCTCATTCAAGGACATAAACTCTAAAAGAACTGACTGTGGATTACATGGCACAGAAATGATTTCAGCAAGATTTAACAGTTAATATCACCAATTTATGGTCTAAAATACTTACCCATTGAGAACAGATGGAGACAGAAGTAAAAAAGAGGGGGGTTAATTTCTTTGCTTTTTGTGATTGCTGCTTTACATGGATCATGCAGAACCGGGACAAAACACAAAGTCCCTTGATTTTTAAACACCACATGCTTTGAAGAAAACACTTCAGGAACAGCAAGTAGGAACATTTCCCAAAAACAACCAAAAGGAGGTGCAGGGAATGGAAATTACTGTGGAGATGCTTGTTTTTGTTGGTAAATATTCCACAATAACCTTTTTATAGATGCAAGTACTGTTGTCATTGTCATCTTCAAAGCAAATTAAACAAAGCTTTCTCATCAGAAATGATTATTGGGAACTGGAGTTGGCACGAAAATTTAAATTGTAAAAAGATAACAGAAGGAAAGGTCCAACTCTTATGGAGGAACACCAGGATGTAGGTTCCTGTTGCTTATCAGACCTGTTGGCATCCTCCAGGTGAAGGGGCATTGAATATGGGGTCATAAACTCCTAAATCAAACACTTTAAGAATTTTTAGGTTTCATATTTTCTTTATTTACTATCTGAATATTCCATAGTATTTGATCCCTTCTATACTAGGTATTAACCATCAGAGAAATACGTTTCTATACCTTTTTAAAAAGTTCCTTTAATTTTTTTTAAGTAAAAGTAGCACTGCAAATCCACGTTTATTGCTCCAGCAGTATTAACAAACATATCAGATATACAAAGAAAGTGTATTCCATTATTGTAGGAAAGAGGAGGTGGTGTTTTGGTGAGGTTTTTTTGGGGTTTTTTTTTGTTTTTTTGTCTTTGTCTTTTTACGAGCATCTGTTCTATAGTAATTTCCATGCTTGGGTAATTCATCTAATGATTACAGGGCTGTTGGTAGAGGAAGCTGTAAAGAAGCAAGTAAACACGGGCTTATGTAGCTTTAAAGAAGGCAAAAGAAGAAAATATACTATTCTGAATGATTCACAATTCTGGATACCATCAGGCTGTGCTTCTAAAGGGCTGCAGGCTTAGTTGCTGTCATTGTTCCCAGCTGGAGCTCTCATACCAACTTCTTTTGAAATCTGACCATTAGAGCTTGTTTTGATACATCCTTGAGTGTGAACATAAAAGCCAAAGTAAATTGTTTCATCAATACTGGTTTATAATTTTAGTCCAAAGCTGTCTCGGGTGCTTGCATACAGGGAGTAGCTCTGAATAGAAGGTAATTGTGTCTCTTATTCAGTGTATCTACCTGGCAACCCTGTTTAGAATTGATATTTGGGGAAGGAAAAGAGAAATGGAGAGGATGCTGCCTAGAAGACTTATGTGCTTTTAAAAAATGATTAAATTTTAACTCTGTTCATTTGGACTGAGATAAAATTGGGCAGATAGGTTTATTCTGATTTTACTGTGATGAAAATAGACCTTGATTCAGGTGTCACTTTCCATACTGTTCTGCTGCTTTTACTTTTGTTGTTTTTGGTGGTTTACAGCAAAGAGAATTGGGGTTTTAGCACTTGTGTCAGCTGCTAATGTGGGCTTGTAGCCAAAAAATCCCGTTGCTGGTCCACCAAAGCATTTGTCAATAAATTGTCAAATGTGCAGTTGTTTCAAACCTGAATCCAGTTATTCACCTCCTGTAGAAAGAGTTATGGACCAGTGAAATAGCAAATTGTTCTTTCATTTTTGTAACTTACATAGTTAAGCAAAAAAATAACTGAATTCTGCTTTGAGCAGATCACAGGAAATAAAAAACTGGAACTGAAATAAAGCTCCCCAGTAGGACTAAGGATGCAGCACCAACATGATAATAAAAATATCCTAAACATGCTAAACAAAAGCAAGCTCTGCTTTGGCAGCAGGCCTGGGAGGAGTGAACTGAACTAGATCAGAGTTGGCTAAAAGACCCAATGGAGTCAGCAAACATTTAGCATAAATAAAACTCCAGCCTTGGAGATTCAAATCTCTGCCTGTCCTTTGAGCATCTTCCTGGTCACGTGTTGAATTTCATGAAGAAGCACAGAGATTTTAGAACAAAAAACAAAAAGGCAAACAAATCCCAGTGCATTAAAAGCATTTTAACCTGGTGAAATTTTAGTTTCAGTGTTGTGAGTTAAGTGGAGGAAAATGAAGAAGGGAACCACACTGGCATTCTCAAATGGCTATGTTGTATAGGAAAGGAAAATAAGTCAAAATTAAGAGGCAATCTCCATTCTATTTCTACAAGTAGTCCCTTGTACAACATTAAGCATAAGAGGCTGAAGCTGAGACTGGCATCCTCCGAACAAGCAATTTGGATAGGCTGAGTCCCAGGGCACTTCAGCCACGCTTCATTCATTAAACATAACCCAGAGGTAACAGCACAGCTCCGTGTGCATACGTGCATGCTTTGCACTAATGCCTTAATGACTGCAGACTTCTGCTGAAGGGAGCAGGCAGGAAAAATATCCCTCAATAATAGACCAGCTGACATCCCAGGTAACACAGCACAGTCGTGTCAGAGCAGCTCCTTGGAAATTTCCATCCCTTGTATGTAGCTCTTGGTGATGCATAGGGAAATGTTCACGGATGATGTTCATGATTGTGTTCTCTAACATTTGTTCCCCTGGCCGAGGGTGCAGATAAGGATTGTAGGTAGGAAGGGATGGCTTTTCCTCAGGGATGTGTGAATCAGTCACCGAGGCTTGCAGGGTAGGGAGAAGGAGCACTGAACGTGTCTCATTGTGCTGGGTGGAATGGGAGTGGGAAGTGAACAGAAGAGAAATTGGAAATATGCTGAATTGAGTAGAAACTGGACTGAGGAGGAATAACTGTTGGATTTGTGAGAGAGCATTTTGGAAGGAATGGGTTTTTTGTTTGGAGCTAAATAATTGGTAATATTTTGTATCTGAAAGTGTGTAGAGTTGGCTTTTGAAAACAGAGAAGAAATGTCAATGAAGTCTAAGCTACTATTTGGGCTGCAGTAGCTGCAGGGGTGAGATGGGGTCCTATAAGTGGGAAAAGTGAAGAAGAAATTAGCAGGCCAGCCAGAAATGATTTAGGCTGCTGTCTCATCCCTCACTCTGCAGTAAGTAGAGCAGGGACTATTGCTTCCCTTATTTCTAACTGCAGAAAACCCGAGAGGCAGCAAAATTTCAGTGAAGTGATGACAGATCAGGAAACAGAGTTCATAATTGAAACAACAAAGCAACCTTATCTTTGGCACATATTTTTACTCCCATAATAGATATCTGCTATTTTATTTTAGCTACATTAGTGAAAAAAAGTGTCTCAAATTTATTTGTCTTCTACTTTCTGAAAGAAATAGATATGGGATTGTTGGGTCTTTTTCCTCTATAGTTATCAGCAACTTCTGAACTATAAAGTAAATTATGTTCCCACTAGCTTATTTTTACAAAAAGATTGTAATCAGATTGAAAAGGAGAGACCCAGATTAGCCCCCAGGGAAAAGGCAGGCTGAGCTCTGGCACTGCACACTTGTCCTGTGGGAGCTGTTTGCTGGGAAGTGTATTTGCCTCCAGCCTGGCTTCTGCAGATCACTGTTCACCTGCAGAGTTCAACCCTGGGGCAAAGCAGGGGTGAGGGGAAGGAGAGGGGAACAGTGGTGTTGCTGACAGGGAGTGTGGGGTCAGAGGAGAAAACACCCAAATCTGTAGGGAACCAGGTTCATGGGTTGTGCTGCTGAAGGAGGATCTTGTTTACCTGAGGAATAACACCCCAGAGTAAAACCTGTGTCTGTCTGTTTCTCCTATGGAGTGGGTGAAAGCAGAGCAGCCTCCTTGAGATCTCACCAGAGCCCAGCACAGTGTTACAGCTCCAACTCTGCATGTGCACCAAAGGTTTTTGGGTTAATACACCGTAACCAAAATGATCAAATCGAAGGGTCTTGAGTTAGCCTTGATTTAAGCCTTAACTCCTATTTTTGCACATAATGAACGCATATTTTGTGCAAGAGAATGTTCAGATTCATAGAACCATAGAAGGGTTTGTGCTGGAAGGGACCTTAAAGACCTCTCATCCCAACCCTCTGACACATCCCACCAGACCAGGCTGTTCCAAGCCCCATACAACCTGGCCTTGAACACCTACAGAGATGGGGAATCCACCACTTCTGTGTGCAGGCTGTGCTAGGCCCTCACCAAGGCACTAATTCCACCCAAGTCAGTGGAGATGATCAGCATATTTGAGATGTGGGTACCCTTTGTATTGAAATACACCTCTGGTAGGCTGGTGTGGTGACAATGGCATTTAAAATATGCACTGTGTGCACCTCTCAGGCCTCGTGCTGGTATGTCTCACTTCCCATAGCTGTGCCCCACCGTGACACTGCACGGGATGGACACTGGCTCCTCTTTCAGCTTTTGCTCCACAGCTGGATCAGGGCTGAACCTGCAGAACTTCGGGATGGTGAGCACAGAGAGCTCCTTTTGCCCTTTGCACTGAGGGTTTGCTGGGTGCTTCTGAAAACCCTGGACCTGCCTTTTGTGTTGGCAGGAAAGTGTGGAATTCTGTGGGGTCAGGCAGCAGTGTCCAGCAAAGATCTGGCTCCCAGCTGAGCCTTTGATGTATGTGGGCAGAGCTGCAGCCTCGTGCTGTGTCCGTCAGCATGAGAGGAGGTGAGGTAAGAGGGAACAGAACATGAGGAAACAAACAGAAAAATAGCACATCACAAGTAGTGGTTTCAGTGTATTCACTATTTGTACTGTTTCCTCAACTTTTATACTTAAGGCTTTTAGAAAATGCAGAATTTTTAAAAGCATGATTGGCAAGTTTTTAATCAAATCCTGATTAACCTGTCCTTTTGATCTAGTCTGATGATTTTTTCTAATATTTATCTTTCAGCATATCTCTCCATCTAGTTTTGAACTGCTATGAATTGAATTTCATGTAGTTTCTTCATGAGGCTATTTTACAGTCCAATATCTAAGGCAGAAAGCCTCCCTTTCCTGCTATCTCTATACCTAAATTTGTGCAAATATTTTTCTAAGTTTCCCCTGTTATTTGGTATTCATATTTAGTTATAGATTTTTCTTAATTTTCCATGTGAAAACTTTATTTTTACTTTCTCTTAATGGTTCTTTATACATGTATTTAATTTCCATGAAAGTGCACATATGTTTTACTAAAAAGGGCTATTTCCTTTCTTTTGCTAGAACTTATGGAAAAAGATGAGTGTCTTGCATGAATCCTTTCCTGGTAACTCTGAAGTGAATTTTTAACATCAGGATGGAATCCTAATAAAAAAACCTCCTTCCATCCTCAGCCTGTAAATGACTAGGAACAAAAATGTTTACATGCCTGCTATTGTCATCATTTATGCAATCTAATTCTACAGTGCCAGGACCACCACTCTATAAATTTCAATTATACCATTAGCAATAACTCTTCACTGCAATTATTGGTACACTCACTTTATCTAATGTAGTATTTTCCCTCTAATTGACTTCAAATTTATCATATAAATGTCAAAGCCAAATTTTCCTATAATAACCTATTATCTCTGCTGTTCTAGCTCACTACACTCCCAGGAAACAGAGCAATAATAGTCTTTTGGGATAATGAAGGGCAGAAGCTTAATTCACAAAGTGCTGAAAAGAATGACAGCTACCTCTTACCTGTCAAAACCAGAAACTTTTAATATATTCATTTAATTAGAATACTGGTCCCCTTCATGTGATATTTTTGCTCTTACTATAATATAAGAATGAATCCAGCTTTTGCTAGGAAATGAGAATATCTAGTGTTTAGATGATGGACTTCCTATCAACATGTTTTTAGACAAGTATTCCCATTATCAGAGGCTTTCAACTTTCTCTCCTTACTCTGTAGTGTAATCAATTGCAGCACAAGAAATAGCCTATTATACCATGACACAGAAGTGGCAAAGGCACAAAGAAAAGGCTTTTTCATGTATAAATGATTTTTTGAGAATAAATAGGAGCGGAGAGTGGGAATGATGCAAGTATACTCATAAATCCTGTAGATTTTACATAGGTTCAGCTAAAACTGAATTACCATATAAAGTTCCAGAATAGAAATTTATAGTTAATTAATTCTGGAAGTCTAGGCAGCTGTATAGAAAGACATGAGTGAACCTGAGATGAGTAACAAAATGGTAAACTTGGACTACTATATTTTTTGTTTTCTTTCTGTTTGAAGCCTTTTCAGGACACTTTCTGTAACATGTGGGTTTGGTGCTGTTTCTTATTCCATCCTGAGGCAGAAAGGATGTAGTTCTGGGGCTAGGTCATAGCCTCATGAGGCCGAAGAGTTGCTGCACCAGCTGCTTTTGGGATTACTCTGCTTCTGTCACCATCAATGACCAAGGTCATTCCCCATCACTGGAAAGCAGTCACCAGTGACAAGTTTGCAGCCCTTCCTCCCTTAAAAGGTGGCACCAGACGGGGAAGTGCCCTTCAGCACTCCCTCATATTATCCTCTCGTGCATGTGGACTATACCTGGATAAAAATCTTTCCAGACTCATTCTTCAAACTGAATAGGTAAGGTGCAAACTCTCCCTCCTACGAAATCCAAATACACTACAATTATGAACTTTTTCATTTTGCATGTGTCAGGCAACATAGAAACTGACTGGAGTTCAGGTAAGAATTTTAGTGGTGGGATTTTATGTGACACACCAGCTCATTCCTTAGAAATGTAATTAAGATTTTTGTTTATGGCTACGGGGATTTTTTTGGATGGAAGTACCATAAGAGAGTAGCAGGATTCAGAATACTTGCAGAAGTGAGGTAGACATGGAAAGCAGTCATGAAATGTTATTCTGACAAAATTTCCAGCAAAGGATACCGTGAAGTGAAATGAGAAGCTATGGTACTGTCGAGGTGTTTGCTACCCACAGGCAGCAAAACACCACAGCCTCTTACTCACCTCCCCCCACTACAGGGGGATGGGGGAGACAGCTGAGGGACAAAATAAAGTAAAATATATGGTTCAAGTTAAAGATTTAATAGGTTTAATAGGACACAAAAGGAAGGGAAAATAATAGCAATGATTACAACAACAACAACAATAATAATGCCAAAAGGATTGGAATGTACAAAGCAAGTGATGCACAGGGCAGTTGCTCACCACCCCCTGACCCATGCCAGTCCTTCCCAAGTTTGTGCTCAGCATGGTGCCATGTGGTCTGGGATATCCATTGGGTCTTGGCATCAGCTGGCCTGGCTCTGTCCCCTCCCAGCATCTTGTGCCCCCCAGCCCCCTCGCTGGTGGTGTGAGGAGTAGAAAAGGCCCTGGCTCTGTGCAATCCCTGCTCGGCCATAGCTGAAACATCCGTGGGTTATCAGCACCATTTCCAGCACCAATCCAAAACATGGCCCCCTACCAGCTACTAACAAGAAGATTAACTATGCCAGCCAAAAGCAGGACAGGTATTTTTCTGGGTATGCCATATGGCCATCCTTTACGTGGATTCATCTGAAGAGTAGGAGTTTAACCTACATAAATTGAATATTTTCTGCTTCTTCAGCTAACAAAAATGTATGAGGTGAAACTAGAGGGTGTTTAATTCTTATGTGGAACAGTAGAAGGAGGTAAAGGTTCCTGAAGTGAGTTGGAAGCATATGAAGATTCACCCTGTGGGTGCAATCTTGGCTATATAAATGCAATACCTGAAAAATAAAGGATTGTAAAAAAGGATTATAAAACAAATTAAAAAAAGGAAAGTCTAAGTGCAGCCCTGTTCCTCAGAAGGGTGCTGCTGGCAGATGATGGCGTTCCTTCCTAGTGTGAGGAAAATTATTTACCCAGAAAATACAAAGATAAAACCTATTGTTAGTTTGAGACATAATTGCCTCAGATCCAGCTCACTGTTTGCCACTATCCCTTTTTAAAAAAATGGTCTAACAAGAAACACTTTACATAAAAACACATATGAGAATGTATCAAACCAGCAAAGTCCTCCCGACACAGACAGAACATTACCTGCTGTACATTACCCTTCCAACTGTGGATAAAACAAGGCAGACTCGTTTAATTGCAGCTTGGCTGCTCTCCTTATGTCTCCATGGGCAGCAGGGATGGTGCTGCCTCGCTGGCACAGTCTGCCAGCAGCCTTCAGTGGGGTCACAACCTTCCAGTGAGCTTTCTGAGAATGCAGGGCCAAGCACGGTGTCCAGAGGGGATAATTGCTGAGCCAATGAATGTTGTCTAGAATTTGCATCTGGAGTTGAAGGTATTTGCATGACTTCTATCTTTTGATGTGTATGGATGCTAGAAGGGGCTTTTTCCTTTTTTTTGTTTGTTTGTTTGTTTTTTTGGTACCTGTAAATAATAGCTTTCCCCAAACTTTTCTCAGTAGAAAATTGTGGTGCTGCCTCCTTAGTGGATTTTAGAGAGATCACAGCAAAAGGCTTGAGAAGGGCAAGTTCCTTTTTAAGTTGTCTTCAACTGTAACTCTTACTCCAAAGGGGAACTTCTGTAGGTTCCCAGGACAAAAATGTAAATAATGGAAATTGTTTTGATAATGCATTCTCCTTGACCAATGAAGGAGCTTTGTCTTTGTTTTTCATACTTTATGAGACTGTGCTGGAGAGACAGAGACACAGACACAGACGACCTCCAGCTAACAGGGCTGGAGAGAGAAAAGATTTGCTCTGTTCTTGATAATATCTTGAAAATAAAAGCCTTCTAAAAAACATATGAACATAGAGTCATTTTGTAAACAAGCCCTAGGATTAGGGCAACATCTTTCCCACAGAAAATATGAAGAAGCTGCAGGGGTACCACAGGTCTGCTGAAGACTTTGATGGCAGTGACAGGCCACCAGATAGTTTTTGCCTTCGTTTGACATGTGGGTGTCTGAAAATGTGTATCTCCAGTGTTTGTAACACCCCAACAGAATTTATACCCTTACCCATAGGGCTGTCCTGAAATTTAACTGCTCAGGAATATTAGGTATCACTAGGTGTATTGACAGATCTTTATGCATTGATTAATTTGGACTACCTTGGGCCGATAGCTTGTGACCTTTGCAGAGTTTGCATTTAATTTAATCCCATGAAGCCATTGTATCGACTGCAACAGAAAGGACAAAAAAATTCTGAATTTCTGTTCATGTGAAAATGTGTTGGCAAGGGATTTTTCTATCTAACAAAGTCTTTCCTCAGTCAAAACTGATGAGAGGCAGATGATATTGTCTTTATTGTACAGATTGCACTATATAATATGTCTTAAACAATTTGGGGCATGTCTTTCCTGTCTTTTAATTCCCAAAAGTTTGTCTAAAAATTCATCTAAAAAGTGAATATTTATATCCTAAGGAGTCACAATTAGGTCTTAATATTCATTCTTTTCAAAAGGAAGTCCCAAAAAATTGGCCCAAATGCCTTAGGTAATTACTCATAGAAATAAAGGTAAGCAGAACCCCAAGAAATTTATGAGTTATTGAGCCAGTTTCAAACATTTTCAGGAGCTAGATTTTCCTACAACCCCATTATTATACTGGATAATGCAAGTATTGTCACTCCAATGATAGGTGGTTATAATATGTCTGCAGACTGTTGGCAGAAGAAACACTTTTAGGCAATTTTAGGGGAAATGTTCATCAACCCAATTTTTTTTAGTGTTATAAAAACCAAACTGTAGTGACCATTCATTTTCAAAATGGTAAATGTGGCTTATATTTTTCTTAAAAATATAGAAAGAACACCTTCAATGCACTCAGTGCATAAGTGGCTAAAAGTTCAGAAGTTTTATTCAGTTGGGTCTCTTCCAGATATATTAAATTGTGAAGGGAAAGTTTGTATAAGCTTTGGAGGTCTCCTTCTCTCCTTGTCCTTTTCAAAGATTTTTCTCTCTTGAAATTTCATTGTTTCTTTTTCTTTGTACAACCAAAAAGATGGGGCTTGTAGCTGCCCTAGAAATCTTCTCTAGCAATATAAATGGTAAGTGGAATTACCAGGGAACTGCTAGTCAGGAGAAGAACTTTAGACGTGAGAAATGAAAAAAAATAAAATCAGGAAAGGAGAGCATAGGTATAGTAGTTTAATTTTGAATTCCAACCAAAATATGATGCTAGTTTAAGTATAACTTCACATGAAGTACAGAAAGCATTCACTCATTTCTCTTCCAAAGAACAGAAATAATGTTGTTTATTAGTAGCCTTGCGTTCTTCAAGGTCCAAGGGTGTGACATAGACCCAAAATCATTTAACACCATGCCAGTAGCAATGTATTTACAGAATGAATCAGGACTCACTTGATCTTACAAATTCTTACAAATAAATGTGTTTCAGTACAAGTTGTGCTCATAGTTAAGCATGCTCTGCACTGCAGTTTGCTGTAGGTTTTTACCTATTCACGTCTGTAGCTTCAGATACATCAAGAGCAAAATGAAAATTGTATGCCCAAATCCTGTGTGCAGCATTGGAAATACCAGTTGTCTCTTAATCTTAGTTTGCCAGAGGGCCAAGAGACCTTCAGCAAAAAATAACTGTTCCTCAGTTGGTGTGGGTTGAAAGGAAAAATTCAATTGACAGTTAATTTCTTTAAAGCTTCAGCTCTGGGAAATGTCCCTATATGGATGAAATCCATTCTTAAGCAAGACAGAAATGGGAACCCCAATTTTGCACATTAAAAAAGCAAACAAAAAACCTCAAAGAAAACAAACCCAACCAACCTGATGAAAATCCACCCTCCAGATAATAAATTAGAACTGTTGCAGCTGTGCCATTATGATTTCAGACAAACTTGCTAATGTCATAGTAAAGGGCATCACTGCTCCTCAGTATAAAACATAAGCAGCCTTTTCAGACTGGTTCAGATGACTTCAGCCTGTTATTGTTGAATAACTGCCTGAGCAAGTTCTGCAATGCATATCTAATATGTGATCACCAAATATTATAGATCTATCTTTTTGTGTCAGTAGGTTTCTGCAGATTGAAGAGACTGTCTTATACTTCACTAAGCTGCATACCCAAACAGGAGAGAATGAAAAATTCTCCATTTCTCTGCGCTGAAGAGATTGAATTAAGCCCGGGCTATGAAAAAAAGGAATCCATTAATACATTTCCTGTAATTCTGGTTCTGTATGAGTTATTAAATGGAAAATACAGTTTTAGAAAGGATGGCTTACAGGTATCTCTTTATTGCAGACCTTTCCGAAGAGTGAAATAGGAAACATTTCTCTGGGAAGCAGTGCCAGAGAGGTGTTTAAAGTGGCTTCTTTTAATAGTACTGAAATGAAGGAAGATCAGTGAAGAAATTATAGTTTCCTATGGAAAAAGAGGAAATATTTTTTGAATCAGATGTCCAAAGACTAGCCATTACACCCCCGAAATGTTATCTCATCTGTGAAAATGTGCATGAGTTGAGCTTTTGGAAGAGCTTCAGATGCTGTGGATTATTTTAAAAAATTTACCAAATCTTGGGTCAGAGATGAAACTGAGACAGACATGATTGAGGTAGATCCTGCAGCTTATGTCAGCAAAGGGCATTTACTCCTGCTTGTTCCTTCCATCTTCATGCCCAGATGTTCAAACAGCCTGGTTTGCTGTCAGCAGTGCTCACTCACATTCCTGGGTTCACTGGACCTTTGGTAGTGCTGGGCTTCCTGGTACAGAGCATTCCTGAAAGGTTTTGTTTCCAGCTGCTGCCAGCTTGCCCAACTTATATCCTCTCTATGTTTTGGCAAGAGATTCAATCCACACTGAAGCCCCTGGGGTGCACTGGAAAGGCTTTCTCCTCCTTCTCCATTCTCCTTCCTCTCTTGGGTCCCGTACTCTGCAATCTTGTGCCTATGAATACGTTTATATATATAAGTATTTTTCTTTAGCAGTGTGAAGAAAATATACTCTTGTGTAAGTATTTGCCAGATTGAGTCTTAAATCTGCAGAGTAGTGTTTCCCTGTGCTGTTGAATATTTATCATGCTTTACCCCAGAGATGGTTGTGTTTCAGGGAAGAGCTGAGTTGATATATCAAGGCTATGAGTCTTGCCAGCACTTCACTGTATGTGTAGTACTGCTGAATATAACAGGGCACCAGTGCAGCTGAACTTCTCACTGGTGTAATATGGACAGGATCACCCCCTGCTCCTACCAATGTTCACAGAAGGAAGGAGGAATACTGATTTGTAGAAAGAGCTGCTGAAGGAAAAACTCCATGAAGTATATTAAAATACTTGTAAAATTACTTTCTTTCTGAATGCAGTGCCTGAGAACTTTTTGCAACTGAAATTGTGTTCACTACTAAACACATTGCCCACGAGATGTGCCAGCGCTGCAAAAATAACATTGGCACTGGACCATCTCTTCCTCTGTGATATTTATCATGGAGCAGTATTCAGGATCTTGACTGTGAGTCCATGCTGTGGAATACAATGATTGTAATATCAAGGAAACAGCAGAGCAGATAGAGTTGGGTTCTATAATCCAGTGCAGCATCCATCACAGTGTGAAAAGGAGAACTGCTGATCTTGAGAGACAAACATATACAGAGCAGAAATGTTCCAAATATTTTTGCTGGATTGAAAAACTAAATTTTTTGATAATATTTTCACAACCAGTGAAAAATCATGATGAAGTAGATTATACTTTTATTTATTCTTAATAGACACAAGAGTCTGTTGCCAAATGCCATAAAACCTGTCCTACGTCTTTTGAGGTGTCTAATCCTACTGCAGTTGTTTCTTACTGGCAAATGATATGAGATGGTGTGAAAAGCTGACAAAGAAATGTTTTATTAAAAAATTTGCTATTATATTCCAGAATTTGAAGAGAAAAAACAAACATGAGTGTCTTTATACAGGGGTAAACTCTAAACCAATTCTTCAAGTTATTTCTATTGATTAAATGAGGGGTTTTGATAATTTAAATTGGTGCAGATAATATTCAGATTTTAAACAAGGAGGATTTTAGTATGACAGTTGTAGTTCAGTACCTTTCTTCAGTAAATGTGTTGGGTTGTACTCATGCTTTTTACCCCAAGAAATAGAAATAGATGTTGCAAAGAAACAAAATTATATCACCTCCTTATACTCAACTTTATATATAACACTGTATGTCCCAAAACTTCCTGTGCAGATGAGTGATAATATATGTTCACAGTCAGTAGTGCAATCAGATAAAAATTCATAAAAAAGCTCTTATTTTAAAAGAAATATCATGTGATTATGCAGGAAAGGTATCGGTTCCTTGCATGTAGATATATAAACACACTGTGACCTCTGGCTCAAACAAGAATTTGACATGCAATTTTTGCAGTTCAATCTGGTTTGGGTTTTAGTTCTGCCTTTTGAAGGAAAACAGATATGAGAGAGATCCATAACAGTATTTGCATCTATAGTCAAGGATATATTTCCCCAGAGTGGAGAAAAAATGAGCCCTTAGATCTCAAGGTGGGTAGAAGACCTTTGCTTGAAGAGAAAGGCTTTACACAGTCCCTTTGCAGTGTGATTTTGCATTCTCTTGATAGAATTACCATACAATGAACTCAGGGTGCCATTTTTCAGCATGACCAGATGGAATGGTGCACTGGACCTATCTGGTTCCCCAAACATCTGCTGCAGGCTGCTGTCAGACCTGAGGGGAGTCAGGAACCTTCACTTGAAACTCCCTGGTGCTTTTTGTTTTGAGTGTGATCATACACCAACAGAGTGAAGGGATTTTGTCCTCAGTGGTTCCCACCTCCCTACTGAAAACACCTTGAGGAGGGAGATCTTGAAGTCATTAGAAATCAGGGACAATCTCTGGTGATGTAACTGGTGTCAAATCAAGCCTCAAGTGGACTTGGTGGTGGTATCACATGCAGGAACAGAAGGCTGCACTGTACCACATTTCTGGCTACCCACAGTAGGAAAAGTGCTCATTATTCTCTTCTCCCATTGATTCCCTAAGTTTTTTATGGGCAATTCCAGATAATGAAAAACAGGATACAGATATATATTTGAAATGTGTATGTTAGTGAGTATTTATTTAAGGTTTTATAGTGATTGCATAAAATCCAGGGAAGAGTCTCCAGATGTTGAATACACTGCACAAATTCAGTGAAGTACTGATATATATTAGCATCATTGTCAATTGTTATGAGCACTAACCAATTCAATCTTTCATTGCCCATTGTGCTTGGGTACTTTGACTTAATGATCCCCATCCTAGAGAGAACTCTATTAGTGTTTGCAGATGTCTCTATAAATGTAGGGGTGAGAAAAGCTTTAGGATGAGAAATAATCAGGCTATATACTGCTAGTCTCTTGCTGTTAGTGGAGTATTTGAAATCCTCAAATTGGTTTCTTTTGAATGAATACTGAATTTTAAACTCCTACTTGCAATTCTTTGTCACTCGGTTAATTGAGCATGCTTGAGGGTGACTAAATTTCATCTTCAGGAAACTCACGTGTTTTAGAGATTCCAATTAACATCCCATAATTAGAGCATCATGAGAGCTCTGAAAGGGTGCTAAACTTGTTACAATGCTTGATCAATAATGTATTGCATCTTAACTGTTGTGTAGAAAAGGCTGCCCTTTGTTAGTGCAGGTGTTTTATGAACAAATGCACAAATGCTTCCTTTTAGGATCTATACAAGTCTACTTTTTTTTCTTTCCTATTTGAATATGAAAATCTGTTATATATTTTCACTAACCTCTTAACTATCTATCAGTTCCACTGAATGGGCTGTATTAATGCAACTATACTGTTCAAGGTCAAACTGCTGTAAATAGTAATTCAGCACTGTGCAGAGTCCAGATGATGTCTGTGTGTAACAAGGCACAAGAAAGCTCCAATGATGACATTTTGCCCAAACAATCTGCTCAATTCTATTGCTGTATCAGGGACTTCTGGTGTCTCTGCAATGTCATCTCTAGTTTCTCATATTGTTTTAGAGGCATGGTTTTTTGGGGGTTTTTTTATGCATTTCAATTATGGCTTTTATTCAGCAGTACCATTTAATTCCTGACAGTTACTTCAGTTTGACAGTCTCTGATTTAGCTGTTATCTATTTCTCAGCAATGTCAAGAGCAGCATGATAAAGTGGGCAGCTTTGATTGAATATAAACAGGATCTGGACAGTTCAATAAAAGTTCCTTGCATGTTTAATTCCTACCTGTCAGTGTATCACCAAAAGTACATAAGATTTATGATGATCTTGGCTCACTTCCTTTAACTCGCCTAAATGCAGTCTGTTAATGGGTTTATGGTTTATGCATATTAATTGTGCTGCATGCTATTTTTGTGTGGCAAGACAAATTAGAATCGGATTGAAAATATTTTTATCCATATTTGTGCATTATAAGAAAATATCCCCTGCATAAAGCGCCCAGATGAGCTCTGCATGTTATTGAAATATTAACTGAACTTCTCATAACCATGTCAATTTGCTGATGCCCTCATTGCTTCAATGCTTTCATGTATGAATAGGATGTAAAATTAACCAGCTCTCTGTTTTCATACCACCTATTTAAATCTATGGCCTTGTTGTGGAAAAACTGGTGAGTCTAAAGTTCACATCTCTCTTTATTTGATTGAAATTCACTTTTCACTAATGCAAGTTAAAACAATATCAAGTCAGTATTCCAGGCTGTTACTCATGGATGGAGGTTTTTTCAAGTTGATGTATACAAAATATGTGAAATGGGTACTTTAAACATGTTCATTTGAGAGCCCCAGCTCTAGAGTTTCTTTGAAGATGTAACCTGTGATTTTACCATTGTGTATTTTCTTTTGAACACTATTTGACACTGGTTTTGTACTACTAAACAATGGCCGACATTTTCTAGATCTTTGCAGGGCTGTTTTTGCTTTATCCTTGGTAGGAGATGGACTTGTTTTTCTTAAAATTCTGTTTTTTTAACAGTGAGGAATGCTGGGATCAGTCTGCAAATTCACAGCCTCTCAAGTAGCAGGGACACTGTAATGATTCAAAACTCAGCCTGTTTGAGGCTGATGCTTAATGAGAGGTTACAGCTGCATGGAAAGGGTCAGGTTAAGTGACCATGTTACTCTTTTCATTTCCCCCTGAATGCACAGACCATGGCCTGTGTTTCACTTGTTATCTGGACAGCATGGAATGATATGGACACAAATACTGGTCCAGTAGACAGCAGTGAGTGAAACACTGGCAGGTAGTATTAAAACATAGCTGGACCCTGAAACCAGAGCAACAAACAACTGTGTACTGTTACCTTCTATGTGTTTTAACATCTGCCTCTCTCTGCTGTTTCCCTAAGAGGAAAATATGGTATCACAAAGGAGAAATGTCCAAGGTACAGGCTTGTAACATTTCTGCATCCTATTCTCATTTGATTTCCCTTCATTAACAGTACAAGCAGAACACTTGCAAATCCAGCTCTGTGTTTATAGACTTGGATTTTTCTGATAGGTTGACTCTTTCTAAATGCTACACCATCAGGGCTTAATTATAAAATAATTGCAGTGGGTGCATTTTTCATCTGCCATGAGTACCACTTTCACTGTTTTATGTCCTTTTGAGAGTCTAAGTACTTTAGTCTGATGAAAATGAACAAAAGAAATAGGACTTGAAATGCATTTCTATTTTTCTTTTAAATTAGCTTTTTCTTTTTTTCTTAAATACAACAAACAAAGTTCCCAGATGATTAGAAGCAAATTTGAAGTCAGTTTAAAGATAAATGGTCTTTTTTTCTTACCTTTAATTTTGCCTGAATCTAACAGATGAGCTAGCTGGAAAAACACTGAATTTTTTTTTAACTGACTTCCTATGAACTTGCCCAATCCATTTTTAAACCTGCTGTTACTGTCTGCTTTGATAAGCTTGTGTTAACAAATAACCACGTAAAAATCCTTTATCCAAGTATCTCATGCCAGCATGTTTCTCATTCCACTGGTGGGAGCTTGGTGAGTAAAGATTCTTCATTCACATTGTCAAGTGGTGTCCATGACTTTGCAAACCTCAGTCAAGCTCTTCCCCAGTGCAGTGTGGAGTATATTTTATTTATTTAATTGTTGTTACAGGCTGTGATATCATGGTTCACTAGATGATAGATGTTGTGCTTTTTAGCAGCTCTTACTTTAATGTGCTATTTGGAAGTGAGAATCTGGCAGAGCTGGGCAGCAGGATCAAAAGCTTAAAACTGGTATTGCTAAAAGACTTGTTAGTTAGGGAAGTGCTCCTTAAGGAAGAGCCTCAGCAGGGAAAATTCAGCCTGGGCAGGGAAAACTGGCAGCTTAGTGGCTCCTGAAAATAATTTCAAATTTATATTGTGAAATTTAGTGAGTTGGTGTCTGATTAAGCTGTTAAAGGTTTGCTCCTTCATTCATACCTGAATTGCATAGACCTGGTGGGAGTCAGCCACTTCTCCCAGGACATCTGCAACAGGACAAGAGAGCATAACCTCCAGCTGCACCAGGGAAGATTCAGGTTGGTCACCAGGAGGGATTTCTTCCCTGAAAGGGTGGTCCAGCACTTCAACTGCCCAGGGGAGTGGCAGAGTCACTATGCCTGGAGGTATTCAAGACGTGAGTGGATATAACAGTGCAATGGTTTAGTTGATAAGGTGGGATCAGTCAAAATTTGGACTTGATGATCTTGGAGGTCTTCTTCAACCTTAAAGATTCTGTGATTCTATACACTTTCCCTTCCCTTTCTGCTCTGTCCTTGGCACGCTACATTTCTCTCTGCCCCTTTGGGGTACTATTTTCTGTGATATTGCCA